>JAZKJV010002391.1:0-413166 GCA_037367405.1 Ottelia alismoides | reverse complement strand
TTAGAGTGATGGAGAGACGTAGGGGATAGATGGGTGAGGGAGGTCACGTGCTAAGCACGTGACCAAGCGGAGAGAGAAAAAGAGGAGGGGGTAAAGAAGCCACGTGACACGCGTAAATGGCGGCCACATAGCAGGAAAATTTTTTTAATAAATAAATAAAATATCAAATAACAAGAAGTAAATAATAATAATTATTAAATAATTAAATACTTAAAATAATGGTAAATAAAATAATTTAAGTAAATAGTTAAAATAAATAATAATTAAAATAAATAACTAAAGTAATAAGTAAAGATAAATAAGTAAATAAATAAAAATAATAAATAAAATAAAATAAAATAAATGGAGGTGACACGTGGTGGCTCCAGGAACCGCCACATGTCACTCCTAGAAAAATAAAAATTAAATATAAATAAAAAAAGAAATAACAAAAGGGTTCAAATCAAAAAGTGATCAACACGAAAGTTCCGCGTCTCGACAAGATCTACAACTTTCTTGAAGAATAAAAAATCAAAATAACCCATATGTACAAAGTGTATTTTTGGGTGGTATCTTATATACCATATTTTATGTTTTGTATATTTTTTATTTTTAAATAAGATAAAAATCAAAATAAAATTATAGAAAATATGATAGGAATATTTACAACTTAATCAATTTTTTAGATTTTTAATAAGAAAAAAAAGACAAAACTGAAGGGTATTTTGGTTAATATATACAATTTATAATAGGGCCCAAAACCTAAGTTTCCACATATGAACTCTGATTTTTATAAAATTGGTCTTGTTTTGAAGGTCTTTGAATGTATATTACTCGGGAACAAAGCTCTATTTTTAACTTTTAGAGTGATGAATCACATATTCATCAACTCCCTATACTTAAACCTTGCTCGTCCCTAAGCAATTAAAATGAAATGCAAAAGTGAAATGTTTTTTGGGTTCCATACTAAGGTCACGAACCCTTCGTAACTGTAATATCTATAATATTGTCTGATTTGAAAACCTGAACATCAAAATAAGATCCAGATAAATTGATCAAATGTCAAATCTTTTCTTATAAATTGGATGAGGTGATTAATCGAAGCATTTCAAGCTGAATGGTATCCAATTGAAACATGATTTCAACAAAACAAAAGTGCAATTGAGTTAATGGTATTAGTAATTGGTAGAGGCTAAGAAAAAATAGAGAAGTCTTCTCCCACTATAAGTAGGGTCGGCTATGTAGACTCTTTCTCAAATCCATGTTGAAAGATTCGACTATTTTTACGTTGGTTGTAGACTACTTAACACAACCCCCATAAGGGGGGATTTGAACCTTGGTCTTTTGGGTGGTAGGTGTGACCATTGTTTTTAAAAATGCACCTCGAGGCACTAAGGCGTACGCCTCGAGGCTATAGCCTCAGTCAGCTTCAGTGAGGCGTGCGCCTCAAGGCTTATGAGACGCTGCCTCATTTGTGTGCTGATTTTTTTCTACAATATTTTTTGTTTTCTTTTTGGTTGTGGGCTTTTAATATTTCGTAGACAAGTATTTTCAAGTCCTTAAGCTTACAATTTACTGAAATGCATTTTTTAGTTTATTAAAGTATTAAGCTTATTTTTACTTTGTTATGCATGTTCTTCATAAATCAACATGAACACAAAATTGAGGCTTGAGTCCTTAAATCTAATGCCTCTAATATTTAGTGTGAATCAAGCATAAATGCTTTTTTTATTAAAATGTTTGGGATTCAAGTCCCCTAATTTGATCTAAATTTAGAAAAGTTTATTTTTGTAAACATGTCTCATTTTTTCTTCTATTCAATCGGGACTAAATTAATAAACATCAAAGACTGAATGAACAAAGATGGTCATAACATGCAATATTCCAAGTATTTTATCCCTCGATCCTTATTTTAAAGTAAAAAAGTTATCACCGATTCACTGCTTACTCTCTTATCCTTCTCAATTGAATGAGACGCATATCTAACCTAATTTTGAAAATAATGTGTTACATCTAGTCCCTTTTGGTTAAAGTTTATTCAAAACTTTAAATTTTTTGAAGAGTTCCCCATTATTGTGCTTACATATTGATATTTGGGATAATTACACCCATAACCCTGAGTAATTTTGCAATTACATTCATAACCCTGTAAAACCGCGAATTACACCCAGAACCCCGAAAAATGCTTAACTCTTGCATGGCATAACCCTGTGTTAGTTGCCATCTATTTCATCCGTTAACTCTCACTGAAAAAGTTACATGCTGTCAATTTTACCCTTGCAACTATATTACATTTAAAAAATATGCCATTAGTATAAAAAATCGAATAAAATAATCATAAGGCTAATTTTTCACCAGGTTCTTGGAGCTCCCGGGGAGGCAACCCCTGTAGTCGGCCGTCCCCGACCTCCCCAGCCCGTCCTCCACCGCAGGTTCTCCGTCACAATAGCCGTCGATGAGGAAGGTATTGATCCGTCCCCTTCTCCTTCGATCTCGCGTAGGTTTTTGGAAATTGGATTAAGATGGCGTGTGGGTGGCGCAGGGGGACGTGGAGAAAATTTGTGAGATGGAAGGGGCGCGTACGGAGGTGATTGTTGTGGACGTGATGGATATGGGGAGCCTCTGTCAGGCGTTCGACGGCTGCATCGCGGTGTTTCACACCTCCGGCTGCTTCGCCGATCCCGGTGGAGATCTAGATGTATTCTCGTAGATCTCGTCCCACATGGAGAAGTAGGAAGAGAGGAAGCCATGCACACCATCCACCTCCTCATTATATAAGTAAACCCACACAGACACACACTCCATCTAACAGACCCCCACACAGACATTCACCACCACCATCAATAATGGATGCCTCCCTTCTCACAGTCTACGCCCTTCCCTTCCTCCTCTCCCTCATCTCCGTTGCACTCATTAGGTCCCTACTCGTCCCTGGAGTCAAGGGCAGCAATGGCAAGGCCTTGAACCTCCCGCCAAGTCCTCCTGGCCTCCCTTATTTCAACAACTTGCTCTACGTATGCCGTATGCCCCTCCACCGCAACTTCATCGAGCTCTCCAAGAAGTATGATGGTCTTTTCCTCCTCCGCATCGGCCCACGCCCGCTGCTAATCATCTCCTCCGCCTCCGCCTCCTCCGTTGAGAAAATGCCTCGTCAACCACGACACAATTTTTCGCGAATTGTCCCGTATCGACTACTGTCAGGAAGATCTTTGGGTTCAACTACTCTTTCATCGGTTTCGTACCCTACAGTCCCGATTGGAGAAACGTCCATCGGGCGATTGCCATGAAGATCTTGTTGACGACGCGGCTAAACCAGCTCAGTTACATACGGAGCGAGGAGGTGCGGGTCCTGTCCAAGGAGCTCTCCGCCGCCGCATCCACTGTGTATACGTGGGTGGAGCCGAGGTAGAAGCTTGCCACCATGTCGTTCCACATACTGATGAGAATGTTGATGGGAGTGAGGGTGGACGGGAGCGATCCGGAGGCGCAGAACTTCATCAACAACTTCGCAGAGATGAGGGTGATCACGGGGACCATCTTCCCCGGGGACTTCATACCGCTGATGAAGCTGCTGGACTTCGGAAAGTTCTAGGGGAGGATGCGGAAGGTGAGGGACGAAGGGAACAGATCCTGAGGAGGATTATTGAGGAGAGGAGAAAGTTGGTGAGCATCCCGAGCAAGGAGGAGCTGGATCGTGGAGCCCAGGTCGAAGCCCACCCTCGCGCCCAGCTCTTCTCCTCCTTTGTTCGAGCTGCCCCCTGAGTCTTGCTGCCAAGAGCCTGCGCCCAGCTTCCGTCGCCCCCTCGATGCCTGCAAGCCTTTGCCCCACCACCTCCTCAGCAACCCCGTGAAAGACCTCCCCCAACCTCGTCCGTGTGTCCTGCCCACTGCCGCCTGCAACCCTCCACCCATATCATTTATTTTTTCCCTTTAATTTTTTTATTTTGACTAATCTTAGCTGTTAGATCATATATTGGTCAGATTAACCCACTCATATAGTTGAGTTACCGTATTAAATTAACGGAGGGTTATGGGTGTGAGATGGAGTGACTATCCGAGGTTTCTGATGTAATTCACGATTATGCAGGGTTATGAATGTTATTGCGAAATTACTCAGGGTTATAGGTGTAATTATTCCTTGATATTTACTTGACTCCTTACAGATTTAGAGTCCAAAAAAAGAGAGTTATATAACAACTTGGATGTTTAAACCATGATGTTTGCCTTGAAATGTCATGTAGTCATGCATTTAATCATAACTATATAAATTCTAGAACTTGAAGATAGTAATTACAATTAATTATTATGTTTTATGAAAAAATACTTTCACGAGTGAGGCTTACGCCTCGAGACAATACTAGAAAAATGCCTTGATACGCCTCACGCTTTTAGAAACCTTGGGTGTGACGCCCATGTGGGATCCGATTTTCCCGTTTATATAGCATTCGCAGTACCATATTCACTATCGATTGTAGATTACAGAAAATGAGGGAAAATCTTTCGCATTTTGAATGGCATTCACAAATTAATAATCAACCACAGAACAAGTGTCACCCATTCGCATTTTTAAGGCATGGAACAGTAACAATTGCACGTATGTAATTATTTTTATTTCATGACATATTACCCCAAATCTTTTAAATTTAAAATCATGAAGTTAGTGGCCTAAATTTAGATCTAAATGCATGCAACCACCCCTAAAATTTTATCTTTTATGCATGCAAACTAGAGCATATTTAATGACTTGAAATCAAAATCAATTCCATGTGTAACTCCACAATTTTATCACAATTCAGAAGTAATTTTTAATAGATTTTGAAATTGATTTTATTATGCATGCAAGGCAGCAAGAGGAGGGGAAAGATTGTACCTCTTTTGGGTCTCCAAATTGGAGTTCAGTCTTGCATGTAGAGAGGATCTCCAGCAGCTTCAAGAGAATCAGGTGCAGCAGCATGCTTCTGGGCTGCTGGAATGAAGGCAGAAGCTTAGGAGCAGCATAAAACAACAACGCGCTCCCTTTGGCTGTAATTTTGAGAGAGAATGAGAGAAGAAAAGATGGAATTAATAAGGGGTTGGGTGGTATTTATAAGGGAGGAGGAAGACTTTGGTGTTGTTAGAACATAGGAATGCAGAAGCATATCATAATAAAATGATAAAGAAATATGAACAACAGGATTCTAACGTGGAATCTTACACCCTAAGGAGCGGGATGAAACCACGGGAGAACGCCTCAAAGGGTTGGTTGTGTTATTGCACTTTCTCATCAGATACAAAGGGTGAAGGGTTTCTTATATAGCCCTTACTAAGTCTCCACATCTCACAACTAATAGCTATGGGACTAAAACTTGGATGTGGTAAATGGATCCTGTAGTGATCCATTTACCCATCTACAACTCAAATGATGCATAACTCAAATACTCCAACACTCCCCCTCAAGCTGGTGCATGCAACGCTCAGCTTGGACAAACAAAAAGAAAACTCAACTCACGCTAAAGATATTATAGACAATATTAACACAACATGCACAACTATCGATTGTTATCGAGGATGTTGCTTCTCATGTCATTTAGGTGAGGAGGACGAAAGGATTGGAGTGTGAGTCAAGCTGAATCTCCTCGTCGGAGAGCATGTGCTCTGTATTGCGCCAGTCAGAGTCACTACAACTGAAACGAGTCTCCATTTGGAGAACTTTGGCCCACCATAACATGTGGAAACTGCTCCATCTCTGAAAGGGCCGAATAAAGAGCGTTGTTAGTTATCCATACACAGATCTCTGAAGATGGGTCTCTCTCATAGGAACCTCGGAAGGATCTCGTACTGAAGTTCATGAACACTTGAGAATGGAGTCTGAGAGTCTCCTCGTCGAAGAATTGGGTCTATCCCATCTGGTTCAGAGAATAGGATCTCTACTTTGGAGTCCATATGAAACCACATGAAAACCCTAGCCCACATGGCATAGGGAAAGGGATCTCTACTCTTGAGTCCCTAAGGATCACATGAAAACCCTAACCGAAAACACAAAAGATGGGAACACAAATAATGATGGCAAACATGTGCACATCTAAAAAGATCGCATACAAGTGCGTGTTTGAAGCTGAAGACTCAAAATCAATCTGACGTCGAGTCAAAATATCTGAACTGTAGAGTCTGAAATATGATTGGTATGGAGAATCTGACAATCCATCCTGTAACTCTAATATACTCCCCCCTTTCTCCCATACTTGTTGGAAAACAATGACAACGACCAAGTTGGGAGAAGACAAATGAAGATGGGAAGAAATAAATCATCACAAATGATTTTTTGTAGCAGTTTCAAATGAATTTTTTATGGCTTTTCACTTTTTTTCAACATTCATAATTTTCCGTACAGATTTTTTTTGTACGATTCCATTTCAGGGTATGGTTTTTTCGTGTACAGACCTCTTTTCTAAAACATTTTTTAACAAAAAATTTCTCAGCCAAATTGAGCCCAAAGACAAAGCGGCCTATTTTTTACTCATGGTTCCATTTCTCTCTCTCTCTCTCTCTCTCTCTCTCTCCCTTTTTTCAGCCTCTCCCTTTTTAATGGCCCGGGCAAATTAAGCCCGCTTTTGGGCCTAACCCTATTTTAAGGGTTCCCACATGGAACCCTTCTTTTTAACAACGTTGACACCCAACTGGGGCTCCTAGCATGGCGCCGCAACCTGCTTAGGGTGGAAGAACCCATCGCCGATAAGGGCGATCTAGAGTCCTGAGGAGTGGTCACCTGGAGGAGCTCGGTTGGAGGGTCGCCGCTCATCGTGGCCTAAAACTCTACTGGAGTTATTAATGGGAATCGGGGATGCCTCGACTCACGACCCCATAATGAATTTCGTGTGGTTGTGTAATGGGAAGATGGGGGGAGCTCGAGCACCACCGAGCAGCATGCTAGAGGGGGAGTTGTACGTGACATGGTGATAACGCCTTGAGCGGAGGGGCGGAGGATGCTTGGGGTACCTCTGGATCTGCCCCCTTTTTGTTTTTTTCTCGTGACCACTGGAATGATGATGATCGTCACCATCGGAGATGGAGCTCGTTGCTTGTAAGGGGTTCGACACCGACGCGACAAAGAAGTCATCATGGAGGAGTGGAAACTGCTGGAGGAGTCCCATGCGCTGGACTGGAGGCTGTTGTAGGAGGCGGAGCATACGCTTCCGCCGCCTAGAACCCTAGTTCTGCTCGGTTGGCGATCGCATGGACTAGGTAATCAGACAGGGGGAATCCATGCCTGAGATGCAACCGCATGCCGCCTGGAGGAGGAGATAGGAGTTAGGGCTCCCGCCTGGATGTTGGACATGCGATCCCACGGAGAGCCATTATTCAATAAATATTATTGCAAATATCATTCCCTGATCTGAAATGAAGAATAACTAATTTGCATAATAGGTCCCTTAGTACATTTAGGGTTCTGTACCATGGCCATCTTAATAATCATACAGCTGTTGATTCAATAATTGAATCATAGAGGCTTATGCTTGGATGGATATCTAAAGAGGTATATTGAGGACTCATCAAGCACCGTCAAATGATTGTTAAGAGATAAACTCCAGCCTGAGTAGGAGATGACAATCCTTTCTCATTGGGACTAATATCTAACCGACCTCTTGATGCATGTCCTCTACATAAGAGTAAAGATTCGGAGGTGTTATATTAGTTAGGTCAAAGAGTTGACTTAACAAGATTGAGATAACCAAAGTCCTATGTCGCATGCTGTCACGATATAGGCACGCATCCTCTGACCGTAGACAGATGTGTTACTATATGTCTGAGTATGTACATTGGCAGACCAATAGGTTGATGACCAAAACAAGGTCTATAAACCGACGCGTTGATGTGCATGCAAGGGCATATGAGTAATACAATCTCTCAAAGGGATCATATAAGTTCATTTACTGAACCGGAAGATATGAGCTCACTCATAAGATATTGGGAAGAATAAAATTCCGTGCACGGTCGTTTCGCTTGGGAAGCTTGATTGAAATTGTAGGTTTGATATATACTTTTGGAAAGTATATGATCGACACCTGGGGTATGATATACGTATTTGGAAAGTATATGATCGATACCGACTCCCAATGATCAAATGAGAAAACTTACTGATGAAACCCTGAAGTAGACAGTGTAAAATAGATCTTATACTTTGGGAATAATCTGAGTCTTCTAGTATGCAGGATGTACAAGTATTGGGAATACCTGAGGGTGATGTGATCACAAACGATTGTATAATCATGACGCTTCCATTCCTAGGGAGTGATGAAATGGGTCTGGATTTTAGTGACTCCTCTCAGTAGAGAAGTAATCTGATCTTGGTCCAAATGTTGGACATTTATCTGAATATGATTCAGATGCAATGAGAAGATTAGATTTGCGGTCTTGATTTAATCAAGCATCTATGGGAGGCTCGAGACCTGGATTTGAGATGTGATCTCAATATCCAAGTCACTATACGTGGAACAATACAATCGTCCTGTCCTTATCTTCAAGTATCCGCGTAGAAAGCGCATTATCCTAAAAAAGAGTTCATGGATAATTTAATTGTTGATATATGTATCCGAGCATCGAGAAAATTGATAATTATATATGATTTTATTATCATGGATAATATGAATTTGATTCATACTACAAGAAGAGTTATCTGAGATAATTAAATATGATTTAATTATCAAAGATGTGAATAATGTTAATGCGATTCAAATTATTTTAGCACATGAGAATAAAGATCCAAGATGATTAAATACGATTTAATTATCATGGATATGAATAATATGGATAACACTATCCATATTAGTTATATATATTATAAATGTGATTTATAATATATTATAGAGAGCATATCATAATTTATATTTGTTAATTAATTATTAATATGATTCGGATTCACATTTGATGATTAATTAATATATAATTTACATTTTATTTTGGGTTGTGAATAAGATTCACATAATTTCATTGGCATGATTGATATTTTCCATAAGATAATTTGGAATTATTTTATGGTGAAAATATTGTCGAAAAGAGTTGTAGGAGATATCATGAGATAATGAGATATCATGAGATTTTGGGGAGATTGACCCATTCCTCCCAAGAGGAGTGGACGACTACAACTCTCCATGTGGAGAGGAGTAGCCCTCCCCTCTCTTTAGGGATGGGAGTTGGTCTTCTCATTATCCTATCTCTAGTAAAATATGATTTAATTTAAGATTAATTATATTGATTTATCAATATTAGTTAATTTAAATTAAATTACTTGTTGTTATGTTTTTACAACAACATCTTAGCCATTGAAAGAAACATAAATCAATCTCATCCATTGATTATGTGTTGCCCATGGATTGGGATCCACGGGTTCCCAAAACCCTATATAAGAAAAGGCATCTATTGCTCTTCGAGATAGATAATAATGAATTCTCTCTCTCTCTCTCTCTCTTTTCTGTACATGCCAAGCCTCTCTCTCTTTCTCTCTCTATCTTATAATGGCCGTCCACCATGGAGCCATTGTGAGAATCGTCATCGACGCAACATCGTCGTTGTGCTGCCGGATCATCTACTCGTGGATCTCCATCTCCTTCAGTGTGTATCGCTCGTAAAGAAGATGTTGGATCTCGTGTGACGAGATCATGAGTTCCGCCGCTTGGATCATCAACATGAATTGCGTGGAGCACATGATTCACCCATCCCCACGCTCGCAAGCGTTTCCTCTGTTGGATCGGACTTGAGACAAGAGGTCTCTTGGTTTAGAGACTCGATCGCAACCATGCTTCAAGAGGTAAAACTTATACCTAATTGTGGTTTAGATGAAACTATCTGAGAATGGTTCTTGGATCATGTGGTTTCATCATATTAAAATTTTTAAATTCCGCTGCATCGAGCAACTAGTACGACTAGTCGCTCCCGATCGCATTCGATTCGATCCTCATGCTTCCGTGATGCGCTTGAGGATTTTCCCATATCCTTCAAGTCGTATCAGATCCAAGTTGGTAGTTTTGTATACGATCCATTAACTTAGGATGTCTTGGGTTCGTTAGGGTTTGCGAAAGTTTTCTCGCATTTCATTTTAGCGTCTCTGTTTTGAGATTATTTTAGGCACTTTCTAAATTGTTTAAATACAAAAATAATAATTGGATTTTTGTTTCCCATTAAACAAGGAAACTGTAGGATCTGAATTTACGTAATTTGGATTCCGTATGCTCGAGATATGATCATTTGAATGAACATGTATGCACTGTTTCGGGGACTGCGGATCATGAAGTAATTAAAACGTTAGTTGCGGATTTGAAATGCCTTGAAATGCATGCAAATCACTTAGGTTCTATTTTAAATCAAATTATCAAACTTTAGGAACTTATTTTGCTTAATTTGGATTTAAATTGTTTGAGATATGGTATTTTTAGAAAGTGAGGGTCACTGCTGGAAATACTTTCCTAATTAAGAACCTAGTGATTGTCATTTAAGAAATTAGTGAAATTAAATTTTTTAATTTCCTTTAATAATTGTTCATAAATATTTATGAAATATTTGATGATAATTATTTCCACAAATGAAATTTCCTTAACCAATAATTGATTAGATGTGATCTAGATCACAAAATTGGTTACATGATCTACATTCCAACGAACATGTTGCTTGAATAGGGTTTGTGGTTTATTTACAAAATCTCATTATAATGTTAATCAAATAGTTTTGATTATTATTATATGGTATAATTTCGGTTGAAAAACTGGTGATCATCTCAAGTACAAAGTGATCTATTTTGCATTATCCTTTCTCAAGGCGGATATGGTGTCTAGTCGGGGGGCGTTGGGGTAGCAGGTTGCACCGTGTGTGGTCTGTCCCACTCCCGTCGGTATTGACCATGATAGCAGGTAGGTTTGGTGTGATGCTTAAGATATCATGATGTATTTCTAATTATTAAAAATTCAAAATAATACGTATTTGAGATAATACCATAATTCAAGTAACAACTAAGAATGTTTGTTGGATAATAATTGGATCACTAATTTAATATGATTAGATTAATTGGAATCCAATTAAAATTAACACACTCTATTATAAATAGATGTGCTATTTCCCTTGGAAGAATTATTCGTGATGAATATGATTCATAATGATTAATTAGAATTTGAATATGATATGGTGGATCACATAAGTGACATCCATGGTTTCCCGTCAAGGAGAAGGGTTCCGTCATCGGATATTGTATGTAGGAGATGCATGTCCGAAGTGACAGCTCCTACATACAATCCATTTGGATCAGGCTCTTCACTTCTCGAAAGAGTAAGGCCGTATACGTAATGACCCCAATATAGGGTCCTCATATTATTGGGGTGATATTGGATTGCGTATAGCGAGTATTAAGCATGTTGATGGTTGGTTCAATTAATGACGGGTTAACATCGCCTTAGGGGTGGTGGGCCCAGGTGCTAAAGACCAAATTGGGAGATGCAAGTTGGACTTGCAAGGCGGAATGTATTCCCACTTTCTTTTTATCCGAGTTACAGGTTCTCATATTATTGAGATGCAACAAAGATAAGGAAGGAGATCCCAGATCTTGCTTGAGATATAATGTAAGTATATCTCTTACATTGAAAGTGATTAATGGAATGAACTTTCAGTGTTGACAAGGCAAGACAACTTCGATATAAAAACTCCAAAATCAAAGTAAAATATGTGTATATATATAAATATATACACTTATGCAAATTTATTATTTCAGATAATCCTTCATAAAACCCACTCAATGTTATACTCAATAATAACCAGTAAAATATCATGGATTGGACTCATGATCCAGATGTTGTACTTGTAGTTGGACACATAATGTATGTGGTTGCAATGTGCAAGTTTCCTCATAATAATGAGGAATGGACAATTAAATAGACAATAGATATACAACCCTAGGGTTTGTATGTCTCTATAGTCTTGATATCATCAAATGTACTTTGGAAGTGACATGTCGATGATGATCATAATTGTCAATTAATCCTTATAAAAAATCTAAGAAGATATTCTAGCATACATATGTGCTCTTGACATTTATCATGAATGACATGGTTCACCGCATCATGCAGAATGGTAGCTCTATAAGAGATGATGTATTCAAAATGTTTGAATACCTATCTGGACCGATGTTTTAAGAGTCTAGATAGATGTAGACACGATGAGTGTCATCATTCTACTATGTATACTCTAGTCATTCATGAAGCTTCATAATATTCATATTATATGAATTTAATGAAGCATGTATAAATGTTGAAATGTTCTTACAATGAATTCTTTTGAATTTAACATAAGAGATCCTTAGTCTTAAGCAATGGTTGTTTATAGATAAAGGGAGCGCAGTGGAAGCATGGGTCAGACCCAAGATGAGAAGGATAGTCAAAGAGTTGACCGTACTTCTATGACTTCCATATGACATCCTAAGAGTTGGATGAATGCCAATACTGTAATAAGTTGGTGTGTTGATAGTATGACTATCAAGTCTGTCTAGAATCCTTAGAGAAGGACTCAGATAGAGCATTAGAATAATCTACATAAATCATTGATATTGACTTGCTCACTGAATAAGATAAAGTCTTATAATTGTATCTCAATCTTCTAACAACACTTGCAATGGGTTGCATATGTTTTAGAAGACTGGAGAATTTGATCTTCAGGTTTAATCGTCGTCTACATGGATTTTGATGCAATTGTTCCAACAATCTCTACTGGATAGATGGACTTCATATTTTCAGTGGGAGAGCCCTTTGTGTTAGAGAATGTCTCTATGACCTATATATAAGAATACACTCATAGTTTATTTCTAAATGTTGGAAATAAACATGAATTCTGGAATAAACCTATCATAAAGAGTTATGATGGATATAATTTCAGATAGTAATTTAGCATCTAGTGGACTCTACTATATTAGAAAATTAATGAATGGTTCATTAAGATTTCTAATATTGAAATTAAACCTCTAAAAGATCAAATGAGAATGAAGATCATTTAACAATGATCTGGCATCAAACCTTGGACATTTATCTGTTGATTTAATCAATAGACTGGTAAGAGATGAAACTTTAGAATGTCTAAAAATTTCAAAGCTTACATACTTATGAATACTGTATTCAAAGTAAAATGTCCAATACACCCTTCTATGGGAATGGTGTTAGATGTCGAGGTATTCAAGATCTCATACATATTGATGTATGCGGATCATCTATATCATAGTAAACATTATGGATATGTGATATCTATTGATGATTACGTATGATATGAGAATTCTTCTCTTCACCTAAGAAACCTTTGAAGTGTTCAAAGATTTTCACAATTTTGGTTTAGAACCAAAGTTTGAAGAAAGATGAAACGAATTTGATCTAACTTAGGAGTTTGTAACTGTTAGATACATTCAAAGAATACCTTATGGAGATATGAATATCATTTCTATCTCACTCCTCCTGATAAACCTAAACTCAATAGAGTTGTAGGGAGATACAGTTGGATCATGTGTGACATGATTTGATCAATGATGAATTTTAGTATAATTTCCTCTTAGTTTCCAGGTATATATGTAGTAGAGACTACATTATATATCCTTAATAAGATTCCATGCATGTAAGCTGGAATCTAGCACTTGAGAGTGCTACTTCATTAAGAAAATAAAGGATGGCATTGGATACCTACTTTATGACCTTGAGATTCTTAAAATATTCATATATGAGAATGTGATTCTTAGAAGTTGAGACTCTTGAAAATCAAGATGAAAATGAAGTAAAGGAACTCATTTAATCTTGAGATGATAATGGGGTTCCAAAAATTGGAAACTAAAAGGATAATTAAAGATGAAACATTAATACCTCTTCAAATAAGTTTGAGGATGTATTCCATGTGTCAATTAAATCTGACAATGATCTGACTTCATATGATGAAGTCTCTGAGGATCATGACATGGAAAGATAGATTTTAGCAATAAAATCTAAAGTAGACTTCATATACAAGTGTTGTATATGGATCCTCGAGGATCCACCTATAAGGGCTAGACCCATCAAGGTGTAAATGGATTTTCAAGAGAAAGAAGGAACCTGATGAGAAGATAGAGACCTTCAAAGCACAGCTCGTAGTCATGAGCTACACGTTTGAAGAGAAGACATTGCTTGAAATGAGACTTGATCTTCAGTAACCATGCTTAAACTCATCAGGATATTGCTAACTATAGCTACACAACTTGACTATGACATCCTCTAGATGTAAGTCAATATTGCATTCCTTTATGAATACCTATCTAAGGATATTCACATGAAGTCGCCCCAGGGCTTCATGGTTGAGGAAAGCAAGATGTGCAAGTTAAAGAAATCCATCTATGGACTCAAATAAGCTTCTTGTAGCTAGAACATAAGATTTGATGAAATTATAAATGTTATGATTTCAAATAGAATCTTGATGAACCATATGAAGCTTAGTGGGAGTGCCATTGTGTTCATCATGCTAAATGTAGATAATATCCTAATCATTTAAAATGATATAAGGATAATAATAAGTGTTTTATTATATGGTTATTCCATAACTTGAGATATGATCTCAAGGATGCCTCTTGGATCTTAATTCTGAAGGTGTTCAGAAGCATATAGAAGAGGGTATTGGGACTGTCACATTAGTAGTGCACCTTGAACATATTCCATTTTCTGGAAAATTCCAAGAAGGCTTCCATCCCTCAAGATATGGTACTGACCTATCTGAGGGATAGTACCTCAAGGAGTTGAGGAAGTGAATGCTAAAACTGGTTGCCCTTGTGCATCAATTACGAGAAGCCGAGAGTATGCTAGATGTGTACAAAAGCCAGATATATGCAATGTAGTGGGAATAGTAAAGTGTTGCTAATCATATTATGGAGATAAAACACTTGATTGCAATAATAACAAAATCTTCAAAGGTGACGAGACTTAGAGATAATGATCTCTAAGTCTTATCTTCAAGAAGTTTAAGACATTGTAAGATAGTGATCTATAAGGGTCTTAAGTGGAGATACCTTAGGAGGTAGAGATATACAAGAATAAGGGTATTCTAATAAGGATTGTGGAAATACTGGTTATAATAATTATTGAGCAATACTGTCAAGGACACTATAATTGCTTTAACAAGATTGAGTATTGGTTGCATAAAATGCAACATTCGCATTGGATGCGAGCACTGTTTCTAGGAGATATGCAAGTGCCATAAAAGGACTTGGCGTAGTCTCTTGGGAACAAAGTGACTGATCATCTTACCTAGATATTTCTCTAAATATCCTATGATTGTCACATGAGTGCGGGTTTAAAGATTAGCCCATTAATGGCTCTTTGGGCCAGTGGGAGATTGTTGGACATGCGAGCCCACGGCGAGCCATTATGCAATAATTGTTATTGCAAATATCATTCCTTAATCTGAAATGAAGAATAACTAATTTGCATAATAGGTCCCTTAGTACAATTAGGGTTATGTACCATGGCCATCTTAATAATCATACATCTGTTGATTCAATAATTGAATCATAGATGCTTGTGCTTGGGTGAATATCTAAAGAGTTAGATTGAGGACTCATCAAGCATAGTTAAATGATTATTAAGAGATGATCTCCAGCCTGAGTAGGAGATGGCAATCCTTCCTCATTTGGGCTGATATCTAACTGATCTCTTGATGTAGGTCCTCTACATAGGAATAGAGTTTCGGAGGTGTTAGATTAGTTAGGTCTAAGAGTTGACTTAACGAGATTGAGATAACTAAAGTCCTATGTCATATGCTGTCACGATATAGGCACACATCCTCTGACCGGAGACAGATGTGTTACTATATGTCTGAGTATGTACATTTGGCAGACCAATAGGTTGATGACCCAACCAAGGTCTATACACCAATGCACTGATGTGCTTGCAAGGGCATATGAGTAATACGATCTCTCAAAGGATCATACATGCTCATTTACTGAACCGGAAGATATGAGCTCACTCATGGGATATTGGTAAGAATCAAATTTCGTGCACGGTCGTCTCGCTTTGGAAGCTTGACTGAATTTGTAGGTTTGTATATACTTTTGGAAAGTATATGATCAACACCTGGGTATGATATATACTTTTGGAAAGTATATGATCGATACCGATTCCCAATGATCGAATGAGAGAACTTACTGATGAAGCCCTGAAGTAGACAGTGTAAAATAGATCTTATACTTTGGGATTAATCCGAGTCTTCTAGTATGCATGATGTACATGTATTGGGAATACCTGAAGGTGATGTGATCATAAACGATTGTATAACCGTGACGCTTACATTCTTAGGGAGTGATGAAACGGGTCTGGATTTTAGTGACTCCTCTCAGTAGAGAAGTAATCTGATCTTGGTCCAAATGTTGGACATTGATATGAATGTGATTGAGATGCAATGAGAAGATTAGATTTGCGGTCTTGATTTAATCAAGCATCTATGGGAGTCCCGAGATTTGGATTTGAGATGTGATCTCAATATCCAAGTCACTATATGTGGAATAATACAATCACCATGTCCTTATCTCCAAGTATCCACGGAGAAAGCGCATTATCCTTGAAAGAGTTCAGGGATAAGTTCATTGTTGATATATGTATCCGAGCATCGAGAAAATTGATAATTATATATGATTTAATTATCATGGATAATATGAATTTGATTCATATTATAAGGAGAGTTATCTGAGATAATTAAATATGATTTAATTATCAAAGATGTGAATAATGTGAATGTGATTCATATTATTTTAGCACATGAGAATAAAAATCCAAGATGATTAAATACAATTTAATTATCATGGATATGAATAATATGGATAGCACTATCCATATTAATCATATATATATTATAAATGTTATTTATAATATATTAGAGAGTGAATATCATAATTTATATTTGTTAATTAATTATTAATATGAATTGGATTCACATTTGATGATTAATTAAAATATAATTTACATTTTATTTTGGGTTGTGAATAAGATTCACACAATGGCATGACTGATATTTTCCATAAGATAATTTGGAATTATTTTATGGTGAAAATATTGTCGAAAAGAGTTATAGGAAATATCATGAGATAATGAGATATCCTGATAATTTAGGGAGATGGACCCATTCCTCCCATGAGGAGTGGGCATCTACAACTCTCCATGTGGAGAGGAGTAGCCGTCCCCTCTCTTTTAGGGATGTGAGTTGGTCTTCTCATTATCCTATCTCTAGTCAAATGTGATTTAATTTAAGATTAATTATATTGATTTATCAATATTAATTAATTTAAATTAAATCACTTGTTGTTGTGTTTTACAACAACATCTTAGCCATTGAAAGAAACATAAATCAATCTCATCCATTGATTATGTGTTGCCCATGGATTGGGATCCATGGGTTCCTAAAACCCTATATAAGAAAAGGCATCCATTGCTCTTTGAGATAGATAATAATGAATTCTCTCTCTCTCTCTCTTTTCTGTACATGCCAAGCCTCTCTCTCTCTATCTTATAATGGCCGTCCACCATGGAGCCATTGTGAGAATCGTCATCGATGCAACATCGTCGTTATGCTGCTGGATCATCTACTCGTGGATCTCCATCTCCTTTGGTGTGTATCGCTCGTAAAGAAGATGTTGGATCTCGTGTGACGAGATCATGAGATCCACCGCTTGGATCATCAACATGAATTGCGAGGAGCACACGATTCATCCCCGTGCTCGTAAGCATCTCCTCCGTTAGATCGAACTTGAGACAGGAGGTCTCTTGGTTTAGAGACTTGATTGCAACCACGCTTCAAGAGGTAAAAGTTATACCTAATTGTGGTATAGATGAAATGATCTGAGAATGGTTATTGGATCATGTAGTTTCATCATATTAAAAATTTTAAATTTTGCTGCATCAAGCAACTAGTACGACTAGTCGCTCCCGATTGCATTCGATGCGATCCTCATGGTTCTGTGATGCGCTTGAGGATTTCCCCATATCCTTCACTAGAGACAGCCTGGAGGGAAGCAACAATAGTGCTACTACTACACGCAGGGGCCGCCATCTAGAATGGGAGCTTCTATTTTGTGATGCTAGTAGGGTTGCGTGGCTGGAACCGAGAAGAGATAGGGCTCCACACGGCTACTGCTCGGATGCATGGATACGACTCTTTACTAAATCTCCAAAAAAATGACAACTCCAAGAACATGCAAAGTAGTAGGGTTTCAAGAGAAACCCTTGAGATTTATATTAAACATGGATAATAATCTTCAACAAGGATCGCACATGTTTTAATAACGAATCTCAAAAAAATAAATAAATAATCAACATAAAAATTCTTGAGAATTGAACCCCCTCTGATACCATGTTAGAAAATAAGAATGCGGATGCATATCAGAATTAAATGATAAAGAAATATAAACATCGGTATTTTAACATAGAACTTTACTCCCTAAGAAATGGAGCTCGACTCAACCTTTGAATTATTAGTCAGGCGGAACCTTATTGAAAATTGAATTTAGGACCTAACAGCTTTTGAGTTCTACAAGTCTCTTATTCAAGTCGCCTCAACGGTCAGGTCAGAACTGGTACTCATACGTAAATTCTGATGACCATGAATCTTACTTGTATCGTGCAAGTATAATATAGCTCCCCCCATCCGAAATGGCAAAGAAATAACCTCCTCTAACAAGGTAACTCTAATTCCCCCTCTAGCAACTCTTTCATCAAGGAGCAGGGTATTCCCTTCTAAGTTCAAGTGCAACCGGTTAAGAAGAGGGGGTAGAGAAAAGAATGGATTGTGACCAGTGTAGTCACATATCTGTGGAGCCTTGACCAGTGTAGCCAAGTCATCCAACTACAAACTTTGAAGCTCTTCTTATTTTTTTCCATACTTGTATATACACTCTTACATGCATTTTACTTTTCAATCAGGACTGTCCGCTTTTGAAGATTTTGCATTTTCTTCTTCTTCTTCTTCTTCTTCTTTTTTGACATATGTACAAGTGCAACATGTACATAAGGAGTTTTTCTTCTTGAGCCAGTAGATTATCCCTCTTTTTAAGCTTTATTGCAACCCACAACATCCTGTCGTTAGACGTCAATGCTACTAAACTTGGTTGAGATGCACTACCCTCCCTAGAAGAGGACGGATGTTTCCATCCGTGTGCTACTCCAAGCCAAAGGATTCCACCTCCTCACCACCTCATCAATGAATATCTATGTGTATGGTGCTTGTCCAAGTTAAGTCACTGTCTAAAAGAATCATGCGTGTGTATGAAATATTCTACTTAAACTAATCAAGATGACATGTGAACATAGACTTGCATACTCAAAGAATTAGTCGCTTGACCTGAAAAATCTTAACTCCAGTTCCTACAAGGTTCCTATGAAATTAGATAGATTAAAATCAAATCTAATTCATCATCGACTTCTATTCATAACTTGGTTCAAAACCCACAAACTTTCCACTTTGCATATGCTAGATATGCAGTTGAGATGCATATGACATGCTGTATAGATGAATGAAGTGCAAGACACCTTTTTTATTGCAAGGATGATATGCAGAGTAAATAAGAAGCCTTTATTTATTTCATTCTTTTTTATACTTTTTTTAAAAAATGGTATACCTTATATTTTACAACAATTTTTACAAAAATATTTTTTACAAGAATTTTACATCTTTTTACACAAGTATTATACATATTATACAATATACTACTATACAAGTATACCTGTATTTTACAAAAAAAATCAAAATTTTACCCACCCCATAATTATTGCACAATATATACAAAAATATGTGAAAGTACGCGCTATGGGTAAAGTATATATGTAATACAAATACACCCCCTATACTTAGTATGTGCTATGTCCTCGGAGCATGAGAAGCGAGGAAAAAGACATAGCTTGTGTTGAGCACAGGAGAGCTAAAATAATAGAATGTACAAAAGTCGATCCGCCCCCCTATACTTAGGCTCTACCAGCCTAAGTGTAGAAGAAGATCAAGAATGGGGCGATGGAGGTCAAGCGGGGAAATGGATGAGTATATATACTTGGAGAGCATCGGTCCCCCCTATACTTAGTCTCTGGTCAAGGTGTAGGACAGAAGTAAGTGTGAGAACTAATGATATCTAGAGAATATACAGAGAGTGAGGGATGTACATGAGTGACTAAATCTTGATGTTACATATTCATGGAGAGTATTTTGATGTATCTACTCTGTGCTCACTCTGCACGAAGTTGATGACCTCGACCTGGACTAACTGCTCCTTGTAATCCACAAAATGCTTCAACAGTTTTCCATTCACCACATTAGATTGTGCACCATCTGTGAGATTGGCTATCTTAACACTTCCATTCCTGTGCACTTTCTTGACAATAAAAGGGACCCATCCACTTAGATTTGAGCTTCCCGTGGTATCTTTTGCCCAGGGACAAAGTCTTGTACCTAATCTGTTGATCATGCCATCTATTTACTTTGTCCTTATAAATCAGACTGTTGTTGTATGCCCTGTTTCGGATTTCCACGAGTTCGTTCAAGTTCAAGTCTCGACAAAGCTTCCCTAGATTACAACTCCAATTAATTTTCTTGATTGCCCATTCGGATTTGTGAATCATCTCTGTGGGAAAATGGCATGGCTAGCCATATATCATTCTGAATGGTGAAGTGCCCAATGGTGTCTTGTAGGTTGTCCTATAGGCCCACAGAACTTGGTCTAAAAGCTGGGACCAATTCTTTCTATCCGGACGAATCAAATTCTACAATATACTCTTCACCTCTCTGTTCAAAACCTCTGCCATGCCATTGGTCTGTGGGTGGTAAGGACTAATGACTCTGTGCTCAAACCCATACTCCTTAACTAAATATCTCACATCTCGATTCACAAAGTGGCTACTCCCATCTGATATCAAACTTTTGGCACCCCAAACATAGCAATAATATGATCTTTCACAAACTTACAGATAGTTTTGCTGTCTGCAGTTTGGTTGGGATAGCCTCCACCCACTTAGATAGATAATCAACCGCCAATGAGATGCACTCGTGTCCTTGACTATTGGGAAAGGGACCCATAAAATCTATGCCTCATGCATCAAATACATCACAAATGATCATGGGTTGCATGTGAATATTATTTCTTTGAGCAACTGTTCCTCCCATCCTCTGACAAACCGAGTACGACAGAGCAAAATCAATAGCATCTCTGAATAGGGTCGGCCAATATAATCTACATTGGAGTACCCTGTGAGCAGTTCTCTTCCCCGGATGGTGTCCTCCAGCCTCAAGAGAATGATAATACGTTAGGACACTATGGTATTACTCCTATGGAATACACCTTCTCCAAACACAATCTGGCCCTTCAAAGAAAAGGAGCGGATTGTCCTAGTAGTATCTCCCTGAATCCGACTTCAGTCGATCAATGTTGCTCCTACTCCAACCTTAGGGAACTTACATGGAGACAAGTAAGTTCACCATGTTGGCATATTACGAGAGTGGGTCAATAATACAAATTGACTCATCTGGAAAGGTTTGTTTAATATGCTCAAAATCAGGAGAATCCTTAAGTTCAATCTGAGAAAGACGATCACCCACAATATTCTTCAGTCCAGGTTTATCTTTTATCTCCAAATCAAACTCCTAAAGGAGTAAAATCCACCTAAGAAGATGCACCTTCGTGTCCTTCTTTTCCATTAAATATCGAATGGATGTGTGATCACTGTAGATTGTCACTTTGGAGCCCAGAACATGCGGCATGAACTTCTCGAGGGCCCATACTACAATGAGCATTTCCTTTTCAATCACGATGCAATTCTTCTGTGTAGGGTCTAATACTTTGCTCCCCTAGTGGATCGCAAATGGGATCCCATCTCGTCGTTGTCCTAACACGGCTCCTATAGCAAAAATCTGAAGTGTCAGTCAGGATCTGAAAAGGGGAGAGGAGCAGTCAGGAACTTGTAGGATAACCTAAGCACAAATATTCATATTCAAGAGCTCAAAGGCTCCAGACACTTGTGATCTACAACAAACTCTGTGTCTTTCCCTAAGAGCTCGGTCAATGGACGAGCAATCTTCGAAAAATCTTGAATAAATCTCCTATAAAATCCAACATGTCCCTAGGAATGACCGCACTAGCTTCACATTGGACGGTGGATCGAGTTTCTTGATTACTTATACCCTGGCAGGGTCAACCTCCATTCTCCTTTAGGAGATGACATACCTGATGAATCCTGGATTCTATCCTCTTAGTGTTGTCGAATTAACAATTTCGTTGCAGTCGGATAAATCCGGATCAATAAAAAATAACCGCACAAATTGATGAATCGTCGAATGAAATTAGTATGCAGTTTTATGTTTGTTTAGCCTGGGCAAGCCTCAGGGTCAACTCAAAGAGGCAAAGGAACAACTCGGGATCAAGTTAGAGGGATTAGATTGCGGTTTTCCAAGTGTCATTTTTTGGTATTTTTATGCAATATAAATGCCAAACGCAAAATATGAATTGGATTAATTAACAAGAAAACAACCGACTTAGCCAAATTTAATTTTAATGTAAATTTAATTCAAATCTTCCAGTAAATTTTCATTTTGATGAGCATCTTACTACCCTTATTAATTCGATCAAATTAATGGTCAAATTATTGTGTTGTTCGTTGCAGTCGGATAATAAGAGCTAATCAAAAACCGCTTTCAATTTAAATCAAATTAATTTCGAGCAACAAATTTATTTTACTTGAGCAAGCCCAAGGTTGAACTCAGGGAGGCAACTTTCTCCTTAGGCATATTCTAAGAAAATTTCCAAAGTCAGATTTTCAGATGATTTTTTTGGTCTTTTTCAATATATTTTATGCAAGAAGGAAAAGACACATGCAAAATCAGGCCAGTTTACAAGTGAATTTAGAAAAGTGATCAAATCAAGTCCAAAAATTGTGAAACTTGGCCAGATGGTGGAATGCAATGAAATTAAGCTTCATTATTTTTTTTAGAATTTTATGACACTATATGAATTAACTGTGAATTTAAAATGAAGAAAAGGTGATTTTGACTAAATTAATTTTAATAAATACCAAATCACACTATTTTAAGATATAAAAATTTATCCTAGTTAGATCTAAGTGTGAAGAATCCAGGAAAATTAATAAATCTAAATTTCTATATGAAAAGGACCTATTAAAAATTAATAAAGGAAATCACTAAATGATTTATTCAGGCCTCAGTGTGCGTGCAAATGAGATGATTTTGGGATAGAATGTAAACTTAATTATTGAAGTCTAATGTGAATTTTTGGTGACTTTTGGAGTCACAGAGAGATTACTACAAATTAAAAGGCACAAATGGGCAAAATATGACAAAATTCCACCAATTAATTAATAAAATCCATAGCTATCACAAAACCAGACATGTATCATATATGAAAGAGGACAAGTTAAGCTACACAATGCAATTTTCAAACCTAAAAAATGATGTCAAATGAATGCCTAAGAGGCGTGCAAAGACAGGGATATAAATACAATACAAATAAAATTGATTAAAGATAAATATGCCGACAGGGCTTTTACAGAAATACCTATTCACCTGAGGGCGTTTATGCAATATTCCAAGGATGTGCGTTGATGAATCCATGATTCATCATCTCAATATCTTGATCTTAGCAAAATCCCTGAGTAAAATCCCAGAAAAATGTACATAAATTCATTAAATTAACGAAATGTCTCTTGTAAATAAAACACAATAATTATTGTATATTAGATTGTACAAAATAAATTACACATAAAAGCCACAAAAATAAAGGAGTTCTATACATGTAAATAGCCCAAAACTTCATATGTTTTTAATAGTTTCATATCAACTCCTTTTTGGCTAATTCTTTCTCCAACTTGTTCATAACAATGTATATAAAAATACAAAAATACAAAACAAATTTTATCTCAAATAAATGCTCCTAGATCCCAAAGGGAAAAAGCCGTAAAGACCAACTTCCAAGCCAAATTCCGCTCCTTATAAACTCCAAATTCACCAAACTCACTTTTAAAGTTCAAGTTAGAAAATTATCTATCCAACGGAAGTGGTTTCATTAAAATCGGAGCTCATTTACAAAAGTTGGGTTTTGGGACCTAGATGTACATTGTATATTATGTATATATTCATTCCTTCTTCATTTTTTATTTTATCTTTCTTAATTAGTAAAAATACAAAAAATCATGCTTGTGTTGTATTTCCATAATAGTGTTTTATTGTATTTTTCCGTTGTAAATATCTTTTATTAAAAAGACAAAAAAATACATATTAGAAAAGCAAACAAAAAAATTGTACATGTTGTACGTATTCCCTTGTAAATTCACCATTATTTTTTTCCTTCTTTATTTTTGTTGTATTTAAAGTAGCCTACTTTATTTCATTTTATTTATTTAATTATTTTACATTCTCTACAATAACCACCAATTCAACTCCATTATTCCACCATTTTTTCCAACTTCCCATTAAACTCCATTAATAATTCAACCTCCCATTCAACTCCACCACTTAATAACCTCCCATTCCATTCTCTTTATATAATCTCATTCTCCTCATTTTTGCCTTTGATCCATCTTTATGTGAGGAGAGCCTAGTTCCCAGAGTTGAATCAGTGACAGCGACGCAACCGCGGTCGAGCGACGACAGCCCTCTCTCCAGTGAGATTCGTTGGTTTTTGGCCAACATCGCAACCGCATCCGCGCATTGCTCGAGCTCATCGCTCACCGGCGATTTGAGCGAAGACCGTGCTCTCGTGAGCACATCATAGGCGACCGTTTCCACCTTAGGTATTTTTCGTCTCATTTTATCATCATTGTTATTTTATTTGCAAATTTTTTATCATATCACCACCATTACATCTCCATTTGTTTATATATTCATCTTCATCACCATCATCATATTTTTTTTATCATGTGCATTCCCTTTCTTATCATAATTTTAAAAAATAATAAAAAAATAAAACAAAAAGATCTCTTTTATTACAGCAAAAAAATTAAAAATAAAAAAAATAAAAAAAAGTACGGAGGAGGAAGCAGCAGCATCTTCGCCGCCACCCCCTCCTCCTCTATCCACTGCCACACCCGCCAGCCGCCACCCAGCCGGGACGCCGCGCTGTAGCGGCACCGCGCAGCCGCACGTGTGCGGTCCTTTGGGCCCTCCATCGCCTCAGCTCGCCCGCCGCCTCCGCCCACAAGTCGTGCCACCGCCGCGCGCAGCGGCCCTCCCCGCGCCAACCACCGCCGTCTAAGAAGCCACCGCCCCTCCGCCGTGAGCTCGCTGCGCCTCCGCGCGCCAGCGGCGCCGCCGCCGTCCACCCCCTTGGGTTCTTCTTCACCGTGCCTAGCAAGAAGGAGGAGGAAGAATGTTCAACTTTATTTCATGTAAAAATTGCATATTTTATATTTTATGTTTCAGTAATTACAAATAGGTCCTTGTACATAAGTTGCTTTGTATTCTTAGTTTCTGTATTTGCAAAGACACTCCTGTGATCTTATTTTAATTTGGACCTCATTTGAACTTCATTTTATTCAATGAAAAATTCCATTATGTTGAGCAACTAATTGTCTACATTTTGAATATTTATTTATATTTTTCTGATATTTGGGTAATTAATGAAAATTGTGTAACTGAAATTCGTGATATTTTACTCAAATTGAGCTCTTAAATTGATATCTCACACATGGTTGCTTTAAAAATTCCACACAAATTAGGCATGATGCCTTAATATGTGATTAACTTACTGTCCAAATTTCATCCAAAGTGGAGATGTCTTGTGCCTGAAATAAATTTTAGAGTGCTTTTAGTATTTGATTTTAATTAAATCCAAGTACATCATTTTTGCGAATTGTCAAGTCTCCTGGATGCCATATGAAAATATCTACTTGCGATAATTTGCACTCTGATTAATTTGATAACATGGATTAATTAGGAATTAATTACTCACTGTCACTCTGCTTTCACTAAAAAATACATAAAAAATTCATATTTTGTCAAAAAATTCCAAAAATATTACTGTACCTTTATTACATCATGTTTATGTTCCAGTAATTTTTTCATGATTTTTGCTTACTGTTTGTGTGATAAATCGTAAACAAACCCATAAAAAGTGTGTATTTTTCATTGTTGCATTTTAACCCATAAAAATACAAAAAAATGTGTTTGGTGTTCATCACTGGATTAGGATTCTAGGAAAAATATATTTTAGCTAAATTGAATTGATTTGACATTAAAATTTATTTGGTTAAGTTATATACTTTCTTAGTATTTTAATTCAGCCGCATTTGCATTTACATTTGTTTGTGCATTAAAAAAAAACCCGCATTGGAAATCTAAAACTTAATTTTCAGATTACCCCCGAAGTTGTTCCTTTGCCTCCCTGTGTTCGACCCCGGACTTGCTCGGGATATAAATTAAGCCGAGACACTCTTCACGGAGATTCTTTTCTCGGTTCTGACTGAATCGCTAAATACACGTACTACAACGTGCCCAAATTATTTATTGTATTTAGCGACTCGTCATGCGTGCATCGCACGTAATTCGGATTGGCGGGGACGTCAGTGTAATTGCCAGAACTTCCAGGGGCACAAGCGAAATATTCCTCCACTAGGGCACGTGCGATGCAAGTGCTGCCTGGCTGGAGAAATTCCTAAGACTCGAGGGGATGACTTGCAATCTTCCCAAAAGGATGTGTATCCCTCACGTGAGACCTCTGGGCTCCTTTTATTTTATATTTCCTTTTTTTGTTCTTCGTTCATTCCTGGAGATGGCGGCGAAGTCATCGTGCTTGCGGCTCTGCGACCGGGACTGGATGATCGTGATCGCTGAAGTCGGTCGAGGCCTTTGATGCGTGGATGATGGCGATGGTTTTTGCGTTACTAGCTGCAGTTGTCGACGGTGGTACAACAACACGAAATGAGGAGGGACCGGGGCGAGTGGCTGGTGGCGGTCGAAGCCGCTGCTTCAAATGATCAGCGATGAAATGGAAGTTGCACGTGTGTCGAGGACGCACGTCTGGCTGCGCGATTCGGTGGCGAGCTGCTGAGAGAGGAGAGCACGCGGGCAGGGGTTGGCCGTGGCCTGGCTGGAGCAGGTGATCTCCACCTCCGTCGACATACGACGGGAGGTGGAGCGGGTGGTCGATGACGTGCTGGACAACCGCTGCAGGAGGTACACGTGGTAGAGGCGTGGTCACGTACGACCAAGGTGGTTGCGGGTGCCCACTGCTGCACGGATGAAGCAAACGGCTAGAGCCGCTTGGTGTGTAGATGTGGCCGCTCGAGGAGGGCTGCGGCGTGGGTATGGAAGGAGACGACTTGGCGCACGCTTGTAGGTCGTGCTGCTCCTCTACGTGAGGATATATACAGTGGTCTCCACCTCCGTCAACACACGACGGGAGGTGGAGCAGCAATGGAGGGCAGCTGGAGGAGATGACAGACAGCGGCACGGGGTCGTCAGATGTCCTGCAAGTGAGAACGCAACGACGACTGGGGGGAGTGTACGTGTGGCATGGCGGGCGGAGGAAGAAGAAGAGGAAGAAGAAGAAGAAGGAGAGAGAGAACGTGGGGGGAAGAAGGCAAAAACAGGGGGATTTCACAAATATCCCCTATTTTGCATGCATTTGTTTAACGGGCCTAAATGTTTGATTAATCGGTTGTCGTAATTGCACCAAAAAATTCAAGAAAAATCACCATTGCATTCACAACGTGTGATTTATCCGTGGAAACACAATTGGTTCGATCATTTGATGAGTGGATATGGGTGAATCGAGGAGAGAGGAGTGTGGGAAGAAGGAAGAAGAAGTGCTTTACCTGGAGGTGGATTCGAATGCCTGGGAAGGGAAGCTTGATGCTTCCTGATTCTCGCTCAAAGCTGCGACGAGGCTGAGCTTAATAGCTCCGGTTAGGTGGCTACAACGGTGATGAGATCACTGGATCTCGCCTGGCAAGTACCTGTTGTTGCTCGACGATGATGGCTCTCACTCGCTGTCACCGAGTAGAGGACGGAGCTTGGGTTTTTGCGCTTAAGATGGCGGATGGGGGGTGTGTTGGCGCGACAGAGCAGAGAGAGACGCGTGGCGTGGCACCGCGCGCAGGGAGGTCGACGTGTGGAGCAGGCCACTGCGCAGGAGGGCAGCGCGGCCTGACGACATCCGCTTCTGGATCACGTGCAGGGCGTGGCTGGCTCGGGGAGGTCGGCAGCGGCTGGGCTGCATGTGGGTGGCGGCGCGGCGGGGCAGCCCAGTGAGGCGAGGAGGTGCACCGGCGGTCGGGGCGAGGAGCTGGTGGCTGCGTGAGTGGTCGGCGGCAGACGGGGCTGCGCGGTGGAGGAGAGGAGGAAGCATCATGGAGCACGACCGTCCAATGCTGCTCCTGCTTTTTTTGATGTAATATATTTTTTTGAATTTTTTTGTAAACAGAAAATATATAATAAAGAGGTGGTGTTGGTGATGTTGATAGTGGTGGTGTTTGATGGTAATGATGGTGGTTTTGGTTGTAAATGCGGTGATGGTGATATGAATCAACAAGGGAAAAATGTTAGATAAAGAAAATTAACAAGGAAAAGAAGAGGGACTACTTACCTGTGATTCGCCGAAGGTGGAGCAACAGAGTGCGGCTTCTGTCGTGGCCTCGAGGAGATGGTGGGTGCTCCGAAGCTCGAGCAGCTTGTGTGGAAGCTACAACAAGGAGTTGTGAGTCTCCTTGGATCTCACCACGGCCGAAAATGGCCGAGCTCGTCGTCTCTCAGATCGTCTCGTCCGTGCTGTCACCAGAAACGATACGAGGGTTGGGGCTCTCTCTCAAGATCGGTGAATGAAGAAAAATGGTGGAGGATGATGTGAATATAAAGAGGAGGAGGGAGTTGGAAAAGAGATAGAGAAAGTGAATAAAATGGTGGAGGAAGTGGAGAAGATGTGGCTTGGAGTGGAAGGCAAGTAGAGAAGAGGTAAAAGAGGAATACAATAAATTATTAATACAATAATATAGTAGTCTACTAAAAATAATTAAAACAGTAATAATAAAATAATAATAATAATTCCGGAAATAATAAAATAAATCCGAAAATAATAAAAAATGGGGTGACATGTGGCGGCTCCAGGAGCTGCCACATGTCGCTCCTAGAAAATTCAAAAATTGAATGTAAAGAAAAAATAAAAAAATAACAAATAGGATTAAACCAAAAACTGGTCAACACGAAAGTTGCTCGTCTCGACAAGATCTATAACTTTCGTAAAGGGCCAAAAATCAAATGAAATCATCTGTACAAAATGTATTTTTGGGTGGTACCTTATAGGTATAAAATACCACATTTTTGTCTTTTGCAATTTTTTTGTCATTTTTACATAAGAGAAAAATTAAAATGAAAATAGAGAAAATGTGAAAAGAATATTTACAACTTAATCTATTTTTTTGGATTTTTAATAAAAGGATAAAATGGAAGGGCATTTTGGTCAATATGTACAATATACAAAAGGGGCCCAAAACCCAAGTTTTGCATACGAGATCCGATTTTAATGAAATTGATCTTGTTTCGAAGGTCTTTGAATGTATATATTACTTTAAAAGTGAGTAGACTTAAATCGGACATTGTATGAGAGAGATATGCGTTTTAAGGCTCCTAGTTTCAAGCTTGGATTGGGGTTTTATTGGTCAATTTTACAAGTTAGTATTTTTTTGATATTTTTCTTTAATTAGTGTTAGTAATATATACACTATGGCGTTGATTTTATTGGATTTGGAGTTAGTATAAAATATATACAAATAGGTGAAATATGGTGGATATACAGGTGAATATTTACAAGTGAATTGGGCTTCTTATTTATGGCAATATGAATGCTAAAATGCAGATGTTATCAATGCATGCATGAATGCTAATTATGAAATATTAGAGGAAATATCCAGCTAATTACTCGGGAACAAAGCTCTATTTTCAACTTTTAGAGTGATGAATCACAGATTCATCAATGCCCCAACACAATACCCCCCGTCACCATAAAGTGACTTTTTTCCCATGAGAGTACCAGATTCACTTACCTACACCGCTTGAGGACTCGGTCCAAGTGTGCTAAACATGTATCAAAGGAATCACCACGAACCGAGAAGTCATCCGAGAATACTTCTAGGAATCACCTACCATCTTGGCAAATACGACAATCATGCACCGCTGAAAAGTGTCTGGGGCATTGCAGAGCCCTAATGGCATGCGCCTAAACACGTAAGTGTCGAATGGACATGTGAATGTAGTCTTTTCCTGGTCCTCAAGGGGCTATGGCCACCTGGTTGTAGCCTGAGTACCCGTCAAGAAAACAAAGAATGCTTTCCCTGTGAGTCTATCCAAGATCTGATCGATGAACGACAAGGGAAAGCGGTCTTTCTTGGTCGTGGCATTCAGGTGCATGTAGTCGACATAGATGTGCCACGATGTGGGTATACGTGTCATGATCTCTACCCCCTCCTTGTTGGTGACTGATGAATCTGTGATTCATCACTCTAAAAGTTGAAAATAGAGCTATGTTCCCGAGTAAATAGAATCATATTTCCACTTATATTGCATAAATAGCATTCATGCACGCAAGCATAATACATGTAATTTAGCTGTCCATTTGCATTTAAATAAGAAGCAAAAATCCCTTGTAAAATATCCACTTACTAAAATAACCTCTTCCTTATAATATGTGCTCCTTAGTTAATAATATAGGGAAGAAAGCCAAAAATCCCCCTTGTAAAATAGCCAACAAAGCCCTAGAATCCTTGGATCAGAAAATACACATAAGTCCCTCATACAAACTCCGAAATAGGTCTACTCACTCTTAGAATAATACACATTAAAAGACCTTTAAAATGAGACTAATTTCATTTAATTTGGAGCTCGTATAAGAAAGTTGGGTTTTTGGGCCTCTTTGTATACTACATGTATGTATATTTGTATTATTGTATTTACGTATCATATTTGATCTCATCTCCATCTTTGGTCAACATGAAACTTGTAGATCTCATCGAGATCTACAACTTTCATGTTTTGAGTTTTTCCAAATTCGACCCCCTCTTCTCTCTAACCTTATTTCTTTGTCCAACCAACCACAGCATGCCACGTGGCACCTCTGGTTGCGCCACGTCGCCCGCTGCCCTTGCCTCATCCGCCCGCAGCTACAGCCGTTGGATTACCTTCATAATCCAACGGCCAAGCCTTCTCCACGCGCACTTCGATTTCCTGCCGTCTGATCTACCTTAGCCTTTAATCTGATCTGCTCATTGGCGCTTTAATCTCATCACGCCACGTGGCAGCGTGTGCGCCCTTCGATAGCGCCTTCGTCTATCCATCTCAGCCAATTCCGCAGTAACCATCAATCGTCCGATGAATTCCTTGATGTCATCTCCACCGCCCACTACCGCCTCGTGCTTAGCCCAACACGTGGCAACCTCACACCCCTTAGATCGCTCCACTCCGATCTAATCTCATCCGCTCATGAGCGCTCATAGGTCCACCGTTGGATCTCCAGATCCAACGGCGGACCATCGTCGTCAACCTCCCGCTACCCCTCTCTCCCACGATTTCCGCCTTGCGGGAGGGGCTGCCCCCTTCCATTTTTGGCCACACGTCTGACCACCTCGCCGGCCGCCAACACCGCCATGACCTTCACCATTCCACCCTCAACATCGCGAGCTACCTCACTCCCCACGTCGACCGCTCTAGACACCCACTAGCTCCATAAACCTCGCCCCATCTCCATTCCAGCCGAGACCTTCATCCTTTAAATACCTCCTCTCCGGCCAACTTCATCCCTATCCGCCATTACAGAAGAAACCCCCGAGCTCAGAGATCTCGATTGGTGACAGCAATTGGCCATCTCTTCGAGCGAAGACGGGCGTCTTCTCCGGCGAGATCCACGGCACCCTCCGCCGTGTCGCAGCCACCCTCCGCGTAGCTGCTTGAGCTCGGGACCTTACCGATCCCTCGAGCGACGACCAGGGACTCCAAGAGGAGCTCCGATCCCCAGGTAATCACCTCCATTTCCCTATTGATTTTCCTCTTCATTTTTCTTGTTTTTCTTGGATTAAATTCGCCCTCCACGTCCACATTCTCGCTTCGTGTTCACCTCACCGAGCTCCGCGACGGAGTTCTCATCCTCGCGGTGCACTTTACATCCTCCGACGATGCCTTTCATCTTCCAGCAAGCTCCAGCTCCGCCACTTGGCCGGAGCTCCTTCGCTAGACAACCTCAGTACCCCTTAGGCCTCTCCGATCACTTTCACTTCTCCACGAGTGCACGCACGAGCTTCAGCTCTTTCTCTAACACTTTCAGGTACTATTTCGTCCACTGATCGGAAGTTCACCGGAGCTCTTCCTGAGCTTCTCCACCGTCCTGCTCCACCACCCATCTCCAGCTCTTGAGGCCACCATTACCTTCGCCGCACCTTCGAGCACCTTCTGGGATAGCTCCGAGCAATCGGAGAGCTTCATCGACGCTAGGAGGAACGGGCGGAGGGACGACCCCTTCGCCGGAGCCCCGCCAACTCCTCCGCAGGAGGCGGAGGACCGTTGAGGACGGAGGTCCAGCCACCGTTCGATCATCTTGATCGAACGGTCCCACGACGTCCACGTAGCCGCGCCCAGATCATCACTCCACCGTTGGATCGATCAGTGATCCAACGGCTCATAGCGAGCCACATCGCCATCTTTATCGAAGCCCAGATCGCCGTTGGATCAAACTTGATCCAACGGTCCTCATCAAGCTACGCAGAACGGGTCCGAGCCTCTTCCCCGACCCTAGGCTCGGACAGCCCGAAGCTTCGCCGAACCACACTCCAAACCTCCAAGGAGCTCGAGCCTCGATCCGAGCCACCTTCATCATCCGAGCCTAGGCGCCCCACGTGAGAAGCATGTGTGCCTTGGGTAAATTGCATAGAAGCCCCTGGAACTTTCAGATATTGTAAATCAGTCCCTGTGAAGCGTCCCACACGTGAGGAGCACGTGTAGCCGTAGAGAAATTGCATTGAGCCCCCCAGCATTATAGGTAATTGCACTTAAGTCCCTGTCAGCATATTTGCTTTATGTAATTTTATTTTCCTGTATTGCATATACACCCCTGTGTTTGCATGCATCCCTAGGTTGTATTTTACATCATTTTTAAATTCCAAAAGTTGCATTTTGTTGAGAAACTTGTCTTCTATCTATTGTGCCACGTGTCATATTTTTGTAATTACATTAGATTTTTAAATGAATTAATTGGTTGAAATGTGTAATATTTTGCTCAGTGACACCTTTTAATTTCTAATTAATTTTCGGTGAATCCAAAAAGTCTCAAAATTTCACAGTAGCTCTAGGACAGTGAACTTAACATTGCATAAAAATCTCATGTTATTTGCACGCATATCGAGGCCTGAATAAATTGTTTAGTGATTTTCTTATTTTAATTTTAGTAAATTCATTAACATTGAAATTAAGATTTGTCAATTTCCTGGATTCCTTATCATTAGAGCTATCTAGGATAATTTTATCTCCTGAAAAAATGTGATTTGGTATTTATTAAAAATTAATTAGTGAAAATCACCCTGTATGCATGTTTAATTCACAATAAATTCATTTAGTGTCTAAAAATTCCCAAAAATTAGGGTAGCTTAGTTTCATCATCATTAATCATCTGGCCAAGTTTGATAATTTTTGGAATTAATTTGACCATCAATCTGAATTAACATTTAATTTGGCCTGATTTTGCATGTGTGTTGCATAAAAAACCGAAAAAGACCAAAAATATTCCTTCTGAAAATCGAACATTGGATTTTGCTAAAATTTGACCTAAGGAGACAGTTGCCTCCCTGAGTTCGACCTTGACTTCACCAAGTAAAAAAAATCTGCCGCTTGAAATTAACTTGAATCTAATTAAAGTGGTTTTTGATTAGCCTCTCGTATCCGACTGCAACGAACAACATCTATAATTAATTTGGACATTAATCTGACCGTATTAACTAGGGTACGGGGGCGGTTCATCAAAATGGCGCCGTTGCCGGGGAGGCACGGCTTAGGTTAATTTGAAGTGAAATTCTGATTATTTGATTTTCAATCCCCGGGTAGTCTGACCCCCGGTTTTTCTTGTGAATATTTCTCTGTCTTTTAAAATTTTTGCATTTTTTGTGTCGTTCTTTATCTGACCTCAACTTGTTTTTGTGCGAGGGACACCGGAGTCGAAGATGCTTCGAGGAAACTGCATTTAATTTGTTTGAGAGATTTGAGAGAACTTGTATTTTATTTATTTCATTCCACATTTTTTCGCATCATTTCCAGCGGTTCCCGTTTGGGTTCTCGCGTGTGTAAAAATAGTGGAACCGTGTCCCCGTGTGCTGTGTGGTTGAATTGTAACTTAGACCTGCACTAGCGGCTCCTTGAGCCACTCTTGGAATTACTTGTGCTCGTAATTTTTAGGACCACACATACACTTAAAAGACGCACCTAGACCGCAGATCTAGTCAAATTGAACTTGTTCTCCACGCGCTAATAGAACTGCCTGTCTAGGAGCGGATTTTGTCGTCTGCATTTGCATATAGTGTAAAATTTCAATACTGTCTTGCATCCTGCATAAAGTGAAGGGACCACTGTAAGTCTTCTCAACTCAGCATACGCATCATTGTTTTCGTGCATCGGTTTTCTCGATTTCCCCCTCTGTTTTTCACACAACTTAAATGGAAATTGGGACTGGACGATAGGCATGCCGTGTGGTTGAATTAACAAGTGAGAACTCAACTTAAAACCGGGACTGCTAACATTATTGACAAAAAAATCAATAAAATTGAAAAAAAATTATTTGCGGGAGACTAATCCCCGACCTTGTTTTCAGGCTGAGTGAGGGTACTTGAGTGTGTGTGAACACCTTAAGGCAGAGCCCAAATCCTCGCCTTCCATATCACGGGCCAACTAATCCTAGCAAATATCACGAGTTGGATACTTTTAGCTCATTGACAAGTACCAAGTAGCCTCCGCCTATTCGCGGGTAGATAGGGGCGAACCAGCGGTGCTCTGCGACAAGGCCTAGCTTTGTCAGCCTCTGCCTGCTTGCAGGTAGATAGGGGCACGTCTTTGAGTCCCCAACTCCGGATAGGAGCGAAGAAAGGGAGGATCGACGGTATCTTAGGCGACAGGATAAACAGGGAAGACGCATCCGTCTCCGAGCCGAATTCCCTATAGGCCGCGTAATCCTTGCTATCTTGCTTGAAAAGTCACACTTAAAATTTACAAGATAAATTGGACTCGGTTTCGAGTCCTTCGCTGTGTTGAGTGTGAACCTAGGGTCTTGGATTAACTTGTTTGCTTCAGGTAGGAGTAAAATCCTATCTTCTTCTCGCCACTGCAAGATGAATGACTGGGGGAATATCGACACATTATTTGTCAATCTTTCCTCTGAGTCCCCACGGAAATCATCTTCACAGGCCCAAGCGCACCTTGAGCCACCCAGGACTCATGACCCTCTTGAGTTCTGGATCCCTCACAACCAGGGTGGTTACTCTCCAACCAACCCTTCCCTCTCCTCTGATCTTTTATCGAGGAAGACCATCGCCTCGGTAAGAATTCCTTCCCTGATTTATCCTCTAAACCAGATCATTTTCATTCCAGAACTAGAGGACAAGATGCCACAAAAGAAATCCCCAGATGAGGAGAACACAGACGACCCGCTTCAGCAAGTATTGGCTCGCCTCGCCAAAGCTGAACAGCGGAATGCGGATCTTCACAACGCAGATGGGTCAGATTATAGTAGCTGGAGGAATCGACTGACCAATGGTCGATACCTACAACCCGGCGGAGAATGAGATTCAGAATTGGTTAGCACCAGCGGTTCCCGCCCAGCATTTGAGCTGAAGCCCCACTTCCTTAGTCTGCTTCCGAAGTTCAATGGAATCATAAATGAAGAACCGTACACTTTCCTCCGTGACTTCGAGCTGGTGTGCAACAATCTTAGCCATCCCAATGTTGGCCAAGATTATATTCGACTGAAGGCCACCCCTTTTGCCTTAGGAGATAAGGCTGCTCATTGGCTGAAGAACTGAGGGGTGATATGTACTACCTGGACGCAGTTCAAGGACCTCTTCCTGAAAAAATTCTACCCTCTCAGTAGGACTAATCAAATGAGAACAAATATCGCCAGCTTCTCCCAAGGACCGAGTGAACCCTTCCACGATGCATGGGATAGGTTCAATGATTTAGTACAGAAATGCCCCTGCCACGACATTTCTAAGGCGATCTTAGTCCAGACCTTGTTCTGTGGTCTATCCCCGGAGATGCAGGGGTTAGTCAGTGCCGCCTGTGGAGGAAGCTATCTGAACAAAAACGAGCACGATGTATGGAAGATCTTGGAGCAGATGGAGGAAACCGGCAGGTCGCAGGCCACAAGGGCCTATGCGTTGTCTCCCTCAATCCTATCCAATGAGACAACCCGAAGGACTGTAGCAGATCTGACCGAGGACCTCATTCCCAGCATGGGGATGATTGCTGACAAGCTAACTATGGTCGAGCAGATCCACAAGAGAGTCGCGGAACTTGAGTCTCTTTCGCGTCTACCGAAGCAAGTGGAGGAACTTTTTGAGAAGGTAGCTAAGATAAAGCTACCTGCCCCTTCTGCACCACCTGTACCTGTACATCGAGTCCATCTTGTACAGGAACAGGCACCGGGGGCTCAGAGTAGCTGGGATCAGACTTACACCCAGCAGGACAGCATGCACCCCCACAATTGGAGACGGGATACGAGGAGCCTCCGCAAGTGTACGAGATCAACGGGCTTTGGTATAGCCGTGACCCGATTATCAGGAAGGTCGAAATGGGGAAGGATCAGCCTCACCGCCCATCCCCAGCCTACCAAGAAACCAGGCCCGTTCCCACACCGTGCTTTCAGTCCAGGCCAGAACAAGGGTACCAGCCTCAGCAGTACCAGCAACAGTGCACTTATCAGCAGGGGCCATGATGAATCTCGGATTCATCACTCTAAATCTCATTTATTAAGCTCAATTCCCTAAAAACCAACAGCATATCTGCATCTATTTCGCATAATTAGCATTTGTGCATGATTTCATAAGAATTGCATTTTAGCATTAAATTCTGCATCAAATAAGAAGCCAAAAATCCAAGCCCAAATTGACCTGTAAATAGCCTAACTTCCCCTATTTTTAACTCCTTCATGCTAACTCCGAATAACCCAAAACCACTTCCATTGTGTACATATCACTCACAAGAGTAAATGAAAAATACAAAAAAATCACTAACTCAAATAAGTGGACCAAAAACCCAAACCCTAGTTTCAGGATTTTCGGACTACAAGCCACATATCTTCCCCATCCAGTGTCCGATTTGATCCTACTCACTTTTGAACTAATGCACATTCAATTACCTTCGAAACAAGACCAAGTTCAAGTGAATCAGAGCTAGTATGTGAAAGTTGGGTTTTGGGCCTCTTTTGTACGTTGTATCTTCGCGGCTTTTGACCTTGTATTTTATGTATATATTTTCTTTATAAATAAAAATCCAAAAAAAATTAGAATAAGGTACCTTTTATTTATCTTTGATTTTTCCATATTTTTCCGGATTTTTATCTTGTTTTAAATAACAAAAAAAATAGAAAACTCAAAAATCAAGGTATTCTATGTACATAGGACACCCCCAAAATTCACTTTTTACATTTGACCGAATTTGACTTTGATGTCTTCATGAAAGTTGTAGATCTCGTCGAGACTTTTTCGATCCGAGATCATTTGCTATTTTTTATCGATTTTACAAGTCATTTAATTTCGTATTTTCTGGAGCTGACACGTGGCAGCCCCAGAGGCCGCCACGTGTCACCGTCTTTTGGGTGTTTTATTAATTCGTTTTTATAAAAATAAATAAATAAATAAATAAATAAAGAGCCCGCACGAGCGACACACGTGCCCCCAGGCACGTGCTCCGCACGTGCCGCTCTCTCTCTCACTCCTGCGCCACGTGGCAGCGCTACGACCGTTCGATCAGCGGCCGATCGAACGGCCGCTGACCTTCGTCCTCATCCCAACGGCCCCCGAGTCCTGCGACGCCTAACGCCGCCTCTCCTCTGATCTCGCCAACGGCCGCCGCTCCTCCTCCAACGGTCGACCCGAGTCCTCCACCCTTATCCTCTCAACCTCCCGCACCGGCCTAACGCCCTCTGCAATCTCCGACTCCCTCATGCCCTATTTCACGACTACCTTCAACAACATCCGCCGATGAGCGCTTCACGAGGATGACAGCCTCGCCTGGGCATCGCCGGCGAGATCCGAGGGCGCTCAACGCCCCTCGTCGCAGACGCGCCTCCCCTTGGCCCTTTCTGCCAAGCTCCGGGTTCTCCTCCGTCGAGCTACGTCGCCTTCTTCGACAAGTCATCATCACCTTCGCGCCGCCGCCTCGTCAACGATCGTCTTCTCCAGCTGCTTCACCAACCAACCCAACAACGTCTTCGACTCCAGCAGATCATCTTCACCGACATGCCATCGCCTTCATCGGCTCACTCCGCCAACTACCTCTAATCACCTCGTCTTCGCGCCGCCACCGCCTCCGCCTCGACAACACCGCCGAGTTCATCCCACGCCGCCGCCTTCTCCTCCAGCGTAGGAGGCGCGCCTCCGTCTCCGCAGCAGCTCCTCCGCCTTCAGCGCCTCTGCACCGCGGCAAAGCGGCCCCTCCTCGGCCGTGAAGATCACCTCCGCCAGAACCTCCCCGCCAGCGGCCGGGCTCGAAGCCCGAGGCCCTCCGCGCACGTGCGAGGCACGTGCGCTCGGAGGGAACTTCACCAGCATGCTACCCACGGGTCACGTGCCCCTCACGTGCCCGTGGGCAATTTACAAGGAACCCCCTGGAGTTTCACATATTCGCACAGCAACCCCCGCCATCCAAGGGCACGTGCGCAGCACGTGCCCCTTGTAAATTTTGCAACATTACCCCAGGATTATCGGTAATTGCATTTAGGTCCTCGTCTGCACTTTTATTTTTATTCATTTTATTTATATTCATTGCATTTACCCCCCTATGTTCTCCCTCTGTTTTGAACTTCTTCTAGACATCATTTTATTTCTACAAAAATAGTATTTTGTTCATCGTTTAACTCTCTACATTTTGAGATACTATGGATATTTTTGTGCTCTACGGTTAATTAATAAATAATTGTTTTGCGGAAATTTGAATATTTTGCCCAATCTGTGCTCTGAAATTCGTAGTTAATTAATCGTTATTCTAAAAATTCCCCAAAAATCACATATTATAGAGATTATTTTGATTAACATTGTGCCCAAAAATCATTGCATTTGCATGCATACTTTGCTCTGTAAAAATCATTTAGTACATTTCAGTACTTGATTTTTAATAAATATTCAACCCCACATTTTCAAGGTTTAGGATTTTTCTGGGATCCATCACCTAGTGATAGATCTTAGATAATTTTATTCCTCGAAAAAAAGTAGGTTTAATATTTATTATAATTAAATATTGAAAATCATTCTGTCTGCATTGAAAAATTCATAAAAAATTCATATTGCATCAGAAAATTCCAAAAACATTACAGTGCATTTATTTCATCGTCATTTACATTGTGGCCAAGTTTCGTATTTTTCGGACATAGTTTGATTGCAATTTACATTTTAGTCCCTAAAATAAGCCGAACTTGCATTTTGCATCTCATATTGCATTGAAAAATTCCAAAAAAAGACCGCCTTGAAAACCGAACTCAAAATTGAATAGACATTAATCTAAGTTGTTCCTTTGCCTCCTTGTGATCGACCTTGGGACTTGCCCAAGTAAAATAAACATAAAAACCACTTGATTAAGATTGAATAAAATTTGTGGTTATTTCTCGACTGTTTCCGATTGCCGCCTACAACGAACGACATTCATTAATTTCACGCACGAAAATAAAAAACACTTTCTTAACGCGGCTTTTTGCGGACACGTCAGATGGCGCCGTTGCCGGGGAGGCAAACGGCTTAGTTTTTTGTTTTGAAAATTTTTCGCTCGGTTTTCCGTATTCGGGTAGTCTGACCCCCGAATTTTTCATTGTGAATACCATTTTATTTCCAACATTTATTTTCTTATTTTCTGAGTCACTCTCTTACATTCTCTCTCTTATTTTTCTTGCTAGGTACCCAGCATACGTGGAGCAGTTTTCAAGAAATCGACGCATCTTCACCGACATCCGAGAAAGCCGCAAATTAATTCAAGATCGAGTCGAGTCGTGAGAGAGAGTAGAGTCTAGGTTTTCAATTTTCGCAATTTTATTTACTTGCTCATTTACAGCGGTGTCCGTTTGGACTCTCGCGTGTGTAAAAAAGACATTAAACTTTTTTCTGTGGTGTGTCGTGGCCTATTTCACTCTCCGGAGAGGGTGGGGCTCGACTTGAGTGGCGAATAGGATAGACCTGCACATACGGCTCTCAGAGCATTTATATTTTTGCTTGTGCTTGTAGGATCTTAAGCCACACTGCACATTAACTGAAACGCACCTTAGATCGTTCAACATAGCTAAAAATTTAACTCAATTCTTCCCGCTAATAGAACTTTCTGCATATGTGCGGTTTTCATCGGCTTGCACGCATTTAGTATAAATTTTTCAATTCTGTATTGCATCCCACATGGAGATTGCGAGGAGGCACTGTAAGTCTTCTAACTGAGCATTCATCATAGTTTTCCGCGTGCATCGGCTTTTCCTGACTTTCTCCCCCTTGTTTTATCACATAAATCTAAAGGAAATTGGGACTGGACGGTAGACGTGTATTTGTGCTCATCTAAATTCTTCAGTGATCACCTAATTAAAATTGGGACTGCTAAATATAGCCGATCAAAATAACCCATAAAATCAAGAATTTCTGCGGGAGAGCAACCCCGATCTTGTGTGTTTCTATTTTCTTAGTGAGCGAGAGACGACACTTAAGGCTAGAACCCAAATCCGAAATCTCAGCTCGCTAAATTTTTGCCAAGATTGATTTATCACCAACTAAAATTGAAAAGATAATAGCCGAACTTTTACGGCTTCATTGTAGGCGTTGGTGAACCTAGGGTTTGAATTGTGTTTGCATTGGTGTGCGTGAACCGGTTTCAAGATCAATAGCCGCACATTTGATTTCTCTTGACTATCCCGTGCAATCATCTCTTGCCTCTCTTGATTTAAAATTCACCATGGAATTCTTGTCCAATAATTCTTGCAGACCCAACCCCTCATTCCTTTCCGCTCTTTCAAAAATAGCCGAACGTTTATCCGAGAATCCATCAGAGCTATACTATGAAAATGAATTCGTATCGGTTAGACCCAAAACACCTCCCCTCAACCACCAATAAATCCATCTCCTTCTGCTAATCTGACCGATTTCATGAATGACAACCCTTTGTATTCAGAGCAGACAAACCAAGAAATGATTGAGGGCTCTACGTCTTCATTTAATCCTCTTTACATTGATCATACAATTCACCCCTCATATTCGGTAAATGTCAATCCATCATTCATGGGAGAAGATAACCACATGATCGAATTGAACACTTCTTCACCTCTTCCATCATTCTTGAACACCAAAGAAAAATCATTACCTTGGATTGAACATAATAACCCCCTCTTCACTCATACAGAGGATTGGGCCGACCACAAAAGATCACAACTCTCCTTGGATCAACTCCACTTACCTAGACCATATGAGCAGTCACCTTCCATGATTATTGAGGAGATACTTTCAGAAAATGATAATCGTACATCGGATATTTCCAGAGATCCCTCTCCTAGTACATATAGAAAAATGGAAGAGGACATTGAATTACAAAAACATACCCCAACTGCTCTCATACTTGGCCAAGAAGAGATTTTGGAGAATATTTTGAGGATAAATAAGAAATTTGATTTAATGGAGGATAAATTTCAAGAACTTGCCGATCGATTAATCTCTGCTAGCTCGGATATAAAAATGAATGAGGAAATGATTGGATCTAAGATTGAAAGTTTTGCGGATATTCAGGGACCTATGGACAATTCTGAACATGACTATGTCGTTGACCCTCACCCTGAACTCCAGAGCCCATCTGAAGAACACCCCACACCCCCACACCACCCAGAAAATACCAAAAAAATAGAAATATTTGAAAACCACAAAAAAATTGAAAATTTAGAAAATTTCATAAAAATTGAGACTGAAGACGATCTGAGGAATTTGGATCCAACTGTACGGGAAGCATTAGGAAAGAAATTGATTTTTGAACTTCCCTTTCTACAGGCCATTGAACACTTCCCCGATCTTAAAGGATTTGTATTGGACAAATTAATGATGAAGAAATCGGGCAGGATTCGAACAAAAACCGAGAGACATATATTGTCAATGGCCTCCTCCTTGGTGTTGAGGAGAAAAACCAAGAGCCGCATAGTGAAGCGGTTGCCCAGATTTGAATGTGTACTCAAAGACATAATTTTCACCCATGCTCGGATTGATGACGATTCACCAATTAATATCCTCCCGACCTCTGTATTCAATGAACTCAAACTCGGACCGATTCAAAAGATACGAGAGATCATTCAATTGGCGGACCGATCGATAAAACGGACGAGAGGAACCATTCCTGTCATCATGAAATTCCAAGGTGCTCCGCTCAAAGTAGAATTCACAATCATTGATATTGAGCATCAAGGAGAATTCACCCAGTCTCCAATCATTCTCGGAAAACCATTCTTGGCATTGGCCAAGGCGAGTATTGATTGTGAGACTCGGGAAATCAATTTCACAGCCCACGAAGTCCCCGACAACCATAACCATGAAGCGGTAGAAGAGCCCTACCACGCAGCCACACCTGAGATAGCGGTTGTTGAGGAGACTATTGGTTTAGAAAATCCCCCCTGCTCCATTCCCAGCCGCTCTCACCATGGACAATCATGTATATGAATCATATGATCCGGAGACTTATGCATGGGCACACCCTGGGTCAACCTACTCTGACTACATGGATTACATCAACTCGACTCAGGAATGCACCAACATCGAATCAATGGAGAAAGAACATGCAGAGACTCTCCCCAATATTCAAATCCCCGAGGATCTCAAAATAGACAAATCTTTCTACTACGATCCTGAGACATATGCATGGTCACACCCGGGAGCAACATTCTCTGAATATCTTGACCAAATCATCCCAAATTGAGAATGCTAAAACATACGGGAGACTAAGAGCAAGCACGCAGATCGAGCACCAACCAAGAAAAATTCAAATGGCTATTCATCTGGATACTCAAGTGAACCGACACCTTCACGACGAAATAAAAAAAAGTCACCTTTGACCTTCCGGAAGAGGTATCGTCTGATGGTCCCTCATCAGGTCCGGAAAAGGTAGTCTACATGAGTGAAGTCTGTTCGGCAGCCCTAAAGCCATATCTTCGTAAGGATCCAAAATTCAATTCTCATTGGACAACTCCCGTTCCTAACTACTACTCATCCAAAGCTGATGCTCCTGCCCTCTTCAAGTACACTGGAATTCTTTCGTATGAGCTGACTGAGACCGGTGCTTCTGAGCTATCATCTGAGGATAAATTGATTGACCCTAAGAAGGAACGAATTCTGAGGAAACAATTAAAGAAACAAAAAGATATGCAAACTTGGAGTATGTCCACTTTCAAATACTACTCCTCTGAGGATAACTCTGATGATGGATATCTTTCATCTGACTCAAACACTTCATCTATTATCCATCATGATTTTTCTGAGGATGACACTGATTGTAGTTAGGAATCATATGCTCCATCTTCACCTCATCATTATGATCTCCCACCGCAGGCTCACAAGAAGATCAGCCGAAAACCGCCTTAATCATTCGGCTAACCACCCTCCCTCCCGACCACATCGATCTCCTTGTACAGCTTCTTCCTCTACTTAGACCAAGGCCTAAGTATAGGGGGACCAATGCCATCTGTTTATACCATCTTTCTCATCCTCCCAACCGCTCCATTTCCACCCTTCTTCCATACTTAGGCTGTCCAGAGCCTAAGTATAGGGGGAGCCGACATCCACCTGTATATACTCTCCTCATTCCCTCTGTTCCGCTTTACTTCCTAACCCATTGTATATAAATTTTCCACTCTCTTACGCTTAGCACGAGCTATGTCTTCATTACGCTTTTTGTGCTTTGAGGACACAGCACTCGCTAAGTATAGGGGGGTCTGTATATATACTTTGTATATATTTTACCCATATCTCGTACTTGCGCGTAAGTCTATATGTATTTACGGGGTGGGTACTAACTTGAAAAAAAAACAACAACAACAAAAAAAAGAAAAGAAAAGTTTTGCTACTAACACTGACTTGCCCAAAATTTTTGAAAAAAAAGGCTTCTGATTCCATTTTCTGCATAAAAAAATCCCTTGCATAAAATGTCAAAAGAAAATTTTCAAAAAATGTGTCTGCATTGCACACACCTGCACTTCATCCAACTTTACATGCATTTGCATCTGTGAAAAGTCATTGGGTTCTGAACCGAGTTATGAGCCGAAACCGAGAGTGGTCTGGGCTTGCCCTTAATCCACCTAATTTTCAGAGGAACTTCACCGAGAAATAGGATTTTAAGAGCTTCAGGTCTTTTGACTTAATTCTTTAAGTTCCACACGGTAATGTGCAGCGTTTGACTCTTAGTGTCTAACCTGATCTCTTCATTCTGGGTACAACTCTGGAATAGGGAATTAATTTGTACTCTCGCACTATGCACTTAGCTCAAACTAGACGGGATGTTGGAAGACTGTGTGAGTCTCTTTTCTGGTAGCGTGGAAATCTAAAGGCCGGAGTACGGGTTGAAATAAAGCTTCGGAAAAGGGATGGACGGCTGGGCACAATTTTTTCTAAGACCCCAAAAAATGTACGGAATAAAAAGATGCTATATCCGTAGGGCAAAACAAGATCCAAGCAGAACCACCAAAAATTCCAAATACAAAGAAGCAGTCTACCAAATAAAAATTCGACCAAAAAGGTCCAAGCTTCAAGAAACCTGCAGATCTTGGTGAAGACTTGGCTACACTGGCCATCTTCACAAGGAGAGGTGACTACACTGGCCACCCCGCTCCAGTTCTTTTCTCTTTCTTCTAGCTTCTCACCCAATTCGATTGTGAACACAACACGACAGACCTTAGAAGGAAATACCTGACTCCCCGAGGACGAGTTACTGGAGAGGAGAGGAGCATGGTAGTCTGGCATTCTGGATGGGAAGAGCTAAAACCCTTCACACACACGAGTCGGTTATTCAATGTTCATAGGGTATACTTTGGGAAGAGGATTGATCTAAGATGACTTCTGAGCCGAAACTGTGTCAATGATATGTAGAACTTGAGGACTGTTGATTTTAAAATTCTAAGTCTCACAGAAGTTCCGCCACATTGTTAATCCAAAGGTCGAGTTTAGTTTCGCTTTCACCTTCAGTTCATGGTCTTGGTATGGAACCCAGTCTCATTTCACTCCATGGCATTTCTTTTTGATGCTCAGGGACGAGCATGGTTTAAGTATAGGGGGATGATGAATCTCGGATTCATCACTCTAAATCTCATTTATTAAGCTCAATTCCCTAAAAACCAACAGCATATCTGCATCTATTTCGCATAATTAGCATTTGTGCATGATTTCATAAGAATTGCATTTTAGCATTAAATTCTGCATCAAATAAGAAGCCAAAAATCCAAGCCCAAATTAACCTGTAAATAGCCTAACTTCCCCTATTTTTAACTCCTTCATGCTAACTCCGAATAACCCAAAACCACTTCCATTGTGTACATATCACTCACAAGAGTAAATGAAAAATACAAAAAAATCACTAACTCAAATAAGTGGACTAAAAACCCAAACCCTAGTTTCAGGATTTTTGGACTACAAGCCACATATCTTCCCCATCCAGTGTCCGATTTGATCCTACTCACTTTTGAACTAATGCACATTCAATTACCTTCGAAACAAGACCAAGTTCAAGTGAATCGGAGCTAGTATGTGAAAGTTGGGTTTTGGGCCTCTTTTGTACGTTGTATCTTCGCGGCTTTTGACCTTGTATTTTATGTATATATTTTCTTTATAAATAAAAATCCAAAAAATTAGAATAAGGTACCTTTTATTTATCTTTGATTTTTCATATTTTTTCGGATTTTTATCTTGTTTTAAATAACAAAAAAAATAGAAAACTCAAAAATCAAGGTATTCTATTACATAGGACACCCCAAAATTCACTTTTTACATTGACCCAATTTGACTTTGATGTATTCATGAAAGTTGTAGATCTCGTCGAGACGAGCATTTTTTGTGAAGACACTTTTTCGATCAGAGGTCCATTTGCTATTTTTATCGATTTTACAAGTCATTTAATTTCGTATTTTTCTGGAGCTGACACGTGGCAGCCCCAGAGGCCGCCACGTATCACCGTCTTTTGGGTGTTTTATTAATTAGTTTTTATAAAATAAATAAATAAATAAATAAATAAAGCGCCCGCACGTGCGACGCACGTGCCCCCAGGCACGTGCTCCGCACGTGCCGCTCTCTCTCTCACTCCTGCGCCACGTGGCAGCGCCACGGCCGTTCGATCAACGCCGATCGAACGGCCGCTGGCCTTCGTCCCTCCCAACGGCCCCCGAGTCCTGCGACGCCTAACGCCGCCTCTCCTCTGATCTCGCCAACGACCGCCGCCCCTCCTCCAACGTCGACCCGAGTCCTCCACCCTTATCCTCTCAACCTCCCGCACCGGCCTAACGCCCTCCGCAACCTCCGCCTCCCTCATGCCCTATTCAAACCCTCACCGACTACCTTCAACAACATCCACCGATGAGCGCTTCACGAGGGTGACAGCCTCGCCTGGGCATCGCCGGCGAGATCCGAGGGCGCTCAACGCCCCTCGTCGCAGACGCGCCTCCCCTGTGGCCCTTTCTGCCAAGCTCCGGTTCTGCTCCGTCGAGCTACGTCGCCTTCTTCGACAAGTCATCATCACCTTGCGCCGCCGCCTCGTCAACGATCGTCTTCTCCAGCTGCTTCACCAACCAACCCAACAATGTCTTCGACTCCAGCAGATCATCTTCACCGACACGCCACGCCTTCATCGGCTCACTCCGCCAACTACCTCCTAATCACCTCGTCTTCGCGCCGCCACCGCCCCGCCTCGACAACACCGCCGAATTCATCCCACGCCGCCGCCTTCTCCTCCAGCGCAGGAGGCGCGCCTCCGTCTCCGCAGCAGCTCCTCCGCCTTCAGCGCCACTGCACCGCGGCAAAGCGACCCCTCCTGGCCGTGAAGATCACCTCCGCCAGAACCTCCCGCCAGCGGTCGGGCTCGAAGCCCAGGCCCTCCGCGCACGTGCGAGGCACGTGCGCTCGGAGGGAACTTCACCAGCACGCTACCCACGGGTCACGTGCCCCTCACGTGCCCGTGGGCAATTTACAAGGAACCCTTTGGAGTTTCACATATTCGCACAGCAACCCCGCCATCCAAGGGCATGTGCGCAACACGTGCCCCTTGGAAATTTTGCAACATTACCCCAGGATTATCGGTAATTGCATTTAGGTCCTCGTCTGCACTTTTATTTTTTATTCATTTTATTTATATTCATTGCATTTCCCCCTGTGTTCTCCCTCTGTTTTGAACTTCTTTTAGACATCATTTTATTTCTACAAAAATAGTACTTTGTTCATCGTTTAACTCTCTACATTTTGAGATACTATGGATATTTTTGTGCTCTACGGTTATTAATAAATAATTGTTTTGCGGAAATTGAATATTTTGCCCAATCCGTGCTCTGAAATTCGTAGTTAATTAATCGTTGTTCTAAAATTCCCCAAAAATCACATATATAGAGATTATTTGATAACATTGTGCCCAAAAATCATTGCTTTTGCATGCATACTTTGCTCTGTAAAAATCATTTTAATACATTTCAGTACTTGATTTTAATAAATATTCAACCCCACATTTTCAAGTTTAGGATTTTTCTGGGATCCATCACCTAGTGATAGATCTTAGATAATTTTATTCCTTGAAATAAGTAGGTTTAATATTTATTATAAATTAAATCTTGAAAATCATTCTGTCTGCATTGAAAAATTCATAAAAAATTCATATTGCATCAGAAAATTCCAAAAAAAAATTACAGTGCATTTATTTCATCGTCATTTACATTGTGGCCAAGTTGTATTTTTTCGGACATAGTTTGATTGCAATTTACGTTTTAGTCCCTAAAATAAGCGAACTTGCATTTTGCATCTCATATTGCATTGAAAAAAATTCCAAAAAAAGACCGCCTTGAAAACCGAATTCAAAATTGAATAGACATTAATCTAAATTGTTCCTTTGCCTCCTGTGATCGACTTGGACTTGCCCAAGTAAAATAAACATAAAACCACTTGATTAAGATTGAATAAAATTTGTGGTTATTTCTCGACTGTTTCCGATTACCTGCCTACAACGAACGACATTCTTTAATTTCACGCACGAAAATTAAAAACACTTTCTTAACGCGGCTTTTTGCGGACACGTCAGGCCAGCACCGTCCCATCAGCAGCAGCAATATCGGCATGGCCAGCAGGGCCACAATACAGACACCTCATCTGCACATCAGCCAACCCAGCCCACTGAATTGGAGTCCCTCACCTTGGCATCCAGACCCTGTTTGATAGGGTCCAACAGATGCAGAATGATTATCTGGATATGAGAACCGATATCCAATCGTGTCTCCCGTACCCAACACCAACAGATGGCACCAAAGACCCCGATTCCCGCAACAGGTTCAGGCCAACCCGAACAACATACTCCATGGCCAGAACCGACCTCGTGATCAGGTATACTATTCAGATAATTATTTATCTGAAAATGAGATCCTTTCGTACGATAATGTAATCATATGTCCCTCAGGAGCGGAAGGACCGTGACCATACCTGATCGGACACGGGCACAGAAGGAAGGACCTTCCAAGTCTCTAGCTGAGGAGAACTTGGAGGAAGAGGAGCACACCACCACCACCATCCCGGCAGAAGAAAGGACATCTGAGTCCTCGAAGCAGCATTCCCGCACCATTAGTGAGTCCGATGAGACTGATGAAGAGCCCGCACCTCCATCTGAGGAGGACCGTCCAGAAGAAGCGGAAGACGCATCACCAATTTCGCCCCAGCATGTTTCTTTCAGTTCGAGTCAGAGTCCTAATCTGTTTCACAGTCCGAGTCATGTACATAACTCAGTTCCAGCTTTCAATGAAAAGATGTCAGTTTCAGAACATGAGTTAGAGTCAATAATCCCTTTCCCCGAGCTCTTACGAGTGGAAAGAAGAAAACCAAAAAAATCCAATAAGATGACCCTGAGATGGCTGAATTTTGCAACAAATATATCAAAGTCACAATCCCCTTTGACAAGTACGTGGAGATGACCCCTGCATTCCAAAAATAGCTTAAGGTGAGATGCACACCTACTAGGGTTAGCAGGAAGATCAAAAGCCGTGTTGAGAAACACGTTTTATCAGTAGCCACGACTTGTGCAATAAAGAACTCGTTTCCAAGGAAACGAAGAGGCATGGGTGCACATTATGTAGTGAGTCATGTTGATGACATCGCGTTTGCACGCACTCTCCTGGACAATGGTTCCTCCATCAATCTGATGCCGACATCCCTCTATGAGCGGCTTAATCTCGGACCTCTTAGGAAATCTAGAGCCCTTCTACAGTTTGCTGATAAATCAACCAAGAGGTCCCAAGGAGAGTTAAGGAACAATGTGATCAAAGTCGAGGGGCAAGAATACATGGTGGACTTTACTGTCCTGGATATGGAAAACCCTCGTAATTGGAGAGATTCCCATATCATTCTAGGTAGGCCCTTCCTCAGAACAGCAGGGGCCTTATTTGACTATAAGATCGGGAAAATTCAGTTCCAAACTCCAGGCGGAGATAAGGAGCTTGAAATGAAGCAGACAAGATGGCAGCGACCGGATTCAGAATCTAGCACCGAGTACTCTTCTACCGGAACAGACTGCGAGCATGTAGACTTAGTTGGTCCATGGAGACAGAACCCAGCCAACACCGATGCGTCCATCTCCTTCGAAGATGATCCAGTGCATGAGTCAGTCTGCGAGATCCTCAGGAACGAGTACAACTCTGAGCCTGCATCGCCCTACATCTTCGATGACGTAGAGGCCCAGTTGGGCCTGTCAGTCCTTACATCTCTAGGAAAATAGGAAGATGAGGATGATGAGTTGGACGTGGCTTTTGCCGATTGCATGGAGACTTTTGACGATCCGACCCCTGAGCCAAACAACTTGGTGGCAGTTATCACAGAGAAAGATCCAGCCACTTCCAACACCGAGCCAGATCAGATTGAGCCAGACTCCTTAGACGATCACACTATTCCTGAGCTCAAACCCTTACCCACAATTAAAATACGCCTTTCTTGCAGGTCAGGACAAGAAATTTCCGGTCATCATCAGTTCGCGATTGACCGAGGAGCAGGAATCTCGCTTGCTAGAGATCCTGGAGAAAAACCGCAAGGCGATAAGCTGGAGCATTTCCGATCTCCACGGGATAAATCCCGCTCTGTGTTCGCACCATATTTACTTGGAGAATGAATCCAAACCCTCTCGTGAATTCCAACGTCGTTTGAATCCAAATTTACGAGAGGTTGTGAAGAAGGAGATAGAGAAATGGTGCAACGCGGGTTTCATTTACCCAATCTCCGACTCTAAGTGGGTGGCCCCAATCCATGTTGTCCCAAAAAAATCGAGAATTCAGACGACCACCAACGAGGACGGAGAGGAAATCGTGATGAGAGTGCCCACGTCGTGGCGTGTCTGTGTGGATTACAGACGCCTGAATGCCGCGACGAAGAAGGATCATTTTCCCCTGCCGTTCATTGATCAAATCCTGGAAAGACTAGCAGGGAAAGAATTCTTCTGCTTCTTAGATGGGTTCTCGGGCTACAATCAAGTAGCCATAGCTCCAGAGGACCAGGAAAAGACCACATTCACATGCCCCTTTGGTACCTATGCTTTCAGGTGCATGCCTTTTGGGTTATGCAATGCTCTAGGTATTTTCCAAAGGTGCATGATTGCTGTATTCGCCGAAATGGTCGGCGAATTCCTGGAAGTCTTCATGGATGACTTCTCGGTCCACGGCGATTCCTTCGATTCCTGTCTTAGGAATCTGGACCGAGTCCTAAAAAGATGTTGTGAGGTCAATCTGGTGCTCTCCTGGGAGAAAAGTCACTTCATGGTGACGGATGGCATAGTGTTGGGGCATGTTATCTCCAAGAGAGGAATGGAGGTTGACTCTGCCAAGGTGGATGTGATCAGACGACTCCAGCCACCAACCAACGTTAAGCAGTTGCGGTCGTTCCTCGGGCATGTTGGATTTTATCGAAGGTTCATTAAAGATTTTTCTAAGATTGTCCGGCCGCTAACTGAGCTTTTAGGCAAAGACATGGAGTTTATTGTTGATCACAAATGTCTTGAGGCCTTTAAGCTTTTGCAAGGAATGATTATGGACGCACCCATCCTACAAGCCCAAGATTGGTCTCTACCTTTTGAGATCATGACGGACGCCTCAGACTATGCTGTAGGGGCTGTGTTGGGACAAAGAAGAGATGGTGTCCCGTTTGCAATTCACTACGCAAGCAAAGTGCTTGATACGCTCAGCGTAACTATACAGTTACGGAAAAGGAATAGCTTACGGTAGTGTTTGCCTTGGAAAAATTCAGATCTCACCTCATTAGATCCAAGGTAACTGTGTTCACTGACCATACGACACTATGGTACTTGATGGAGAAGAAGGACGCGAAGGCGCATCTTCTTCGATGGATTTTACTTATCCAGGAGTTTGACTTGGACATCCGTGATAAACCTGGAAAGAAGAACGTAGTGGCCGATCATCTTTCTCATCTCGAAGATCTTAATACTTCCGAAGATTCACCAATTCGAGACTCCTTCCCCGACGAGTCGATTTTTGTTATTGACTCACTCCCATGGTACGCCAATATCGTGAATTATCTTGTCTCCAAGAAAGTTCCCGAAGATTGGCCCAAGAGCCAAATCGACCGACTGAAGTCGGACGCTAGACACTACCATTGGGAGGATCCGATCCTTTTCTTCGAAGGACCGGATTGTGTCTGGAGACGGTGTATTCCTCAGGAGGAATACCAGAGTGTCCTTTCTTTATGCCACAGCTTGGAGGCAGGAGGACACCACTCCGGGAAGAGGATCGCATGGAAGGTACTTCAGTGTGGCTTCTACTGGCCGACTCTGTTTCGCGATGCCACCGCCTTCGCGAAGTCGTGCCCAGTATGCCAGAGAATGGGAGGAACCGTCAGTTCTAAGGATGAGATGCCAATGCAGCCGGTCATCATTTGTGATGTCTTTGACGCCTGGGGCATCGATTTCATGGGCTCATTCCCTGTTAGCCACGGGTTCGAATATATCCTTCTTGCGGTAGACTATCTATCCAGATGGGTGGAAGCTATCCCGACCCAAGCCGCAGACAACAGAACTGTATGTAAATTCATCAGAGAGCACATAATCTCTAGGTTCGAGATCCCCAAAATGATGATATCAGACGGGGGTAGCCACTTTGTGAATTGGGAGGTGAAGAAGCTCCTGAAGGACTACGACATCGAACACCGTGTCGCGAGTCCTTACCACCCACAAACCAATGGTATGGCTGAGGTGTCGAATCGGGAGGTGAAAACCATATTGCAAAAGCTTGTCCGCCCGGACAGGAAGGACTGGTCTCAGATCTTGCATCAAGTCCTCTGGGCGTATAGGACGGCTTACAAGACACCGTTAGGCACCTCCCCATTCCGAATGGTATTCGGAAAGCCGTGCCATTTGCCCGCAGAGTTAGTGCACAAATCAGAATGGGCAATCAAGAAGGTCAACTGGAACACGCACCTGGGGCAGAAGCAGAGAGACATGGATTTGAATGAGCTTGTGGAAGTCAGAAACCGCGCACATGACAACAGTTTGGTGTACAAGGACAAGGCGAAGCGTTGGCATGATAGATATATCAGACGAAAGGCCTTTGTTCCTGGACATAAGGTATGGTTGTTTAATGCTAGGCTGAAGATCTTCCAAGGCAAGTTGAAGTCCAAGTGGACATGCCCATTTGTCGTCCGTACGGTGCATGATAGTGGATGTGTCGAGATCTCATATCTCGCATATGACGCACCGACATTCCTTGTGAATGGACAGCTATTGAAGCACTTTGTCGAATCCAATGAGCAGTTAGTCCATGTTGAGGAGATTGTATTCATGCGCGAGACAGATTCAGCAGATACACCTCGAGCCCCGTATGAGGCCTTGCAGCAGTGAGCTCCAGCCATTCGCAGCATCTCGAAAGATTCAAACCAACTCATTTGTATATACCATCTTTTACATCCTATCCTCTCTCCCTCGCGACTCTAGTAACCCATCCCCGCCTCATTATATCACTATCTTGGACTATACTTAGGATAAACAGATCCTAAGTATAGGGGGGAGGGGTCACCTGAGTCAGTTCACTGTACATTCTCTAGATCACATTAGTCCTCATACTCACTTCCGTCCTATACTTAGGCTGACCTGAGCCTAAGTATAGGGGGGACCGATGTCCGCATTGTATAATCATCCATTCTCCTCTTGCCCTCGTCCGCCTCATTTTTGATCTTCTTCTACACTTAGGCAGTCAAGAGCCTAAGTATAGGGGGGCAGTGCGACTTCTATACATTTTGTACTTTTAACTCTCCTACGCTTAGTCCGAGCTATGTCTTTTTAGTCGCTTTTCGTGCTTTGAGGACATAGCACACGCTAAGTATAGGGGGGCGTGTATATATTACATATATACTTTACTCATAGCTCGTACTTTCGCGTATTTTCGCGTATTTTTGTTATATATTATGCAATAATTACGGGTGGGTAAAAATTTGAGAAATTTTTTTTGTAAAATACACTTGTATAAACTGACTCATAAAACACTTGTATCATAGGAGGTATACCAAAAAAATTTTACTATATGTATAATACTTGTACAAAAAGTTGTAAAACATACTTTTGTAAAATTTGTTGTAAAATAGGATGTATAAAAAATTGTATACTATTACAAACTAAAAACTTGTTGTAAATAATACAAATTGTTGTATACTTATACCAAAAAAATTTGTGTTGAAAATAAGGCTTCTTATTTACTCTTGCATATCATCCTTGAATTTAAAAAAAATCTTGCATTTCATTCATAGCATGTCATCTGCACCTCTCATCTGCATATCTTGCATATGCAAAGTGAAAAGCTAGTGGATTCTGAACCAAGTTATGAGTAGATATTGAGGATGAACTTGATTTGACCTTAATCCACCTAATTTCAGAGGAACCTTATAGGAACTGGAGTTAAGATTTTTTCAGGTCAAGTGACTTAATTCTTTGAGTCCGCAAGTCTATGTTCACATGTCATCTTGATTAGTCTAAGTAGAATATCTCGTGCACACGCATGATTCTTTTAGACAGTGACCTAACTTGGACAAGCACAATGCACATAGCTCTTCATTGATGAGGTGGTGAGGAGGTAGAATCCTTTAGCTTGGAGTAGCACACGGGTGGAAACATCCGTCCTCCTCTAGGGACGGTAGTGCATCTCAACCTAGTCTGGTGGTGTTGAAGTCTAAGGACAGGATGTTGTGGGTTGCAATAATGCTTCAAAAGAGGGATAGTCTACTGGCTCAAGAGGAAAAACTCTTGATGTATATGCTGTACCTTGTATATAGTTCCAAAAAAAACTTGCCTGTTGGAGTATGTATACTAGCAAGAAGTCTGCAACTGGATGACTTGGCTACACTGGTCAGGCATCCCGGGATAGGTTAGCTACACTGGCTACTGTCCATTCTTTTCTCTACCCCCTCCTCTTGAGTTGGTCGCACTTGAACTTAGAAGGGAATACCCCGCTCCTCGAGGAAAGAGTTACTGGACTGGGTTATTGAGTTACCTTGTTAAAGGAGGCTGTTTCAGAGCCAGTTCTGATGTGGAGAGTTACATTTCACTTACACAGTACAAGTAAGAATCATACTCATCGGAAATTTGCGTTTGAGGATTTGTTCTGACCTGACTATTGAGGAGTCTTGAATAGAAGACTTGTGGAACTTGAAGTCTGTTAGGTCTTAAGTTCAGATCCCAATAAGGTTCCGCCACACAATTAATCCAAAGATCGAGTCAAGCTCCATTTTCAACTTTTGTTCATGACCTTGGTATGGAACTTAATCTCATTTCACTCTTGCATTTCATTTTAGTTGCTCGGGGACGAGCAAGGTTTAAGTATAGGGGGTTGATGAATCTGTGATTCATCACTCTAAAAGTTGAAAACAGAGCTATGTTCCCGAGTAAATAGCATCATATTTCCACTTATATTGCATAAATAGCATTCATACACGCAAGCATAATACATGCAATTTAGCAGTCCATTTGCATTTAAATAAGAAGCAAAAATCCCTTGTAAAATATCCACTTACTAAAATAACCTCTTCCTTATAATATGTGCTCCTTAGTTAATAATATAGGGAAGAAAGCCAAAAATCCCTTGTAAAATAGCCAACAAAGCCCTAGAATCCCTGGATCAGAAAATACACATAAGTCCCTCATACAAACTCCGAAATAGGTCTACTCACTCTTAGAATAATACACATTAAAAGACCTTTAAAATGAGACTAATTTCATTTAATTTGGAGCTCGTATAAGAAAGTTGGGTTTTTGGGCCTCTTTGTATACTACATGTATGTATATTTGTATTATTGTATTTATGTATCATATTTGATCTCATCTCCGTCTTTGGTCAACATAAAACTTGTAGATCTCATCGAGATCTACAACTTTCATGTTTTGAGTTTTTCTAAATTCGGCCCCCTCTTCTCTCTAACCTTATTTCTTTGTCCAGCCAACCACAACAGGCCACGTGGCACCCTCTGGTTGCGCCCCGTACCCCGCTGCCCTTGCCTCATCTGCCCGCATCTACAGCCGTTGGATTACCTTCATAATCCAACGGCCAAGCCTTCTCCATGCGCACTTTGATTTCCAGCATCTGATCTACCTTAGCCTTTAATTTGATCCGCTCATTGGCGCTTTAATCTCATCACGCCACGTGGCAGCGTGTGCGCCCTTCGATAGCGCCCTCATTTATCCATCTCAGCCGCTAATTCCGCAGTAACCATCAACCTTCCGATGAATTCCTTGATGTCATCTCCACCGCCCACTACCGCCTCGTGCTTAGCCCGACACGTGGCAACCTCACACCCCTTAGATCGCTCCACTCCGATCTAATCTCATCCTCTCATGAGCGCTCATAGGTCCACCGTTGGATCTCCAGATCCAACGACGGACCATCGTCGTCAACCTCCCGCTACCCCTCTCTCCCATGATTTCTGCCTTGCGGGAGGGGCTGCCCCCTTCTATTTTTGGCCACACGTAAGACCACCTCGCCGGCCACCAACACCGCCATGACCTTCACCATTCCACCCTCAACATCGCGAGCTACCTCACTCCCCACGTCGACCGCTCTAGACGCCCCACTAGCTCCATAAACCTCGCCCCATCTCCATTCCAGCCGAGACCTTCATCCTTTAAATACCCCCTCTCCGGCCAACTTCATCCCTATCCGCCATTATAGGAGAAACCCCCGAGCTCAGAGCTCTCGATTGGTGACAGCAATTGGCCATCTCTTCGAGCGAAGACAGGCGTCTTCTCCTGCGAGATCCACGGCACCCTCCGTCGTGTCGCAACCACCCTCCGCGTAGCTGCTTGAGCTCGGGACCTTACCGATCCCTCGAGCGACGACCAGAGACTCCAAGAGGAGCTCCGATCCCCAGGTAATCACCTCCACTTCCCTATTGATTTTCCTCTTCAATTTTCTTGTTTTTCTTGGATTAAATTCGCCCTCCACGTCCACATTCTCGCTTCATGTTCACCTCACCGAGCTCTGTGACGGAGTTCTCATCCTCGCGGTGCACTTTACATCCTCCGACGACGCCTTTCATCTTCCAGCAAGCTCCAGCTCCGCCACTTGGCCGGAGCTTCTTCGCCAGACAACCTCAGTACCCCTTAGGCCTCTCCGATCACCTTCACTCTCCACGAGTGCACGCACGAGCTTCGGCTCTTTCTCTAACACTTGCAGGTACTATTTCGTCCACTGATCAGAAGTTCACCGGAGCTCTTCCTGAGCTTCGCTACCGTCGTGCTCCACCACCCATCTCCAGCTCCTGAGGCCATCATTACCTTTGCCGCACCTTCGAGCACCTTCTGGGATAGCTCCGAGCAATCGGAGAGCTTCATCGACGCTAGGAGGAACAGGCGGAGGGACGACCCCTTCGCCGGAGCCCCGCCAACTCCTCCGCAGGAGGCGGAGGACCGTTGAGGACGGAGGTCCACCCACCGTTCGATCATCTTGATCGAACGGTCCCACGATGTCCACGTAGCCGCGCCCAGATCATCACTCCACCGTTGGATCGATCAGTGATCCAACGGCTCGTAGCGAGCCACGTCGCCATCTTTATCGAAGCCCAGATCGCCATTGGATCAAACTTGATCCAACGGTCCTCATCAAGCCACACAGAACGGGTCCGAGCCTCTTCCCCGACCTTAGGCTCGGACAGCCCGAAGCTTCGCCGAACCTCACTCCAAACCTCCAAGGAGCCCGAGCCTCGATCCGAGCCGCCTTCGTCATCCGAGCCTAGGCGCCCCACGTGAGAAGCACGCACGCCTTGGGTAAATTGCACAGAAGCCCCTAGAACTTTCAGATATTGCAAATCAGTCCCTGTGAAGCGTCCTACACGTGAGGAGCACGTGTAGCCGTGGAGAAATTGCATTGAGTCCCCCAACATTATAGGTAATTGCACTTAAGTCCCTGTCAGCATATTTGCTTTATGTAATTTTATTTTTCTGTATTGCATATACACCCCTGTATTTGCACGCATCCCTAGGTTGCATTTTACATCATTTTTAAATTCTAAAAGTTGCATTTTGTTGAGAAACTTGTCTTCTATCTATTGTGCCACGTGTCATATTTTTGTAATTACAATGAATTTTTAAATGAATTAATTGGTTGAAATGTGTAATATTTTGCTCAGTGACACCTTTTAATTTCTAATTAATTTTCGGTGATTCCAAAAACTCTCAAAATTTCATAGTAGCTCTAGGACACTGAACTTAACATTGCATAAAAATCTCATGTTATTTGCACGCATATCGAGGCCTGAATAAATTGTTTAGTGATTTTCTTATTTTAATTTTAGTAAATTCATTTCACATTGAAATTAAGATTTGTCAATTTTCCTGGATTCCTTATCATTAGAGCTATCTAGGATAATTTTATCTCCTGAAAAAATGTGACTTGGTATTTATTAAAAATTAATTAGTGAAAATCACCCTGTCTGCATGTTTAATTCACAATAAATTCATTTAGTGTCTAAAAATTCTCAAAAAAATAGGGTAGCTTAATTTCATCATCATTAATCATCTGGCCAAGTTTGATAATTTTTGGAATTAATTTGACCATCTTTCTGAATTAACATTTAATTTGGCCTGATTTATCATGTGTGTTGCATAAAAAACCGAAAAAGACCAAAAATATTCCTTCTGAAAATCGAACATTGGATTTTGCTAAAATTTGACCTAAGGAGATAACTGCCTCCCTGAGTTCGACCTTGGATTTCACCAAGTAAAAAAATCTGCTGCTTGAAATTAACTTGAATCTAATTAAAGTGGTTTTTGATTAGCCCTCTCGTATCCGACTGTAACGGACAACATCTATAATTAATTTGGACATTAATCTGACCGAATTAACAAGGGTGCAGGGGCGGTTCATCAGTGACCATAAGAATTCTCAACTTCTTCGCGATAGTATGAAGTGGGGCCACCCACTTGGAGTCAGAAATATGGTATATAAACCGTGCTTTGCACCATTTCTCTATCTTATTCTTCACTACTTCTCATAGATTGGGTTAAGTCTCCTTTGAAACTCACGGGAAGGTCTCACATTATCCTCAGTAAAAATGTGGTGCGAGCAGAGAGCGAGGGTGATCCCCATGAGATCCGACATGGTCCAACCTATTGTTTTGCGGTTCCTCTCTAAGACTTCTAACAACCTAGACTCATGTTCTAAGGTTATGTCTGAGCTAATGATAATAGGATATCTCTGTTTGGATCCTGCAAGAAAGGCATACTTCAGTGTAGGAGGAGGGGACTTCAGTTTTGTAGGTGTGGTATCATCAAGCATATCAGTGATGAATACTCATTCATCACTCTTTATTCTTATATTTTAGCTACAAAAACCTTTGCAAATACATGTAGATATGCGTAAATACAATTAATTACCAAAAGCATGCATTGTGTAAAAACCTATAATTAGCATGTTTTTGTGCAAAAATAAAAGAATAAAGATTAAAAAGAAAAAGAGGGAAATATTTAGAATAAATATTGAGCAACCTAACCCAAGGGAGGGCTCAGCATGGGCCTGACCGCATAAAAGCCAAAGTAGAGGGAGATAGGGGCCATGTGTGTAAATATTTATGTAAATAAAATAAAGATATTTTCCTCACCAAAAATATACTTGTAAATACTTGTATATATATTTAGAAGTATAAAAACAAAAGAAAAAGACAAAAAAATCAAAACGAACAAAAATACTCTTTCCACCATGTATATAAACCACTCTTCCATATTTATTTAACCTTATAAATAAATAAAATTAATTTCCAAACTTTTTGTAAATATTCTATGTTATATATTGTAAATACATAAAATAAAAACAATTAAAACAAAAGCAAAATAAAAATAGCAAAATTAAAAATACAAAAATACATTGTACATATACCATGTATATAGATGTATATATATATATTTATTTTACCTATGTACATAAATAATAAAAATAAAATAAAAATACCTTTTTATTCCTTATTTTATTCTATAATTAAATAAAATATAAAATAGGGATAAAATTGCACAAAAATAATAATTAAAAATAAAAAAAATCAAAAACCCTAATTGTGTACATATACCTATATAGTACATACTATGTATATACCTTATTTTTATTTCCAAAAATTAATTAAAAATCACTAAAAAATAGAAAAAAATAAAATAAAAATATTTTGTGTTTTGAGTTTTTGCAAATTCGGGCCCTAGCTACCCTTAATTTCCATTTCAAAACTCAGCCACGTGGCCCATTCCCATTGGGTCCTGGGGATGTTGACCGCCCAGTCAACTACCCCCCCCAGGACCACCTCCCGCGGATCTGGGTCGTGGACCCGATTTCTCGAATTTCTACCCGCTCGACCCGATCACTATTTCAGCAAACCCCAGCTCCGTTTTGATCCTCCCACATCCGACATCCTCGCCGGGCACACACCTTGGGATCCGCGCTCCTCATCGACCTACCCGAGCCAGTCTTAGCCGGACCCCTCCAGCATACATAAGCGAGCTCCGCCACCCATTTTCACCATCTTTGGCTAGTTGTTTCCTCCTCCTGTGAGCTCCAGAGCAACCGTGAGAGTGACAGCTCGCGTCTGAGCCTGTCAAAGCGAGGAGAGGGAGCTTCGCCATCGATCCGGCGAGCCCAGCCGCCGTAGCTCCGCCACCAGCGTGAGCTTCGAGCCTCGGAGCGAGACGATCCTCGAGGCAACGACCAGGAGCTTCAGCAGCTCCTCCCCAGTCTCTCCGATCACCCAGGTAGCTCCGATAGCCTATGTTTTCCTTTAATTTCAGTTTATGCCCAAATCGCTCCGCCGCCGCGTTTCTTTGATTCCGACCACTCCGTCACCCATTTCGATCATCGGAATCGTCCATTACGTCCGCCTCCTCCCGACGCACCTTCTTCACCCATTCGCCCAACCCAGCTCGCACAGGAGCTGGGAACCGAGCTCCTCCGTCCACCACCTTCGCTGGAGCTCGCCATCCCGACACATACATCACCCCCACTTCGCCTAACCGGGTCGAGGCAATTTGCCCTCGACCCGTGAATCTTCTGGTTCGCTTTTCAGGTCAAAACGAGGGCCATCTGAGGCCCTTCGCCATCCAGCCAGGAGACCCAGCTCCGCCGACCTCGACCGAGCTCCTCGGAGCTCGGCTCGATCATCGGAGCCCACCGGCAGACGCGGGAGCCTTCCACGATTCTTCTCCGACCTTCAGAGGGCTCCGAGGAGGAGCACCGCACACGCACGAGCCCGACGAGTCTCGCCGGGGACTTGTTCTTCCAGCATCCTCCATCGCCGTCCGATCGTCCCCAGCGCCCCAGTTGTCATCTGAGCCGTTCCTCCTAGGCGTGGCATCACCATCAGATCATTTCGAGGACAGATCTTGACCATCCGCTAGGAGGAAGAGGCACCAGCACGCCTCGTCCGTCGGATCTGCCACGTGCCCTCTCCTCCTCCGTCGATACACCAAGGGCTTGGCCTCCAAAGCACCGTGACCGTTCGATCTCCACGTGGAGGGCCCTTGACCGTCCGATCAGGCCTGCATTCCAGAGTTTGAGCGCCCGCTTCTCTCCACCGTCAGATCGTCGACGTGGCGCACATCCAGCCTTCGACATTAAATAAGGGGTAAATTGTCCTTAGACCCCTTTTACTTTCTGCATTTAGTTTGTAGTCCTGTAAATACGTAGTGTAGTTGTTTAGTTTTTGTGAAAATTGCACTGTGGACCCTTCTTTTTATCGTATTTGCACTTATACCCCTGCCAGTTGTGGACACGTGCATCGACACGTGATATTTTGGTTTATTTGCAATAGAGACCCCTATAGTTCTGGATGTTATTGAATGAATGAAATCTTTTACTTATTTGCATTTATACCCCTGTGCATGATTTATTTCCACATGTGCGTTATATTTTGGGTATTTTGCAGATAAGCCCCTGGACTTTTGGTACTTGTTACCAATAAGTCCTCGGGACTTATTTTTATCACATTGGGGTCCCTGAGTGCCCCAGGCACGCGCGTGGCGCGTGTTTTACTGGGAAAATTGCACCAGACCCCCCAGAACTTTGGGTATTTGCACTTTGGTCCCTGTGCACAGTGCCCCTTCTTTATTCTTGAATAAAAAAGCAAATCACCTCCAAATCCAACGAAAATTGGACACATGGCTCCTGCCATGGTGTAAAATTTTTGTGGATTTTTGAGGACATTTTTGATTTCGTTTGATATTTTAAAAAATTCAAAAACCTTCATTTTTGCTACTGTCTAACTTGAAAAATCACAAAAAATATTAAAACTCTCTTAAAAATTCCACAAAAATTAGCTATTGTTTGTCTTGCTTAGTTTGATTTTCTAGCCAATCTTGGCTATTTTTCACTGCAGAAAACCACTAAAAACTTAAAAACACTTAAAAACCCATAAAAATTCTAGTGAATAAATTAAAAATCCAAAAACAATAAAATTGGTACCTAAATTTTCCTTGTTTTATCATCTTTACAGGAAAATTACCTCCAGGCCATTTTAAGGCCCTTAGATATTTTATTTAGGGCTTTTTGGCTCGGCTGGACAATACCCACTGTTTGCTTCATTTTTTGCTTTTTAGAAAATAAAATAAACATCAGAAAATTCTCAAAAATTCACCAAAAACACTACAAAATATAAAATACATAAAAATATTTTTATTCCAATTTTTGGTCGATTTTTGATGCTTTGAATAAATTGTTGAAGTGTGCTTTTCCTTGCTTTTCTTTATTTTCCTAACTACTTAAAAATCCAAAAAAAATATAAAACAAATTAAAAACCACTAAAAAGATTTTCTCCTTTTATTTTGACTACTTCGTAGGCCTCTCGGCCAACCCGTGCTCCTTGAGTTCGACCCTAGGTGCTATACCAGGTTTAACCCATAGCAGGACCGCTATTCGTGTATTGATCGATTTTATTTTCATTAGTGGTTCAATTTTTCTTGATCAAGTGCATCTGAGTGACCGAGGTCGCAACGACCTATTTAGCACCTTTACCTTAGTCGCTCGGATTTTCGCTGATCAATCAGGCTGAACTGAGTCTAAATTAGGCTGTGTGCTATATGGAGGTGGGCTAAGATGTGTAGAACTCGCCTCCAACTCAAAAGTATCAGGAGTGGATTGCCAAAGAAACGTGGTAATTCCGCCAAAGACGTGTCCAACTCATCATCTATGTCCCATGATCGTTCCGACAGAAATGGAACAGACAGATCCTACTGGATATCTATGTCATCATGGTAATAGGTGGATGCATCTCCCATAAGATCATGTAATATCTGGCAAACTGCATCATGTACTATATCCTTTCCAAATGAAAGGGTCTCGCTCTGTCATGAAGGAACCTGTCCCCAAATTCCAACGGTTCTGATCATTCCGCAATCTGCCTCTGAAGTTGAGTACTTGGTACTACTCTCTGAATCGGGTCACTATCACTTCGTCTGCTTCATCTCAAGGTTCACCTCTCCATTCGGAGAACGGAAATTCATCATTCCCGTACCATAGTCGAAAGCTGCACTTGCAGTCCTAAGGAAGGGCCGCCCGAAATGATATGAGATTCTCTTTAATGATTGGGGGTCTCCATGTTTAAGACTGTGAACTCAACCTTATAGTCTTGTCCCGCAATCGAGATAACAATGTTCTTCACCTCTCCTTAGGTCTTTTCATTGAACGATCACCAAATTGGAGTAGAGATCTAGATTTGCGAAGTGGTCCTAACTCTAATTTTTGATATAATGCTAAGGGAAGTAGGTTGATTGAAGACCCGTTATCTAAGAGAGTACGTGCAAACACAATGTCCTCGATACGACTTTCCACGTAGTGAGCATCCATGTCTCTTTTATTCCTTGGTAATTGTTGACTATTGGGACAATAGGTTGTGGCAACTGACAAGACACGAGTATTTACATATTGGTTCGGTTTCTTCCTACTAACCCTAGTAGGTGTGCATCTCACCTTAAGGTATTTTTGGAATGCTAGATGATTAGACACATACTCATCGAATGGTGCTTTCACTGTGATATTCTCCTTGCAAAACCATGCCATATTGGGGTCATCCTTTTGAATCTTTCTGTTGCGCTTTCCTCCCTTAAGAGCACGGGGGAAAGGATGGGATGGAGGGAAATAGAAGATGAAGAATATGAATCAGGAACGGAAAGATCATTCTTGGAATTATTCGAAACAGAGTTCTTCATACATGGATCTTTTTAATGCAACATGGGATCAAAATCAAAATTATCTACTAAAGGTTGTGGGAAAGAAGCTGTAGTGGTATCTACCACAACCAGAGGTGCAAGGTTCTCCATAGAATATGAGATATCTCCATGTTGCTGATGTTGCATTTGTTCTCTCCTTCTCTTGTCAGCTACTTGAGAAAGGATCCTTAGATGTTATAGACAGGACCTCTATATGTGTTGCCTCTCCTGCACCTCCTCTGAAGATTCCTCAGACATAGCCAGAGAGACCTTCCTCGTGTCCCTCGCCTGATCGGGTACAGTCACGGTCCTTCTGCTCCTAAGTGACATACAATTAGCTTCATCATGTGAAAGAATCTCATGTTCAGATCTAAGAGATTCTGAATAGTATACCTTACCAAGGTGCTGCTAAGAACTAGAATGGTCCAAGCTATTAGGGTTAGCCTGAACTTGGGTTGGGTTCGAGGTAGAGGGTACATATTGCTCATCTCTCTATCTAGATAGGTGGCTGACATCCACCCGCAAATCATGAATCACATTCTGTAGGAACAAAGGGTGTTGATTATCTATTGGAATTGTGAATCCGCGGTCCAGATGAAGAAGGAAGTGGAAAGACCGAGAAGAACGGGAAGACTGGCCCTACTGGCCGAGATACTGCCTCTGCTGTTGTTGGTGCTGGAACTGCAGACCTTGTTGGCCCACCTGGTATTGGCCCTGTCGGCCATACTACTGGTACTACTGCCTTTGCTGCTGAGGTTACTGATGAATCTATGATTCATCACTCTAAAAGTTGAAAACAGAGTCTTGTTCCTGAGTAATTAGTTGCATATTTCTCCTTATCCTGCATAATTAGCATTCATACATACATGCATAATGTCTGCATTTTAGCTTTCATATTTGCATAAAATAAGAAGCCTAATTCGCTTGTAATTATTCACCTATTTATACCTCCTCCAAAGTCAATAAAATCAGCTCTATACCGTGTGTATTACTAACTAATAATATAAGGAAAAAGGGGTACGATTTCTAACTTGTAAAATTACCCAATAAAACCCTAAATCCAGTTGGAAACTCCAGACCTTAGAATGCAGATATCTACCTCATACAACCTCCAATCTAGGTCTACTCACTTTTATAATAATACATATTCAAATACCTTCAAAATGAGACCAATTTCATTTAAATCGGAGCTCGTATGCAAAACTTGGGTTTCAGGGCCCCTTCGTACATTATACGTATGTATATTTGTACCATTGTATTTTTGTATCTTATTTGACCTCATCTCCATTTTTGATCAACATGAAACATGTATATCTCATCGAGATATACAACTTCATGTTTTGAGTTTTTCCAAATTCGGCCATCTTCTCTCCCTAATTCCGTATTTTCTTTCGGCCATTCAGATCAGGCCATGTTGCACCCTGCGATTGCGCCACGCGGCCCGCTCACATCGTGCCACGCGCCCTTCGTCCTCCACCGTCCGATGGACTTCCCTCTTTCCTCATCACCACCGTTAATCCCATCTTTGATCCATGCCATTCGATCAAAGCCTGGGCTTCATCACCACCCTCCATTAGCGCCGCGCCCTCAGCTCGCCACGTGTTGAGATGTGCGCTTTCCGATATTCGCAAGAACACTTCATCTTGGCCACTCATCTCACGCTATATATGGACCCTTCGATTAGATCCACAAGACTTCATCCTGACCGTCCCTGAGGACCTTCACCTACGACCGCCACATGTCGCCACCTTAGCCCTTCGATCTCACCCTTCGATCTAACCGTACTCATCGATCCAATGGTCCAGAGATCTTCATCTACCTCCCAACGCCCTCTCTCCCATGTACTCCACCTTGCGGTTCGCCGATTCCGTCCTATTTTCGGACCCACTCCAGCCTTCCTCTCGCCCCCTTCACCACCACTACATCGCCCATGACTCCCTTATCGCCTGACACCACAACCCCCATGAAGACCATCATCGTCTCTCCACGACCTCCACGAAACCTCTCCCTTCATCACATGTACCCTCATCCCTTTCCTATAAATACTCCGCCTCTGTCGACCTTCGATCCTATCCGCCATTGCAAGAGGTGTTCTAGAGCTCAGAGCTCCCCATTGGTGACAACAACTGAGAGTAAATTCGAGCGAAGATAGGTCTTCACTTCCGGTGCGATCCCCGGCGTAGTCTCGCCGTGTTGCAGCTCCTCCGATGAACTGCTTGAGCTCAAGCCCTCTACCGTCCCTCGAGTGACGACCGGGAGCATCACTCGAGCTTCCAAGCCCCAGGTAAACTCCTCCATTACCCTCTACGATGTCCATCTTCTCCCTCCTCATCTTTCTCGAAATTTATTCCGCATTCCCCCTCATCTTCGCGCTCTACCAATCATCCACCGAGCTCCGCTTTAGAGCCCTCAGCTTCGCATGCTATTCCATTTACACTTATAGCACCTCGAATCTCCTTTCGACCGAAGCTCTGCCACCACGACAGAGCTGGACCATCAGCCGCACTTCACTTCACGCTCCAGGCCTCACTGCACACGCACTCACCTCACGAACGCATTGCACCCATTTTCTTGCACAAGCTAACCTTATAGGGATCATCATCTTCATTGGCCGGACTTTACGTCGGAGCTGCTCCGAGCTTCGTCTTCCCAAGCCTCCGGTTAACTCCAGCAGCTTCCAGCACCTCCGGGAGAATCCTGACGTTTCTACGGTCCCCCTGGGCCATGAAGGAGTCACCGACGAACTTCCACGACCTCAGGCGAAGGAGGCGGAGCAAGGAGCTTGACGTCGGAGCCCCGCCTCGTCCGCCGTAGGAGGCGGCAGACCGAAGAAGAAGACGTACAGTTGTCGTCGGATCTCCTCGATCCGACAACCCTCGCCACGCCATGTCGCCTAGAGTTGTAACCGTTGGATCATCCAGATCAAGCGGTCCTCGTCGTTCCTCGTAGCTGCTTCCTCGAACCCCAGTCCACCGTTGGATCAGGAGGATCTGACGCCTTGCATCTCGCCACATCTCCAGCTTCATCAACCGTTTGATCATCTCGATCAAACAGTCTATATCCTGCCACGCCGCTTCCTTTGAGCATCCTCCCCGATCCTTAGGCTCGGAGCTCCCGAAGCTAACCTGAAGCACGCCCGAGCCTGCAGCATACCCGAGCCACAGGCCGAGCCTCCAACGCCTACCGAGCCTAGCACCTCACTTATTCTTCACGTGGGTTCTGGGCATTTTGCATTAAGGCCCCTGAAAGTTTTAGAAATTACAATTCAGTCCCTAGTAGGAGCATCACGTGAGGCACACGTGCTCGAGTGGATATTTTGCATGCATACTCCCAACATTATAGGTAACTACATTTACGTCCCTATCAACATGTTTAAATTTCAGTAATTTTATTTTCTGTATTTGCAAATTGGTCCCTTTCTTTGCACACATATTTAGGTGTCCATTTGGCATTATTTTTCAATTCTAAAAATTGCATGATGTAGCTTATCTTGTGCTCTATCTTATGTGACACGAGTTTCATTTTTATGACATCTTGGGAATTTAATATTATTAAATTGGTGAATTTTTCCATATTTTTCCCACTGTGTGCCTTTTAATTCATATTAAATTCCTAGTTGCTCCAAAAATCACCATAAAATCACATTAGACTTAGGATAATTTATTCTACCTTGTACCTAAAAATCATCGCATTTACATGCATTATGAGGCCTGAATAAATTAGTTAGTGATTTTCTTAATTGATTTTTAGTTGGTCCAAGTCACATAGAATTTTAAGTTCATTAATTTTCCTGGATTCATCAAACTTAGATCTATCTAGGATAATTTTTCTACCTGGAAATAATGTGTTTTGGAATTTATTAAAATTATTTTGTAAAAATCACCTTGTATTCATATTTTATTAACAGTAAATTCCTAAAGTGTCAGAAAAATCCAAAAAAAATCAATGTAGCTCTATTTCATTGCATGTCATATTGTGGCCAAGTTTTATAATTTTTGGACTTCATTTGACTACATTTCTGAGTTAACCTGTAAAAACTGGCCTGAAATTGCATTTGTTGTCCTTCGTTGCATAAAACTTGCTAAAAATACCAAAACAATAATAATCTGAAAATCCGACCTCTGAATTCGCTTAAAATTTACCTAAGGAGACAACCGCGTCCCTGAGTTTGACCTTGGGCTTGCCCAAGTAAAATAAATCTACCGCTCGTGATTAACTCATCATTTGTTAAAGTGGTTTTTGATCAGTCCATTTATACCTGACTACAATGAACGACAAGATATTTATTTTAATCATTAATTTGATTGAATAACAAGGGTAGAAACATGCTCGTCAAATGGCGTCGTTGCCGGGGAGGCACGGCTTAGGTTAATTTCTAGAGAATTTCTGAGTGTCTGATTTTTCTTCCCTGGGTAGTCTGATCCTCGATTTTCTTGTTAATATTTTTCTATCATTTAATTTTGAGTATTTTGTGTCGTCCTTTATTTGACATCAATTTGTTTTTGTGCGAGGAACACGGGGAGTTGAAGGCACTTCGAGGAACTTGCATTTCGAACTTTTTGAGTGATTGTGAGGTCTTGTAAAATTTGTTATTCATTATTTTTGAATTCTTTCCAGCGGTTCCTGTTTGGATTATCGCTTGTGTAAATATAGTAGAAACATGTCCCCGTCTGCTGTGTGGATGCTTTGTAGATTAGGATTGCACTAGCGGTTCCTCGAGCCACTCTAGGATTTGCCTGTGCTCGTAATTCTTTTAGGACCACCCATCACACTAAAAAACACACTTAGACCGCAGATCTAGTCAAATTTAATCGGTTCTTCACTCGCTAATAGAACTTCCTGTCTAGGAACGGATTTTATCATCTGCATATAGTGTAAAAAAGCTTTCAATTCTGTTCTGCATCCTGCATAAAAGCGAAGGGATCATTGCAAGTCTTCTTAACTCAACATAACATCATTGATTTATCATGCATCGGCTTTTCTCGACTCCTTTCTCTTGGTTTCTCAAACTTAGGTAAAAAGGAAATTGGGACTGGACGATAGGCGTGTTTTGTGGTTGGACTAAATCATTGATAACCTAACTTAAAAATCCGGCCTGCTTAACAAAATTGACCAAAAAAATCAATAAATCGGAAATCTTGCTTGCAGGAAATTAACCCTGACCTTGTTTTCAAGCTGAGTAAGGGTACTTGAGTGTGTGTGAACACCTTAAGGTAGAGCCCAAATCCCTGCCTTCCATATCACGTACCGACTGATCCTAACAAATATCACGAGTTGAATTTTTCAGGTTCACTAACTAGTACCAAGTAACCTCCGCGTGTTCACAGGTAGTTAGGGGTGAACCAGCGGTACTTCACGATAAGTTGCTAGTAACCCCCCCGGGGTGAAGTTATAGCCTTGTCAGCCTCTGCTTGCTTGCAGGTAGATAGGGGCAGGTCTTTGAATCCATCAACTTGGGATAGGAGCGAATAAAGGAAGGGCGTTGGTATCTAAAGCGACAGGTTAAACAAGGGAGACGCATCCGGCTTTTAGCCGACTCCCTTATAGGCCGTGTAACTTCTTGCTATTTGTCTGAAAAATCACACTTAAAACCAACCAGACTAATCAGACTCGGTTTCGGGTCCTTCACCCTGTTGAGTGTGAAAATACAGGGTTTGGATTCAATTGCTTGCTTCAGAAAGGAGTAAAATCCTATCTTCACTTAGAACTCTCGATTCTTCTTCTTGCCAATCCAAGATGACTGACTGGGGGGATATCGACTCCCAATTCTCTAATCTTTCCTTGAGCCCCCACAAAGCTCATCTTCACTGGCCCAAACGCAACTTGGACCAACCAGAGCTCATGACCCTCTTGAGTTTTAGATCCCTCAAAACCAGAGTGGTTACTCTCAAACCAATCCTTTTCTCTCCTCTGATCTCACCGAGGAAGACCATCGCCTCGGTAAGAATCCCTTCCTAGATATGTCCTCTAATCAATACCATCTTCTTTACCCAGGGCTAGAGGACAAGATGCCACCTAAGCGACCCCTGGATGAGGAGGAACAAAGAGATGACCCAATTTAGCAAATCCTGCTTACCTCGCCACAACCGAACAACAGAATGTTGATCTTACGGCAAGGATGGGAAAGATTATTCTAGCAGGAGTAATTGACCGACCAATGGTTGATGCTTACAATCCAACAAAAAATGAGATGCATAGTTGGTTGATCCCAGCGGTTCCCCCTCAAGCTTTTGAGCTGAAGCCCCACTTTCTTAGCTTGCTACCGAAGTTTAATGGAAATCTAAACTAAGAACCATATGCCTTCCTCAGAGACTTCGAGCTGGTTTGCAACAACCTTAGTCACCCTAGGGTTGGGCAAGATTATATCAGGCTGAAGGCCACCTCGTTTGCCTTAGGAGATAAGGCAGCTCATTGGTTGAAAAATCTCGGGGTGAGATGTACAACCTGGATGCAGTTCAAGTAACTTTTATTGAAGAAGTTCTACCCACTCAGTAGAACTAACCAAATGAGAACAAAGATCGCTAGTTTCTCCTAGGGACCCAATGAACCATTGAAGCCTGGGATAGGTTTAATGACCTAATTCAGAAATGCACTTGCCATGGTATTTTAAAAGCGATCTTAGTCCAAACCTTGTTCTGTGGCATGACCTCGGAGATGCAGGGGTTAGTGACTGCCACATGTGGAGGAAGCTATCTGAATAAAAATGAGAATGTTGTGCGGAAGATCCTAGAGCAGATGGAGAAAACAGGTAGGTCACAGGCCACCAGGGCCTATCAGTTGTCTCCCTCAATCTTATCCAACGAGACAACTAGGAGGACTATAGAGGATCTGACAGAGGACCTCATTCCTGGCATGGGGATGATAGCAGGCAAGTTAACCATGATCAAGCAGATTCACAAGAGGGTCACTGACCTTGAGTTACTCTCGTGATTGCCGAAACAAGTGGAGGAACTTACTGAGAGGGTAGCCAAGATACAGCTACCTACCCCTTCTACACCCCCTGTACCTGTACACCAAGTTCATCTCATACAGGAACAGTCACCGGGGCCTCAGAGTAGCTGGGTAGAAGAGCAGACCTACACTCAACAGGAGAAGCACACACTTCCACAAGTGGAGACAGGATACGAGGAGCCTCCGCAAGTGTTCGAGATCAACGGGTTGTGGTACAACCATGACCCCGTCGGCAGACAGTCAGGGATAAGGAACGGTCAGCCTCACCAACCTTCCCTAGCTTACTAAGAAACCAGCTTCGTCCCCACACCGTGCTTCGTACAGTCTCGGCCCGGACAAGGATACCAGCCTCAGCAGCACCAGCAACAACACACTTTCCACATGGGCCAACAGGGCCCTCCACCACCGTCCCATCATCATCAGCAATATAGGAATGGCCAGCAGGGCAAGTACAAGAACTCATCCGCGAGTCAACATCAACATAACCAACCCACTAGTGAATTGGAGTCCCTCACCTTGGTGATCCAGACCCTGACTGATAGGGTCCAACAAATCCAGAATGAATATTTGGATATGAGAACCGATCTGAATCGTGTCTCTCATATCCAGAACAGATGGCGCCAAAGACTCCAATTCCTGCTCAGTTTCAGGCCAACCTAAATAGCTTGAATCAAGGCCAGAGCCGACCACAAGATCAGGTAAACTATTCAGATAACTCTTTATCTGAACATGAGATCCTTTCGTACGATAATGTCAATCATATGTCCCTCAGGAGCGGAAGGACCGTGATCGTACCTGATCGAGCATGGGCACAAGAGGAAGAAGCCGCTGAGTCTCTACCTGAGGAGAACTTGGAGGCAGAGGAGCACCACCACCACCCCCACCAGCAGAAGAAGAGGATTTCTAAGTCCTCCAAGAAGCAGGAGAACCGCACCGGCAATGAGTACAACAGAATCGATGAAGAGCCTGCACCTCTATCTGAGGAGGATGTCCCAGCACTCGCGGAGAATATATCACCGATTTTGTCACAGAATAATTCTTTTCGTCAGAGTCAGAGTCCTAGTCAGTCTCAGTTTTAGAGTCATGTACAGAGCTCAGTTCCTAGTTTAAATGAAAATCTTTCAGTTTCAAAATCTGAATTAGCATCAATAATCCCTTCCCCCGAGCTCTTAAGGATGGAAAGAAGAAAACTAAAAAATACAAAAAGATAACCCTGAGATGGCAGAGTTTTGCAATAACCACATCAAGTTCACAATCCCTTTCGATAAGTATGTGGAAATGACACCTGCATTTCAGAAATACCTTAAGGTGAGATGCACACCTACTAGGGTCAGCAAGAAGACCAAAAGTCGTGTTGAGAAACACGTTTTGTCAGTAGCCACAAATTGCGCAATAAAGAATTCGTTTCCAAGGAAACGAAGAGACATGGGTGCACATTATGTGGTGAGCCATGTCGATGACATTGTGTTTGCACGCACTCTCCTTGACAACGGATCCTCAATTAACTTAATGCCTACAACCCTCTATGAATGGCTTAATCTTGAACCTTTTAGGAAATCTAGAGCATTACTTCAGTTTGCAGATAAATCAACCAAGAGGTCCCAAGGAGAATTGAGGAACGTTGTCATCAAAGTAGAGGGTCAGGAGTACATGGTGGACTTTACCGTCCTTGATATTGAGAGCCCTCATAATTGGAGAGATTCCGAGATCATATTAGGAAGGTCCTTCCTCAAAACAGCCGGGGCCTTATTTGATTATAAGATTGGGAAAATCCAGTTCCAAACTCCAGGCGGAGATGAGAAACTAAGATGAAGCAGAACAGATGGTAGAGACTGGATTCGGAATCCAGCACCGACTAATCTTCGTCTGAAGTAGATTGCATTCATGTATACACAATTGGGCCATGGAGATAGAACTCAACCAACAATGATGAGTCCCTCTCCTCCGGAGAAGATCTTGTGCATGAGTTAGTTTGCGATGTCCTCAGAAATGAGTACAGTACACAATATGCATCCCCCTACATCTTCGATGACTTAGAGGCCCAGCTAGGCCTGTCAGTCCTTCCCTCTTTAGGACAATCAGAAGATGAGGATGATGAGTCGGACGTGGCTTTTGCTGACTATTTGGAGACCTTTGACGATTCGACTCCAGAAACGAATGAGTTGGTAGTAGCAATTTCATGGGTAGATCCAGCCACTACCAGCACTGAACCAGATTCGATTGAGCCAGACTTCCTCGATGATCACACATTACCTGAGCTCAAACCCTTGCCCACAACACTTAAGTATGCCTTCCTTGCAGGACAAAAGAAGAAGTATCCGGTCATCATCAGCTCGCGATTGACCGAAGAGCAGGAATCTCACTTGTTAGAGATCCTGGACAAAAACCGCAAGGCAATAGGCCGGAGCATTTTCGATCTCCACGGGATAAATCCCGCTCCGTGTTCGCACCATATCTACTTGGAGAATGAGGTTAAACCCTCTCGTGAATTCCAACGTCGGTTGAATCCAAATTTACGAGAGGTAGTGAAAAAGGAGATAGAGAAATGGTGCGACACGGATTTTATTTATCCCATCTTCGACTCCAAATGGGTGGCCCCAATTCATGTTGTCCCGAAGAAGTCGAGAATTCAGACGACCACCAATGAAGACGGAGAGGAGAACGTGATGCGAGTACCCACGTCATGTCACGTCTGTGTGGATTACAGATGCTTGAATGCTGCGATGAAGAAGGATCATTTCTCGTTACCATTCATTGATCAGATCCTGGAGAGATTAGCAGGGAAAGAATTACTCTGCTTCTTGGATGGGTTCTTGGGCTACAATCAAGTAGACATAGCTCCGGAGGACCAGGATAAGACCACGTTCACATGCCCCTTTGGTACCTATGCTTTCAGGCGCATGCCCTTCGAGTTATGCAATGCTCTCGGTACTTTTCAAAGGTGCATGATTGCTGTATTTGCTGAAATAGTCATCGAATTCCTGGAAGTCTTCATGGATGACTTCTTGGTCCACGACGAATCCTTCGATTCCTCTCTTAGGAATCTGGACAGAGTCCTCAAAAGATGTTGTGAGGTCAATCTGGTGCTCTCCTAGGAGAAAATTCACTTCATGATGACGGAAGGCATTGTGTTGGGGCATGCCATCTCTAAAAGAGGAATGGAGGTTGACCCTGCTAAGGTGGATGTGATCAGAGGACTCCAGCCACCAACCAATGTGAAATAGTTGCGGTCTTTCCTTAGGCATGTCCGATTTTATCGAAGATTTATCAATGATTTTTCTAAGATTGCCAGACCGCTAACTAAGCTTTTAGGCAAGGACATGGAGTTTATTGTGGATCACAAATATCTCGAGGCCTTTAAGCTACTACAAGGAATGATCATGGACGCTCTGATCCTACAAGCCCCAGATTGGTCTCTGCCTTTTGAGATCACAACGGACGCATCAGACTTTGCTGTTGGGGCTGTGTTAGGACAAAGGAGGGATGGCGTCCCGTTCACCATACACTATGCAAGCAAAGTACTCGATACGGCTCAATGTAACTATACAGTTATAGAAAAGGAGATACTTGCGGTAGTGTTTGCCTTAGACAAATTCAGATCTCACTTAATCAGATTCAAGGTAATTGTGTTCACTGACTGTACAACACTACGCTACTTAATGGAAAAGAAGGACACAAAGGTGTGTCTTCTTAGGTGGATTCTACTTATCCAGGAGTTTGATTTGGACATTCGTGATAAACCTGGAAAGAAGAACGTAGTAGCCGATCACCTCTCCCGTCTCGAGGATCTTAATGCTTCTGAGGATACGCCGATTCGAGACTCCTTCCCTGACAAGTCGATTTTTGTTGTCGACTCACTCCTGTGGTATGCCAATATTGTGAACTATCTTGTCTCTAAGAAGGTTCCCGAAGATTGGCCCAAGAGCCAGATAGACCGACTGAAGTCAGATTCGAGACATTACCACAAGGAGGACCCGATCCTTTTCTTTGAAGGATCGGATTGCATCCGGAGACGGTGTATTCCTTAGGAGGAATATCAGAGTGTCCTTTTTTTATGCCACAGTCTGGAGGTAGGAGGACACCACTCCAGGAAGAGGACCGCCTGGAAGGTACTTCAGTGTGGCTTATACTGACCGACTCTATTTCGCGATGCCGTCACCTTTGCAAAGTCGTGCCCAGTATGCCAGAGAATGGGAGGAACCATTGGTTCCAAGGACGAGATGCCAATGCAGTCTGTCATCATTTGTGATGTCTTTGACGCCCGGGGCATCGACTTCATGGGCCCATTCCATGTTAGCCACGGATTCAAATACATCCTTCTTGCGGTAGACTACCTGTCCAAGTGGGTGGAGGCGATCCCAACCCGAGCCGCAGACAGCAGGACTGTCTGTAAATTCGTTAAAAATCATATCATCTCTAGGTTCGGGATCCCCAAAATGTTGATATCAGATGGTGGTAGCCACTTTGTAAACCGAGATGTGAAGAAGCTCTTGAAGGATTACGACATCGAACACAGTGTCGCTAGTCCTTACCACCTACAGACCAATGGTATGGCTGAGGTGTCGAATAGGGAGGTGAAAACCATATTGCAGAAGCTTGTCTTCCCAGACAGGAAGGACTAGTCTTAGATCTTGGATCAAGTCCTGTGGGCTTATAAGACAGCTTACAAAACACCGTTAGGAACCTCTCCATTCAGGATGGTATCCAGGAAGCCTTGCCATTTGCCCACAGAATTAGTGCACAAATCAGAATGGGCAATCAAAAAGGTCAATTAGAACACACGCCTAGGACAAAAACAGAGAGACATAGATCTGAATGAGCTTGTGGAAGTTAGAAACCGAGTATACAACAACAGTTTGGTGTACAAGGACAAAGTTAAGTGTTGGCATGATAGATATATCAGACGAAAGACATTTGTTCTTGGACAGAAGGTATGGTTGTTCAATGCAAGGCTGAAGGTTTTCCAAGGCAAGCTGAAATCCAAGTGGACGGGCCCATTCATTGTCCATACTATGCATGATAGTGGATGTGTTGAGATCTTAGATCTCACAGATGACACACAGACATTCTTAGTCAATGGACAACTATTGAAGCATGTCATCGAACCCAATGAGTAGTTAGTCCATGCTGAGGAGATTGTATTCATGCGTGAGACAGAATCAACAGATACACATAGAGCCGCTCTGGAGACCTTGCAACAGTAAACTCTCGTCATCAGCAGCATCTGGAAAGATTCAGACCGCGATCCTTGTATATACCCATCATTCCTGTACATTCTTCCCCTCCCTCCTGCGACTCTAATCACTCACCCCAACTTCATATATTTTCATCTACGACTATACTTAGGATGACTAGATCCTAAGTATAGGGAGGGCGGAGTCCCCTGAGTCCATTTACTGTACATCCTCCAGATCACATCGGTCCTCATACCACTCCAGTCCTATACTTAGGCTGATATAAGCCTAAATAAAGGGGGGAACCGATGCCCATCTTGTACATATATTCATCCATTTCCCCTCTCGACCTCGTCCACCCCGTTTTTGATCTCCTGCTTAGGCTGCCAGAGCCTAAGTATAGGGAGGCAGGACGGCTTCTATATTTTTTGATATTTTATCTCTCCTAAGCGTAGCACGAGCTATGTCTTTTTCATCGCTTTACGTGCTATGAGGACATAGCACACACTAAGTATAGGGCGCGTATATACATTACATATATACTTTACCCATAGCTCATACTTTCACGTATTTTTGTATATTTTACGCAATAATTACGGGATGGGTAAAAATTGGAGATTTTTTTTTATAAAATACATGAATATTGTAACATAAAGGCTTCTTATTTACTCTTGCACATCATCTCTGCATTTGAAAAAAAAGAAAGAAAAAGAGTTGTGCATTCCATCTACATAGCATATCATCTGCACCTCATCTGCATATCTTGCATATGCAAAGTGGAAAGCTAGTGGGTTCTGAACCAAGTTATGAATAGATGTTGAGGATGGACTTGATTTGACCTTAATCCACCTAATTTCAGAGGAACCTTATAGGAACTGGAGTTAAGATTTCTCAGGTCAAGTGACTTAATTCTTTGAGTCCGCAAATCTATGTTCACATGTCATCTTAATTAGTCTAAGTAGAATATCTCGTGCACACGCATGATTCTTATAGATAGTGACTCAACTTGGACAAGCACCATGCACGTAGCTCTTCATTGATGAGGTGGTGAGGAAGTAGAATCCTTTAGCTTGGAGTAGCACACGGGTGGAAACATCCGTCCTCCTCTAGGGAGGGAAGTGCATCTCAACCTAGTCTGGTGGTGTTGACGTCTGAGGACAGGACGCTGTGGGTTGCAATAATGCTTCAAAAGAGGGATAGTCTACTGGCTTAAGAGGAAAAACTCCTGATGTACATGCTGTACCTTGTATATAGTTCGAAAAAAAAGTTAGACATGCCAGATAGAAAATACCTGTCGGAGTATGTATACTAGCAAGAAGTCTGTAGCTGGATGACTTGGCTACACTGGTTAGGCATCTTGAGACAGGTAGCTACACTGGCTACCGTCCATTCTTTTCTCTACCCCCTCCTCTTGAGCTGGTCGTACTTGAACTTAGAAGGGAATACCCCGCTCCTCGAGGAAAGAGTTACTGGACCGGAGAATTAGAGTTACCTTGTTAGAGGAGGCTGGTTCTGAGTCATTTTTAATAGGATAGCTATTTTATACTTACACAGTACAAGTAAGAATCATAGTCATCAGAAATTTATGTCTGAGGATTTGTTCTGAACTGACTGTTGAGGCGTCTTGAATAGAAGAATTGTGGAACTTGAAGTCTGTTAGGTCTTAAGTTCAGATCCCAATAAGGTTCCACCACACAATTAGTCCAGAGGTCGAGTCAAGCTCCATTTTGAACTTTTGTTCATGACCTTGGTATGGAACCCAATCTCATTTCACTTTTGCATTTCATTTTAGCTGCTCGGAGGCAAGCAAGGTTTAAGTATAGGGGGTTAATCAATCTGTGATTCATCACTCTAAAAGATGAAAATAGAGTCTTGTTCCCGAGTAATTAGTTGCATATTTCTCCTTATCCTGCATAATTAGCATTCATACATACATGCATAATGTCTGCATTTTAGCATTCATATTTGCATAAAATAAGAAGCCTAATTCACTTGTAATTATCCACCTATTTATACCTCCTCCAAAGTCAATAAAATCAGCCCTATACTGTGCGTATTACTAAGTAATAATATAAGAAAAAGGGGTACGATTTCTAACTTATAAAATTACCCAATAAAACCCCAAACCCAGTTGGGAACCTTAGACCTTAGAATGCAAATATCTACCTCATACAACCTCCGATGTAGTTCTACTCACTTTTAAAATAATACATATTCAGAGACCTTCAAAATGAGATCAATTTCATTAAAATCGGAGCTCGTATGCAAAACTTGGGTTTCGGGGCCCCTTTGTACATTATACGTATGTATATTTGTACCATTATATTTTTATATCTTATTTGACCTCATCTTCATTTTTGGTCAACATGAAACTTGTAGATCTCATCGAGATCTACAACTTTCATGTTTTGAGTTTCTCTAAATTCAGCCATCTTCTCTCCCTAATTCCACATTCTCTTTCGGCCATTCAGATCAGGCCACGTGGCACCCTGTGATTGCGCCACGCTGCCCGCTAACATCGTGCCACACGCCTTTCGTCCTCCACCATCCGATGGCTTTCCCTCTCTCCTCATCACCACCATTCATCTCATTTTTGATCCCTGTCATTCGATCAAAGCCTGGGCTTCATCACCGCCCTCCATTAGCGCCAAGTCCTCAGCTCGCCACGTGTTGAGATATGCACCCTCCGATCTTCGCAAGAAAATTTTATCTTGGCCACTCATCTCATGCTATATATGGACCCTTCGATCAGATCTACAAGACCTCATCCCGAACGTCCCTCAGCGCTTTCACATGCTGCCGCCCCGTGTCGCCACCTTAGCCCTTCGATCTCACCCCTCCGATCAAATCTAGACCTTCCCCTCGCTCCCTTATCTTGACCGTTGGATCACTCGATCCAACGGTCCAGAGATCGTCGTCTACCTCCCGCACACCCTCTCTCCCATGATCTCCACCTTACGCGTTTGCCGATCCCTTCCTATTTTCTCCCCCACTCCAGCTTTCCTCTCCGCCCCCTATCACCGCTACTACATAGCCCATGACTCCCTTATCCTCGCCCGACGTCACAACCCCCATGAAGACCGTCATCGTCGCTCCACGACCTCCACGAAAACTCACCCTCCATCACCTGTACCCTCATCCCCTTCCTATAAATACTCCGCCTCCGTCAACCTTCGGTCCTATCCGCCATTGCAAGAGGTGTCCTAGAGCTTAGAGCTACCCGTTGGTGACAACAACTGAGAGTAAAATCGAGCGAAGACATGTCTTCACCTCCGACGCGATCCACGGCGTAGCTGCAGCTCCTCTGACGAGCTGCTTGAGCTGGGGCCCTCTACCGTCCCTCGAGCGATGACTGGGAGCATCACTCGAGCTTCCAAGCCCCATGTAGACTCCTCCATTGCCCTCTCCGATCTCCATCTTCTCCCTCCTCATCTTTCTCAAAATTTATTCCGCGTTACCCCTCATCTTCGCGCTCCGCCAATCATCCATCGAGCTCCACATTGGAGTCCTCATCTTCGCGCGCATTTCTGTTCACACTTATAGCACCTTGAACCTCCTTTGAGCTGAAGCTCCACCGCTACGGCGGAGCTGGACCATCAGCCACACTTCACTTCATGCTCCAGGCCTCACTGCACTCGCACTCACCTCACGAACGCATTGCACCCTTTTTCTTGCACAAGATAACCTTGCAGGGATCATCATCTTCATTGGCCGGACTTCACATCGGAGCTCCTCCGAGCTTCGTCTTCCCAAACCTCCGGTTAACTCCAGCAGCTTCCAGCACCTTCGAGAGACTCCTGATGTATCTACGGTCCCCCTGGGTCATCAAGGAGTCACCTGCGAACTTCCACGACCTCAGGCGAAGGAGGCGGAGCAAGGAGCTTGAAACCGGAGCCCCGCCTCATCCGTCGCAGGAGGCGACGGATCGGAGAAGAAGACGTACAGCTACCGTCGGATCTCCTCCATCCGACGGCCCTCGCCACGCCACATCGCCTAGAGTCTGTGAATTGGATCATCTAGATCAAGACCTCGCCGTTCCACGTAGCCGCTTCCCCGAACCCCAGTCCACCATTGGATCAGTAGGATCTGACGCTTCGCGTCTCGCCACGTCTCCAGCTTCAGCAACCATTTGATCATCTCGATCGAACGGTCTATATCCTGCCACGTCGCTTCCTCCGAGCCTCCTCCCCGACCCTTAGGCTCGGATCTCCCGAAGCACGCCCAAGCCTGCAGCGTACCCGAGCCACAGTCCGAGCCTCTAATGCCTACCAAGTCTAGCACCTCATGTGTTCCTCACGTGGGGTCTGGGCATTGTGCAATGAGGCCCCTAGAAGTTTTGAAAATTACAATTCAATCCCTGCCAGGAGCATCACGTAAGGCGCACGTGTTCGAATGGATATTTTGCACGCATACCCCCAACATTATAGGTAATTGCATTTCAGTCCCTGTTAACATGTTTAAATTCCAGTAATTCTATTTTCTGTATTTGCAAATTGGTCCCTGTCTTTGCATGCATGTGTCCATTTGGCATTATTTTTCAATTCTAAAAATTACATGATGTAGCTTATCTTGTCCTCTATCTTATGTGACATATGTTTCATTTTTATGACATTTGGGAATTTATTATTTATTAAATTGGTGAATTTGTCCATATTTTGTCCATTGTGTGCCTTTTAATTCATATTAAATTCCTAGTTGTTCCAAAAATCACCATAAAATCACATTAGACTTAGGATAATTTATTCTACCTTGTGCCCAAAAATCATCGTATTTGCATGCATTATGAGGCCTGAATAAATTAGTTATTGATTTTCTTAATTGATTTTTAGTAGGTCCAAGTCACGTAGAATTTTAGGTTCATTAATTTTCCTGGATTCATCATACTTAAATCTATCTAGGATAATTTTTCTACCTAGAAATAATGTGTTTTGGAATTTATTAAAATTAATTTTGTAAAAATCACCTTACATCCATATTTTATTCATAGTAAATTCACAAAGTGTCAGAAAAATCCAAAAACATTAATGTAGCTTTATTTCATTGCATGTCATATTCTGGCCAAGTTTCATAATTTTTGGATTTCATTTGACCCATTTCTGAGTTAACCTATAAAAACTTGCTTGAAATTGCATTTGTTGTCCTTCGTTGCATAAAAATTGCTAAAAATACCAAAAAAATAATCTTTTGAAAATCCGATCTCTGAACTCGCTTAAAATTTACCTAAGGAGACAGCTGCCTCCCTGAGTTTGACCTTGGGCTTGCCCAAGTAAAATAAATCTATCGCTCGTGATTAACTCATATTAATTAAAGTGGTTTTTGATCAGTCTGTTTCTACCCGACTACAACGAACGACAAGATATTTATTTTAATCATTAAATTGATTGAATTAACAAGGGTAGAAACATGCTCGTGAGTTACTGAAATCTTGGGCTTGATGTAAAGGAGGGGGTGCAGAGGTGAATGCGGTGTTGTGAAAAGTCGAAGGACGTTGGTAAGTCTGTCGGTTCCCTATACTTCCCTGCCTGACAGGGTCCATAGTATACCATACTCCATTCACCTCCCAAACCGACGGAGGTTCCTCCTGAACTATCTCTATGGATGGGGGTTGCTGTTGGGACGAGTGGGTGTAGGACTGGTCCTGCTCCCATGGTTGGGGTTGCCCTGACACCGACTGCTCCTGAACATGGTGAACTTGGTATACAGGAGTCGAGGGTGAAGTCACGACATGTATCTTTTTCTTAGATACCTTCTCAATCAACTCCTCCATCTGTTTGGGAAATTTGGAGACGCTCCGGTCCAATTCATCAATCCTCATGTAAATCCTCTCGACTACAGTAAGCTTATCCGTAAGGAGTCTCATGCTAGGAATCACGTCCTCAGAGAGATCAACTATGGCTGACTTCCCCCCTCCAGATGAGAGTGAATTGGGGGACTGTGTATATGCCTTGCCGGTGGTATGTGAGCGACTAGTCTCAACCATCTGCTCGAATACCTTCCAGACAGTATCCGCTCCGCGTGAAGTGTAGCTTCCTCCACAAGCGGCGCTCACTAAACCCTGCATCTCAAGGTTGAGACCAGTGAAGAATGACTGGACCAAGATGTTGTCATTTAGACCATGATAAGGATATTTCTGCAGGATGTCCTTACACCTCTCCCAGGCATCACAAAAGGCTTTATGGGGTGGCTGGTAAAAGATAGTGATGCATGTCCTCATCATGTTAGTCCTACTTAGGGGGTAGAAATTCTTTAAAAAACATGTCATTGAACTTGGCATAGGTATTGACTATAACTCCTAAATTCTTTACCCAGTAGTCAGCTTTGCCACCCAAGGTAAATGGAATGGTTGTGAGCCTGATATAATCCTGGCTAACATTAGGATGTCTAAGGTTAGCGTAGATGAGCTCGAAGTCCCTGATGAATGCATAGGGTTCCTCAGAAGCATTCCCATCAAGTATGGCAACAAATTTAGGAACCACGGTTTCAACTCAAAATCAACTTCCGGTTCGACCGGACTCAGATAATTTTGAATTGTATACTGTCCGAGGTTGTATACCACATCCATTGGTGGTTCCACCCCCAACATTCAATTGTCTTAGCTGAGCTCGGAGTAAAGTGCGTTGCTGCTCAGATGCAACAAGTCTGGCTAGTATCATCCCCATAGGGTCCTCGGGGTATTTCTTCCTCTTCTTTCTTTTTTGGAGGCATCTTGCTTGAATCTTTTTGAGGTCCCGAGTCAACAACGTGGTCTTGATTAAAAGAGGATGAATGAAAATATTCTCACATAGGAGAAGTTATTCCTTAGTGAGGTAGGGGGAGAGAAAGGGAATGGTTTGAGAGTGACCATTCCAAGAGCGAGAGATCCCGAACTAAAGAGGGTCATGAGTCCAGGCCGGTCCAAGTTGTGCTTTGACCTTTGAAGACGTACTTCTTGAAGGGTTTAATGAGAGATTCATGATGCTCGAATAAATAACCCCCCAATAAGTCATCTTTGATGGTAAAAAGAACCAATGAGAGCAAGGTATTCAATAAGGTGCTAGTTTTACGATGCAGGCAAGTGTGCGGAGTAAATTCACACAATACAAACACAATACAAAACCCTCAAATTCACCAACTCAACATGTGATGGCCAAAAAGGTCTGACCGAATTATCTTGCCAACTTTAATTGGTGGTAAGACAATCTTTGAAAGAGTTAACGAGCTGTTAGGTGCCCGTACTTCTCTACAAACTGACACGATTCTTACAATTTGTTGGACCTACTTTCATCCAGTACATGAGTAAGTACGGACCGTATAAATACAACTACCTATTTCTTGAGGGCAAAGCCTTATAAGGCATCCTCAAAACCTCCCACTATGCTAAGGAAATCTGGAACGTTTACCAAGTACCTGTAGATCCTCACTGAGAAGTAGCTAATCGCCTAAAAGGAAAGAACCAGTAGTCTGTAAGAAAATTCTGGTTTGGCTCTATCCTAGTGTCATCTCTCTCTCTCACTTGCAAGTAAATCATATAATGAAGGCTTTATGCACCAGTAAAACAAGGTTCTTTTTATTCCAATTTCGTTTAATCGACCTGCTCAATTTAGTCCCAATTTTTAATTAGGTGATCACATGAATTTTAAATCCTAATTTCCTTTTTAAATCCTAATTTATAAAATAAGGGAGGAGTTGGAAATCATAATGCAAACATAAAACGATGATGCATGCTTAGAAGAAGGTATACTTACAGTGACTCCCAACACTCTTCATGCATTATACAGAACTGAATTTTTAAAATTTTACACTAAATGCATGCAGATCGAGATAACACACAAAACAATATACTATTAGCGGGGAAGAAATGTTTTGATTTGGCTAAGTTGTACTATGCCATGTGAATATCATTATAATCTCAAAAGATGTGATTCTTCCAAGATGTGTGGCCTAAATTATGATTGGCACATACAAATTGCAATTAAATACCAGGTGTTTATCCTATTTTTGCCACTCAAGTCGAGCCCTACCCTCACCGGAGAGTGAAATAGGCTTGAAATAAAATCCTAAGGACTCTATGCATCGATCTTAAATTTATGTTGTTCCTTTAGTTGGCTATTTTCCTAGAAAATGCCAGCCTCCGAAGCTCCTAGATGCTCGGTTAAACGACGGCTCCATCATGAGTCCCTCTCACAAAAACAAAATGGTGGTCAGAGAGATATACGCAAAATAAAGCAAATAAATAAATGCAGAAAAAATGGATAAATATTCACAAGAACAACGGGGGTCAGACTACACGGGGGTTGGAAACCTAAAAATGAGATTTTCTAAAAATTAACCTAAGCCGCACCTCCCCAGCGACATCGCCATTTGACGGATCTGGAAATCGCCCTATTTAATATGTCGATTGGTTGTAGTCAAGTAATCATGACTGATCAAAAATTAACCACATGAATTGATAAATGAGCAAATTAATTAATGTGCGGTTTTATGTATTTTTAACCTAGACAAGCCCCATGGTCGACTCAAGGAGGTAAAGGAACAACTTTGGATCAAGTTAGAGGAATTAGCTCATGGTTTTCCAAGCGGATTTTTTGTTTTTTTATGTGATAAAAATGCAAATGCACAAATGCTATTGAAGTAGGTTATTAAGATTTCAAGTGATTTAACCAAATTAATTTTAATATGAAATTAATCCAATTCAACCAAGTTGTATTTCTCCTAGAAACCTAGTCTAATGATGAATGCAAAATGTATTTTTTGGAATTTGTGGGTTAAAATGCAACAATTAAAAATACATACTTTTTCGGGGTTTTTATGCAAATTTTCATGCAAACAGAATGCAAAAATCATGAAATATGAAAAATGACGAAATGAAGCTACATTTTTTTGGATTTTTTAATGATATATGATTTTTTTATGAATTTTTAAATGAAAATAGAGCGATTGTGAGCATTTAATTCTTAATTAATCCATAAAATCAATTTATCTAGAAGCAAAATTATCTCAAAGAGATATTTTAAATACCAATCCAGGATTGTTGAAATTTCACAAAAATAATATTTATGGATTTAACTAAAAATCAAATACAGAAATCATTCAATAATTTATTTTAGGCAAAAGACACATGCCTTTTTGATGAAGTTTGGTAAGTAAGTAATAAACAACTACATGCATCACCTATAATTTTTGTACAATTTTTGGAGCAATATTTAAGTTTTTGCGAATTTAAAGCATAAATGGGCAAAATCACACCGAATTTCAAACCCTAAATTTTAGTAAATTATACAGTGCTCACAAAAATCCAAATAAATAGCCTACAGATAGAGAATTATATGTCCTACAAATGCAAAAATTTTAATAATGATGCACAAATAATATCCAAATTTGAGCACAAATATAGGGGTATCTTTGCAATACAGAAAATAGAAACAAATTATACCTAAGGACACTTTGCAATTAATAAAATTGCAGGAAAAAATTACAATTTTGACAAAAAATATGAAATACACCTTTGTATCAATGAACGTGTCCTATGGTACGATCTTAAGGAGCGGGTATGGCGTGCGGAGGCCGTGGTTGGTGGACGGTGAAGTGAGGCACGCAGACGACACAGGAGGACGGCGTGGTCTGGAGGCGCTCGATGGTCGCAAGGAGTGCTGGCGGCCATGAGGGAAGGTGAAGGTCCAGCGGTGTTGCGACCCGAGAGCGCAGAGACGACTATTGGGCCGTGGGGGGTGCGGTTGTAGCGGAGGCCTAGAAGCAGTAGACTGGGGTCAGTTGGGAGCTGCACTGCAGGGGGTGGAACTGCGGCTGGAGGAGCAGTCTGGACACAAGGTTCAGTGGCAGGAGCGCTGCGACTGAACTATTGCGGTGGTGGGGAAGGAGTTCCGCAACTGCATGAAGGAGGTGCAAGGCTGCACGCGACAATCGTGGATGCAAACCTGGTCGACACATGATGCAGGGTGAGGGAGGCAGAGGATGCTCATTGAGATCCAATATCACTATATGCAAGATATAATGGCAAGGCAAGAAATCACAGTAACCTGCATACCTACCAGTGACATGTTGGCTACATAACCAAGGGAATATCAATAGGAACATACATCAAACATGTTGGTTTAATGGGACTCAGAAATGCTTGAGTCATGGAAGAGGTTTTCATGAATAATAAACCTCAATGCATACATCTCTATACACTACACGAATAGTGGGAGTGTCACGGTTTTGACCACTACGGTCAAGTGGGAGATGCTAGAACTAGTCTTGCAGATGATCGAATGGTCAAAACTGCCAACGGCGGTTGTGCAAGACCGGATCTCGCGGCGAGACTAACCACCCGGGCATGGAGGTAGGGGCGGATGTGGCGAGGGAATACGCCCTATATAAAACTACTAATAGGAAGGGGAAAAGCATCGATTGAAACCTCGACTACGGGAGCAACGTTCCGATTCCATCCTCACCATCTCACCCTCCTCTCTCGTTCTCTCTCAAAGATAAAAGAGGTTGTCGATGGCGTACCTTGACATCCCAGACTTCCAAAAAATGAATCGAAAGGGGGCTCACATAGTCGAAGTTCCGATCGATGCTTTTCCCCTTCATGTGTGGAGGTTTATATAGGATGTATGCTCTCACCATGTCCGCCCCTATCTCCATGTCTGGGTGGTTAGACTGGCTGCAAGATCCGATCTTGAGCAACCGCTGCTGGCGGTTTTGACCATTCGATCATCCGTTAGACTAGTTCTAGCACTTACCACGTCGACGATGATCAATCCTGTGCATCTAACTTCTCCGAGGTGCTCACAACATTCATGGTGAAGATGGGGAACATTGTTATCCTAACAGGAAGTGCCGGGGAGATAAGGAAAAAACATGTGTTGGTTAATTAATGGAAAAAATGTTATGAACCCGTCAAATTAACATGTTGAAATATGTGACGAATATTGTCATGCTAAAGTTGAGATGAATATTCATTACATTAAAATGAGATGTTATGGTAGATTCATGTTTCTCTGCTGATTCTTGTTTGTAGGTAGATGTATAGGAACGAGTCGCATGGATATGCGGAAGCATGCTACATTGTTTCGCACGCCCGTGCTCTTACCGAATCATGTATGGTAATCAATGAGCACAAGAAAATATCATTTCCAAAGAATAATAAATCACTTAAAAAACTGAGAGTTCTATTATTACAACATCAACAGGAACATACTTGTAAAAAAACTAAATAATTGCACAACACAACCCTTAGTTCCGATGGGCATGCATACATCTACCATAAATCATATAATTAACCATACCATGCTGAAAATCACATTGAATTTGCCACGCGAATATGACTGATTGTGTAACGTCCCGGGCTTAGGTCCCCGGTCCATTAACGGAGCATTACTGGCCCTAACAACCTCTTGGGATCGGGTCCATACGGACCCGATTAACCACCCCCAAAATGCTTAAGCCGGGTTATCAAGTAGTAATCTCGCCACTATTTATCCCACCCGGAAACTCCCAGTTTCCACGGTATGGGACTTTTTTGTGGGGTTTTACAATCTCCCCCACTTATATTCGCAACGTCCTCGTTGTGACATGGCCCATCACTTTATTCCCAGTGATAGTGGCGGCTGCACGCTCCGGGTAGCCTTTTCCTCCAACCTTTTTGTAGGGGCGGCTCCACCGGTTTGTCAAGTAGTAATCTCGTCACTATTTATCCCACCCGGAAACTCCCAGTTTCCACGGTATGGGACTTTTTTGTGGGGTTTTACAGATTGATCAAACATGTTCTTCACCTGGAATAAATAAATATAATTTTGCATGTGCTTAATGCCCAGTATGCATCGAGGTCCATGCATGGGAATTCTAATGGTCTTTTAACCCGCTATATTGCATGTACTTAAGTTTCTATGGGAAAATATCATTACGTGATTAATTATACCCATGCATGTCTAAATTCATTCCCTTACATATGTATTTGACCTCTTTCACAAATAATGTAATATTCATAAGAATATAAATATACATATGGCATATATTTCTTCCATCTTGTGGGGTATATTATATAAGATTTACGGTAAGAACATGATTCTTTTATCATATAAATCTTTTTGCATGTTAACCCCTTTATGATGTCTTTGCACGGTTTACTTTCTTAAACCATTTCTTGCAATAATTTGTACTATTTATTCATTCTTTAAACCATTTTCTTGCACGACTTTTCAATACATTAGCACACATATACCTTAACATTAATATAATTACGCATATGTCCACGATATTGACATAATTAAGCATATGCTCACAACATTAACATGATTGCACATATGCCCATAACATTAACGTAATTGCACATATGCCCACAATATTAACATAATTGCATATATTCCCATGACATTAATATAATCAAGCATATGTCCATAACATTAACTTAACTGCACATATACCCTTAATTTATTTAGTGTTTAAAATTGTCTTAATTATTACATTATTAAACAACTTTGATGGCTTTGATGGTTTTGGTAGGTTTATATAGCGGTTCATGAACATGACATACATGACAATGTAGCTACAAATGTAGAAGACTTATATTCTGCACTAATCGGTTCCTTGAATTATATGCTCCGGGAAAGCGTTGGCCCTCTTTGGGCATACGATAATTGGACTCCAGAGGTGGCTCCTACCATAAGGTGTAGCACGTAGCTTCGCTTATCGTTATCGTGCCATTACTCATGTTAAGAAAATTACAGCTCTTTTAATATCATTTCCTTTTATCATAAAAAAACATAATGTCATAAGATATTTCATTAACCAATTTAATGACTTTCTCTCATTGTAATCGATTATGGATTTCTTTTAGTTGGATTATAGTGGATATAATCTGCAACTAAACCACTGGTCACCTGATTTTGTTTAGCTAGGGAAATGGCATACATTTGAAATATTCTATAAGTATAGTATGCCAATTAAATCCCCACAATCTTATTATTCAGAAAATCATAGTTAGTCTCACTGTGTGATTTGTACGAGCAATTTACTAGTCAAGGACTAAAACTTACATCCTATTTATGTGCATCTTTTTTTTAGTTTGTACTTTATACAACTTGTTTATATATTTATTCAAATTGAATCTCTTATCTCAAAACAAAACTCATTACTAACAAATACGCAGATATTACAAAGTACAAGAAGGGTCGAATACAATGGCTTCGCATGGAAGGATGAGTCCATGAAATTAATAAAATATTTCAATGATAGCAGTTGTATTTGTAATGACTATTTTATTTCAAAATTAATATATGTGTTACATATCCAAATTATATTCAAAGGCCGATTAATGACTAGTAGGAATTTTTGCATCATTCTATTTCCAAACCAAGATCGATTAATAAATCTCACGTAGATCCAACAAATATTACTATGTTTAATGGATAAAAGGGTATTCACGTCTAAAAAATCTTATAGGATGACATGAGTTTCCTTGATGTTATCGCCTTTGGCATGAAGAAATTATATCAATGATTATTTGTCTCTCTTTCTTTTTAACTTATTATATAGGGACTCTATTTTTGTGGACAAAAGTTCATATTTAGGTAATCTTGTCATGCGAATGGAGAAAATTAAAGGTTAAAACAATCACTTACAAATTTAATGAATGACATACAATACAATATCATACATTAATGATACAAATAGTCAACACTTCAGGATACATCTCCAATAAGTATCCTAATATATGATGCATGTATTTAGATATATTGTCTCAAATCAAGTTGCCATAGAGGTCTTACTGTGGATATAATAATATTCATACATTTAACCTTATAGATTTGACGCATATACTTACATATCTCGAATCAAGTCATTACTTATATGCTTTATCCTACGAACCGATACATACATTTATAGATCGCAATCCTAATTCGATGCATATCTTATATCCAAAACTCACATCCTTGAGTCTTGATATTGCGACTCCCTCACAATCGTTGCAGGCACGCTCCTCCTCCGTTTAGATGCTGACGTCTCTTGCAAGAAGGAACCTCTTCCGTGTTCTCTATCCAACTCTCTCTCTCTCTTAAAGGAAAATGGAAGGGGTGACGTATGATTTGAAGGCGTTAGGGTTCTTTTTATTGTTGTTAAGGAGAGGAGTCAATGAGGTATTAAATATCATTTATTTGATGTTCTAATATCGATTGCCTTCATTATGCAAATGGGAGAATAAGGAAACATGACTCGAAAATAAAATTATAATCGTTACAATCTACCACCGCTAAAAAATTTCATCTTCAAAATTTCTTAGTAAGGGGACATAGCGAAAATTGTGAATTTCCTCTACATCTCATTTTTTGTTTAATACTCTTCTCACTATTATGAACTAACTTTGGTCCAAAAATACATTCTCAACCACGTCACTCCAACATTAAGATGATCTATAAAATTGTCTACATGCAGTTTCATGGGAAGCCATCTTTATACTCAAATTATAGCTATTATTACAAGAAAACTCCACTAAAAGAAGATACCTATCCGAATAGCTTGTAAAACTTAAGGCAGATTATCTCAGCATATCTTTTGGATCTCGCATAGTGCTTTCTAACACATCAATAATTTGTTTGCAACTAGAATGAAATGGTAAACTTTAGTTGAGTGTTCATAGTCTCCTAAAAATACTTTCAAGGCGACATGTGTATCTCATGTCCCTATCCGGCACCATTAATACATGAATCCAATGTGGTCATCCAAATAGAGCTCATCAAGATTCTTTGTAAATTGATCTAGAGGGTTGATAAGAAATGGGACACTTTAGTCAATTAATTATAATTCACCCATATCGTGTCAAAATCAAGTTTCTCTATCTTTGGTGTAATGGTAAAAAAATTCATAGTGATATGCCCCCTTTCCAATGATGATATTTTTGAAAATGTCTTGCAAGGTTCTAATATTTTGTTTTAATTAAAACTTACTAGGTATTCGAGAACAAATTCTACAAGTTCTATCTTCATCTTCAGCCAATAAAACTCTACTATAGATCTTTTATAGTTATGCATGGATAAATAGTATACATTGATTTATGAGCTTTCATTTAAGATCTCTTACTTTAACTCATTGTCACCTAGAATGCAAACTCTATCATGGCATCTAACATCTTCATCAATTCCATAAAATCAGAATTTTCCTTCGTGAGTGTTTGAATCATTTTTGACAGTCAGCATCTTTGTATGCAACATTGATCCTTCCAATTACCTCAAACTGTTCATCATAAAGGTAGTCGTCAAACTATTAGAGGAGTATTATCACTGCTAAATCAAGTCACGGGTAGGATTATTAATCTGTTGTGATTTTTTTCTTGGTGTGATGCATAAGCAACAATCTTTCCATTCTACATAAAATAAACGGTATTTTGTGCAAAATGCATCAACCCGACCCACAATTGCTCAAGTGCATAATAGTAAGCTCAAGGTCAGGGTCATAATAAATTCTTACGTTAATCTTTGAAAACTTCATTCACACTCCTATGAATGTACAAACTTTGCAACTTTTCTAATGAGTTTTGTCATCGTTGTTGTAATATATGAGAAAGTTCTACATGGATCACTAACATACCTTGTCACCCTATAAATCTATGAATATCTAAAATATTTCTCCACAAACTCCAAGATAATATAACTTTCATCTTAATTCATCCAACTTAATGCCTTCATTAAATATGAAAATGCTAATGAATATGATTTTTGTCAAATATAATATTATATTTGGAGCACTTTGCATAAAGCTAATGCTGACAAAAAGTTTCGAACACAAAATGAAGACGTAATCGGTGTTTTTCCGCATCAAATCCATATCTCTGAAGACATATATATTTAAGTGATGGTTTACTTACTTCATATATGCACATATACTCATTTATACTTCTTCATGATTCCTGCATTTTATTACATACTCTTTAATCATTTTATTCGCATGTCAAAGGTGTAAGAATCTTAATCTCTTACCATAATTTGGGTATACAAAAATGTAATGTTCAATAAAAATTAAATAAATTAAATCTACTTAATGTCAAGCATATTCGAAAAGGAGCTTTTTCTTGCATTCGATCTATCGTTTATTTGATCCATCTTTGAAGTAAAAATATCCCATAGATTCATCTCCTTAAGATAATCGGTACCTTCAATGTCGGTACCTTCAATGTCGCTGCTAACTCTTGTATCCAATGCTTAATTTTCTCCATCTCTTGTTCTCACTCAAAGATGAGTGAGTTGTCATATATAAAAATTCTTTCTATTAAAGACACATGCTTGATGCTTTTACTATTGAGTCATCAATATCATCAACTCATCTAATACTTATTGTTGTGTGACATTGACCATCTAACTAACTATATGGTGAAGTTTCACGGTCTCAATTAAACTCGATTCCAAAATAAGGGGCCATTTGATTCAGAAAATGAAAAGATCAACTAGTTGCATGTAATATCTAGATTTGACTTTATTCACTTTAGTCGGGTCAATTTCGGTTGTGGATATCCTATGCTCAAAGGAACTCTACCTTTGATACCGCTTGTAACAGAATGGGATGCGTGGATATGCAGAAGCATGCTACTTTAGGTCGCATGTCCGAGCCGTTACCGAATAGTGCATGGTAATTAACGAGCATAAGAAAATAACATTCCCAAAGAATCCATAAATCACTTATAAAATTGAGAGTTCTATTATTACAACATCAACAGGGGCATACTTGTAAAATAAAAACTAAATCATTGCTCGGCATGGCCCTTTTCCAGTGGGCATACATATATCCACCGTAATCCATGTAATTAATCATGCTATGCTGAAAATCTCATTAAATTTTCTGCATGAACATGACTGCTTGGTCAAACTCATTCTTGACCTGAAATAAATGAACATAATATTTCATGAGCCTAATGCCATTATACATCGGGGTCAATGCATGAGAATTCTAACGGTCTTTTAACCTGTTATATCGCATGTACTTGAATTTCCATAGAAAAATATCATTGCATTCCTAATTATTCCAACGCATGTCTAAATTTGTTCCCTAACATATGTATTTGGCCTCTTTTATAAATATGGATATACAAATGTAATATGCATAAATATATATACATGACATATATGTCCTCCATTTTGTAGGGTATATTTCATAAGATTTATGGCACGTACATGATTCTTTTATCATATAAATCTCTTTGATAGAAATAAGAAAAAAGAAATCCTTTGTTACCTCTTTCATGATATTTAGGAATTATGAATCTAGATCCTTAGAAAGATAAGAACGAATGGGAAAAGATGGGATAGAGAAAAATTGACTCTTTATTATTCTAGATGATATTCCATATCAGAATCAGAGGACAAATTGGTTATATCATACTCATGGAGCGGCGAATTAAATCATTTCTTGCAATAACTTGCAATAACTTATTCTTTCTTTAAATCATTTTCTTGTATGACTTTTCGATATATTTGCACACATATACCTTAACATCAACATAATAATATATATGTCCATGACATTAACATAATTGCCCATATTCTCAAAACCTTAACATAATTGCACATATGCGCATAACATCAATGTAATTGCACATATGCCCATGGTATTAACATAATTGCATAAATGTCCATGGCTTCAACATAATGATGCATATGCCCTTGAGATTAATGTAATTGTACATAAGCCCAAGGCATTAAAATAATTGCACATATACCCTTAATTTAGTATTTAAACTTGTCTTAATTATTACATCGTTAAAAGACTTTGGTGGCTTTGATGGCTTTGGTGGCTTTAGCGCCGGCACTAGCGGTACATGAACATGACATACATGACAGTATAACTACAACTGTTGAAGACTTATCTTTTGCATGAATTGGTTCTTCGAATCGTATGCCCAGAAGGCATTGGCCATCTTTAGGTTTACGATAATTGGACTCTAGAAGTGTCTCCCACAATTAGGTATAGCACTTAGCTCCGCTTATCGTTATCGTACCATTACTCGTGTTAAGGAAATTCCAACTCTTTTAATATCATTTCCTTTTATCATAAAAAAGTATAATGTAATAAGACATTTCATTAACCAAATTACTGACTTTCTCTCCTTGTAATCGATTATGGATTTCTTTTAGTTGGATATTATAATAGTTATAAATTGCGACCAAACCACCTGGTCACCTAATTTTGTTTAGTTAGAGAAATGACATACATGTGAAATGTTCAATAAATATAGGATACTAATTAAATCCCCACAATTTTATTATTCAGACAATCATAGTTAGTCTTAGTCTCACTGCAATGTGTGATTTGTATATGATATTTACTTGTCAGTGACAAACATGCATACAGTCTCAAACATACAGCCTGTTTATGTGCATCTTTATCTTTAGTATGTACTTTATACATCTTATTCATTTATTTATTCAAATTGAATCTCTTATCTTAAAGCAAAAGTCATTACTAAGAAATACATACATTACAACTTATAAAGAGGGTTGATTACAATGGCTTCACAATGAAGTATGAGTCCGTTTCGCCAAAACAAACGGAAGAGGGTCTAAGGAGGCGGTAGATCCGTTGAATGGATCTTCTGTTGTAGCCGTTGTTGCAACAGGCTCTGGAGTAGCGGCTGGAGCCGCTCGATCTTGATCGAGCGGTTCGCACGAAATCGCATGGTAGGACCCACAAAAACTGCGATTTCGTGCGAACCGTTCGATCAAGATCGAGCGGCTTCAGCCACTACTGCAGAGTTTGCTGCAGCAACTGCTACAGCAGAGGATCCATCTCCTCGGATCCGACCCATGAAGGACCCCCTCGTCATGAAACCAAAAGTGGCTGTTTCTGGAGATGTACTCAGTGAGGGTTCCACTTCCGTCGTGACGGTTACACTTCCTCTCGGTACCGCCGAGCACTGCAGCACACGGCCGTCAGCACCACTGGCCAACGCTTCAGCATCCATGACTCCTATGTGAAGTATTATCGCCACCTTACTAGCCTCTACGAGGAACTTGCCATATTCAGCAAGTCGGCATATTTCTAGATGTCCTGCATCTTCACTATCAAAACGTGAAAGAACAGTTCCTTACATGTAATACTCTTCCGTCCAATAAGTTTATCTTTGGTCGTCTACAACAAGTTGAGACTTCTACTGCCCATACTCAATCTCCAGATTTAGTGGAGAACTCTGCATTTCTAGCTTCCTTCAAATGAGGGCATCGCTATTATTTCTAGCGAGGCGTTTCCTCCCCTACAACATGCTTTATCAGCATATGAATACGAAATGGAAGCTATTATTTTTGTTGTACATAAATGATCTTATTTGATTGGTAGGGGACTTACAATATGCACTGACCAGAAGAGTCTTCGTTTCCTTTTATAATAAAAAGTTCGATTCCTTTTAAAGTTATTGGGCTATGGTTTTTGTCTAGAATGTAAATCGAGAAAGCATAACATAGAAGCCAACACTCTTTCATGACGACCAGTATCACTTCACTCCTTGGCCACAGCATGACCATAATCTAATTGGTGGGACAATGCGAAATCTTTATATAATTCAGATTCAATCTTATCTACTCTGCTTTCCAAATGGAATGAATGTCTACTAGATCAAAGATGTTCTGTATTATCAAAATCATGTTTTTATTCACTTTAAATCCCTTAGTTCCCATCATCATTAAGGAAACACTTACACCTTATGCTGACCATTCAAGTTATCATAGAAGGTTGCACAGAGTTCAATGTTTTTCTCACTTTGCCAAAAATGAATCAGGATATAAAGGCTTATATCCGCGAGTGTGATACTTGTCAACGTTGTAAGTATAATACTTCAATTCCGAGTGGCCTTTTGCAACCATTGTCAATTCCATCACATATATGGGAAGAGATTTCAATGGAATTTATTGATGGTCTTCCACCAGTTGAATCTAAATCGACTCTTGTTGTGGATTGGATATCGAAATATATTCATTTAATTCCATTGCAACACCTATAAATTTTTTTAATAATGTGCTTAAGCTTCATGGGTTTCCAAAAGCTATTATTTCAAATAGAGATCCAGTATTCACCAGTCAATTATAAGGAGATTTGTTTCGATTACAAGGTGTTCAGCTGAAGCTCAGTTTTGCTTATCAACCCCAAACGGACGATCAAACTGAAGCAACTAACCAATGTATAGAAACAAATTTGCGGTGCTTTTGCTATCAACACAACTTGGCATTCCAATACATAATCCTCTTCCGAAACATTATATGGATATCATCCTCCTACTCCACTCTCTTGTGTCTCAGGGAGATCTGTAGTACATTCAGTGGAAGACCAATTACACAGCCGAGATCTGATTTTGGCAGATTTAAGAGTTCATTTACAATATGTACGACGCTGCAATATGATGTTCGATGTTGTATTCATTCGTCAATTTCTTGACTTATTTGTTCATAAAGTGTCTTCCCCCATCGGATATCAAAATGTTCAAAATCCCAAATCGCGAGATGTTGTTGTCCTTCAAGAATCGACAAATGATCTGACTATCTATAGCTCGAGCTGGGATAACCTCCACCCAACGTCAACGAATGAAGTTACAAGCTGATAAACATCGAAAAAGACACGAGTTTCAAAGTAGGGGACTGGGTTTACTTGAAAATTCAACTATGTCAACAAATTCCACTTGTTTACCTTGAACCTTAAAGTTTTCTGCATGATTCCACATTCGCTTCAAGGTTCAAAATCACATTGACCATGTTGCTTACAAGATTGATCTTCCACAAGGCTCTAAGATACATCTCATTTTCCATATTAACCGACTTGAAGTAGAAACATGAGAACCAACTTGTAGATACCATTTCTCCGTCCAAAACATTCCAACAAGCTACAAAGGTTCCACTCAAGCTTTTGTCAAGACATATGGTGAAACGGCATAACAAGGCCATTACATAGCTCTTAATCAAGTGACAAGGATACCCTTTGGAAGAAGCTTCATGGCTTGATTATGACGAATTCCTATCACCATATCATGATTTCAACCATGAGGACAAGGTTAGATGGGGGGAAGTAATTGACAGGGAATTTGTAATATTCTAAGAACTTGTTGGAGGTTGTTAGACAAATTGTTGTAGTTTATTGCTAAGCGATCCCACGGGACCCTGATGAATATAAATAAGCAATTCTCTGTTCTTCTCTCCCTCTTCTTTTATTCTAATTTCATAGATCAAGCAACTACGTCGAGCGGGATCCTTGTTGTCTACAGATCGCCTTCTCAGAATTGATCATACGAGAAGGAAGAGATCTAACATTCAGCAGTCCATTGGATAGTTGATAATGAATCTGATTTAATGCCGTTGCTAACTTGAGATTATTGACTTTCAGATTACGTTAACAGAAAGATACTGTTACACAGATACTGGGAACACATAAACAACTTACATAATCTAGATACTCTTTAGATTTGAACACAGGTTGGAACGGGTCAGCTCGGTCTATGATCCCTTCAAGTATAGGTTCGGGCAGAGCACGATCAAATGGATCAAGTACCCACCCCATGCACACCCATCAGGGAGTCATCGGAAGCTCATGTCAAATACATCTGTAGTGTTTTTAAATTCATGTTTAAAAATAACTGATTTTACGCAATCTAATGACATTGTCAATCGGAATTGTTTATAAGAAAATAACTGGCGTAGATTTTGTAATCAAAGTGTCTGTAGCCACAAATCTGTAATGATTTGAACAGAAAACTTCTGTAGCAGCAACTTTAGACAAAATATAGTCATTCAGATGTACAGATGATAATAGAATACACAACATTGGTGACAGGGAAAGAGTTGATAGAGACCAATGCTACCACATTAACCTTGTTTTTATCGGGCGTGCATTACGATAATGGGACGTCTCCACAGGTCCATGGCAATGACACCATTAAGTTAGGCTTTACTTGCCTAATGAATACAGTTAATAAAGAGATAGACAGAGAAGATACATCTATAATTACAAACAGCGAAGCACACCTGTCGTGCCCACGATTAAGCTGTCGCTCAAATGAACCTTTCGCAAGTGCTCATATGTGAAGATCGTCCAACGAAAGCTCTTGAGCAGACAGCAACTTCACTTTCTGCATTTTTTTAATATCAGATTAAACAATGAGAATGGAACAATTTCCTTTCACGTTAATAACAGAAACTTCTCGCTCATGGTTTGATCAACACATATCCAAAACAGTAAAAAAATAAAATTGAAGAAATAAATATGGTAGCAAAATGTCTCCTCTAAATTTTCTTCGCTCATGGTTTGATCAACATATATCCAAAACCAACAAATGTAACTTTTGTTCCGAGATTGGCATTTCCTATTATTAAATAAGCAAGAAAATTTCTAAAACAAATAATCATATTTACCGTAATAAATTGTGGAGGGTCATCAATACTTGTTGAGCCAATGATGATTTCTCTTTTAAGTTTAGCCGTAAGCTTGTGGATGACACGAAGCTGATAAAAAGTTCGACAATGAGGTAAAATAAGAGTTGAGTTTAAGCCTGAACAGAATATCAAGGTCGTAAATTAAGCATGCAGATATTGAAAAGGATACCTCAGACCTCGTAGCACCACCAACTATAAACACAAAAATGCGTTGTCCCATCCTTTTAAAATCGTTTGATGAATATGAATGTTTTAATACCGAGTCACTGTGGAAAGGAAGAAAATGAGAAAAATAAGGCCACAACACACATAATCACTACTGATAGAACCCAAAAAGTCTGCTTAAAACCATGGTTGAGCACTTAGTTTCTTATATGAAAAGTGGCTGACAACTAGATGACGAAGTTTTCATAACGATACAACGAATCACTAGCGAACCTTAACTCAAACTACAAAGTCCTAAGTTCTAACAATATGTGTTTAAAAAAGTTGCTTCGTCAAAATACCTGGAGTAACCATCATCAGAACTACGAGGCCTGGCCCATGTGGCAGTTCTTCTGGATCTCATTGAGTATGCAGTCTGAGGTTGACCAGTCTGTGGGGACATACTTCGAGAAATTCCCAGAGAAGAAGAGCTAGGGCCGTTCATACATGAATACTCATCCTTGGGCAGTTCACCTTTGCTGAGTTTCTCAATCAGTTCCTGAAAGAAGCTTCATCAATAAAATACACATTTTTCAAAATAGAGCCAACATTCCTAATACCTCAATTACGGGGTAAAACCGTGACAATGCCCACGTTGTTTCTTCCCCGTCCTTACGTTCTTTTCTAGTTCCATGCTTCTTCTGAAGAAAACATCCAATGCATGGAAGGAAATTATTACTGTTAGTCAATAAGTTTCCTAAAATGGAAGAAAAGAAAAGGCTTATGGTAGGATGGGCTAAAGCAATTACCCTATAACCATCAAATTTGAGAGAGAAAGCACCACCAGAAGACTTTTTAGTATCTGGAGAAGCCAATAACCTCATATTGTGGACGGCAGTCATATCCTCAGGTGGCAGTCTGGCCAACTGGAGCAAATTGGACATTCGTTCATATATGTTCCATAATTCATAATGTATGATTAAGAAAATGTTTTTTAGAACAACATGAACAAAAAATCAAGGAAAAAACAACGAAGTTCAAGATATAAAACATGCTCATGATCATTGTTTCAAACAATGATCCTCCTATGAAGGCAACCATAGTTGGTCCCAAGCCGGGGTAAATGAGAGGGATTGCGTTAGATGGCTGACAACAGCATAAAATAGTCGGAGACAAATTCCTAATCAGTGTGATCAATTAGGAATACCATTTAGGAATTTATCTCAATACAATGTAAAACACTCTAAAAACTCAACACATCGGGGAATAAGAGAAACTTATATGCAAATTTCGATGAACGCGAAGGGTGGGTTCTCTTATTTTTGTTGTTTCTCCGAAACGACATGCAATTTCAATGAAATTCGGTTGGCAATTCGCTGATATTTCGTTGAAATCTTGGAAAAAAGAAATAAGGCAGCATTTCGATTTTGGTGACCTAAAGGAAAGGAAACTTCAAAAAAATTTGGTGGAATTTCATTGAAATTTGAGGACATGAAATAAAATGAGTTTCTCACCATGATAATATTCACTGAATACCTTGTTATTCCAGAAGAAAAAGCATAGGGAAGGCATTTAGTTCAATGCCAAAAAAATACGAAGTTGACTGCATCCTTGACAAAAAAACAAAAAAGATAGGTGCACCTGCATCAACTTAAGCCCTTTATCTCCTTCAAATTTGTGTGGGTGAATAGCTGCATAAATCATAAGTAAACGCATCCTATTTTCAGGACTCGCATCCTGGAAAAAAGACAGAAGATATGAATAACTTCTGTATAGAACATCAAGTCTGAAAGTAATAGCATTCATCTTGTCGTTCTAACCGGCTTTGTCCTAAGAAAGGTTATCAGTTCCTTAGCCCCAGCATCTCCAAAGACCAGATCCTGTTCCAATTGACCAATATCACGGAGTCCCAAATCCCTGATCGTTTTGTTAAGTTTTCCAGCAATCTGAAAAATAATAGAGCGCATTCTAATTCAAGTTTCTTCTTCTTTTTGAGAAACTTAATTATAGTTTCAAATGGGACATCAAAAGTAAAGACTGAAACCACACTAGCAACTTATAAATTTGTTAAATATTAAGTGGCTCAAATTTTATCTACCGAGTTGGAAGAACAGTTTAACTCAATTTTCAGTAATATGCAAGCGAACACAACATGCAAGCAGCAAAAATGGAGAAAATGCAACTGCATTAGCAGAGAATTCACTTTTGAAGTGGATAAATCATAGCAGAGTATTTCAAACTGTGTGGTAACCCGTATTGCTTGTGAGAATTATCTATGCAGGAGTATCTGCCATCCATATATGGCAAACTTGTTTCACTTCAAGGTCATAAGGAAAATCTGATCCCAAGTCTTTTCTCATGTATTATGGGTATTATACATTCTAGAACCACGTCTACAACCATGAACATAAATATTTATGCTTCCTCCCTAAAAGTGAAATATTAGCTTTTGTTCTTTTTCAAGAGGTAGTTTATTTGATTTGCCTTATTTTGATCGTGTAATCGTTTAGAGTTTGAGAATAGAGTTACTGATTAAAGTCATCCCTTTCTTTCAGAGGCGCTGACCTGCAGCAAGGCATTAGTAATGTGCAAGTAAATCCATGTCTTTGACATTTTTTTATGATTTACATTTAACTCTCATCCACGTCGTTCGGTATGTGATGATCAAAATAATCAAACCTAGAAAGTTTAAACACAATGGACCAATGCAGTCGCTCTAATAAATTTACGAGGACATGGAATCAAATCCACATCAAAGATCGAAATGGTAGAAACGAAACTAACCAAGACAGTAGGTGGCAATTGACACATTGTTGTTATAATTATTGTAATAATAGTATTATTGTACGATAACCTTTTTTTGTATAAAGTCCCATAGGCATCTCCATTGTAGCACAAGGCAACTTTATTTATAATACGATGATTGTAATGATAGTATTATTGTATGATAGCCTTTTTTTTGTACAAGTCCCAAAGGCATCTCTATTGTAGCACAAGGCAACTTTATTTCAAGTTGAGGTTTTCTTTTTTGTTATAGAGAATCATAAGCCTTCATAATAAGCATCCGCTTATTTCCCTTTTCGCATGATTTCAGAGAAGCGATCTTGGACCAGACCTCTAGGCCCCTTTTGATAAACCCTAACCCCACCACCGACCTTCTATCTTAGTAATAACCAATAGCAAGCTCAACCACCGGTGGATAACGACGGTCGAAACATCCATATAGTGTTGTCGATAGGCTCAGGTGGGCTCCGGCTTGTTGTTGATGATCCATTCACCGAAAGAGCATGTGCTTTGGGGTCTCTTAGAAACGTCCCAGACTCTAGACTCGGTCCGTTAATGAGGATTACTGACTCGTACAACTTGTTGAGCTTGGGTCCAACTAGAGCCCTTAACCACAACCTAAAATGCTTAAGCTCAAGTTTTGTGATTACTAGATGTGGTATTATATCTGGTATAATCTCCCATTTATATTTTGCAACGTCCTCATTGCCATATGGATCATCACTTATTCCTAGTAATAACGGTGGTTGCACGCTTTTGGGTAGCCCTTTCCTCCTCTCTTTGGTGGGGGTGGTTCCACCTCTTGGGTAGCTTTTCCACTATTAGAGAACTTGCTTCGATACCACAAGTAACATCCCAATCACTACACCCGATCCGTTAACTGGGACTACTAGCCCACACAACTTACCCATGACCACAACCCAAATAGCTTAAGCCCAAATTATTTAGTAGTAGCTCACTCTACTTATAATCCACTACCACACTTTTGTGATTACTAGATGCTGTACTATGTTTAGGGTGCTTAAGCAAAATATAGTAGCCAAGATAGCAAGGGACTGGTTTCAGCACATGGAGAAAATATTTGCTTTAATGGATCGTACTGATGCACAAAAGCCGAAATATGCAATATTTTTGCTAAAAGAAAGTATTGATGCAACCACTCTGATTAGTGACTATTTGCAATACTTTTAATAGTTAGCTTTAAACTATTTGCAATTATTTCCATATGAAAGGTAAAATGTTCTTACTGCAACAAGATTTTGAAATGCTTCAATTTATATTTTATTAAGCATTTGTTTTATGTTACAAATATTCCTATTCTCTAATACCATAAATAACATCTCATGCCTTAGGGTCTAGGATGTCACTCTCTTTGTCTATAAATTCGTGGTGTCTGTTGTGAGTTTTTTTTTAATTTTCTATTTTTCAAACCCCGTGTTTGAGATGGTTGGATCCAGATTTGATCATATACCCATATATAAGGTCTCTTGAGTGGCTACAGGGGAGATGCGGTTGCCATGTATGTAAGTCTACAACCTCCATACTATTCTTGTGTGGACAAGTTTGGTCCATCTCTCTCACATGTTTTGTCTTTATTGTATGTGATTCTTTGGCCATCGCAGAAGAAAGATAGATGCTACTCGATCTCCTAAGACCATTACAGATCCTTCTCCCATTGTCATCACATTTGCTTAACCCGAAATGGTTGAGAGGAAAGGTTCCCTTTTCTTTTGAGGGTACTCCCGGACACATATCCAATGGAGACGAGGTAGGGCATGTAGCTCTGAGGATTAGAGCAGGTGGCTACAAACCACGATGTCGGAGGTTCGAATCCATTCTCACCCACAATCGGTCCAAAAGAAAGGGACCTTTACCTCTAGGGGTAGAAAAATCATGACGCAAACTTAGGTATGGGTCTTTTGTCGAAATGGAATGGCCTTGCTTTTTTTCTTGTGAATGGTACTATAATTACATATAGTATGCAAGACCTGAATCTGTTTTTGTTTTAGCTGACTAATAAAACAAATTCCAATGTTATGTAGAAGCAGGATCATGTGTGGTCCCGAGTTTGGCTATTAGGCACTCTGATTGTCACTGAGATCCTACACCAACTCGAAGACGGTGTGGGATATTCTTACGGCGATTTATCCACATAAGAGCAGTGAAATAACAATTCTTCAAATTCAGCATGATGTCTTCATGACCAAGTAGGATCATCGCCAATGTTGTAAAAGTCACCCGACTAGCTCGACTAGTAGGTCCAACTAGTCTAGTCAGTGGGGCGGCCGTTCGAGTACCGACTAATTCTGACTAAGTCCATAATCCATTAGTCAACCAATTTTTGCTTGGAGATACCATATTTTCTTACTTTTTTAAAAGCAAACTTATTCTAATACGCTTAATGTTTTATATAAATTCAATTACTTCTTTTAATTCATTATGATAGTAAAAAAATATAAATCTATTTAAATATATTATAATATATGTATAAAAATGACTTATATAGTTAAAAAATAAAACTCGATTAAAGTCCGACTAAATCCGATTAATCACCCGACTACCGATTAATCCTTAGTCAATGACCTGACAACCCGAGTACTGACTTATGCAACATTGATGGCCGCCCCCTTCATTTGTATATTATTCCAATTTGCGGGGCATATCCGAGAAACCATGCAAGTATCTCCCTCTGTGTGCCATTATTGGCCAACAATTGACATAAAGGAGCATCATGACGGTTAGTATTTTCCTCGTTGGTCTCGATCCAATATATGATGCAACACGCAGTCAACTTCTTTCTAGCTCCATTACTTCTCCAATGACGGAGGCATACATCATTCTGAGCAGAATTTTCATGTCTTGGGGGAGGTGGTGGTCATTATACACGATGCTTTGATACTAGGGGAATGCCCCTGAAATATATTCAGATTCAAGATGTGTTCAATGCATGGACATTGACTTCATGGGCCCATTTCCTAACAGTTAGGGCTATGAGTACATTCTGTTTGATGTTGACTACATGAGTCGTTGGGTGAAGGTTATCCCTACTCGAGCCACCGATAGTCACACTGTCTACCTATTTTTGAAAGAAAACATCATTGCATGGTTCAGAATCCCCAAAATTCTCATATCAAATGGGGGTAGCCATTTCATCAAGAGAAAGGTGAAAAAGCTAACTCGAGAATTTTGTATTGAATATCGAATAGCCTCTCCGTACCACCCACAGTCTAATGGCTTGGTAGAATGTTCGAATAGGGATTCAAAACAATGCCCCCGAAACTTGTACGTCTAGACGGAAAGAACTAGTCTCAGCTGCTTGAGTCAATTCACTAGGGCTATCGGGCTGCATACAAGTCTCCTCTAGGTTGTCGAGGTGAGGGATCAAGTGTTGATCCTCCTACCGTGGTTGATCTACAAGTGGGGCAGATAACTTTCCACCTTAGATTGTCGGCGGTTCTGACAAGCATGGAGGAGGAGATGACATCCGTAGATGCAGAGGAGTTAAAATGGCAGATGTCCAGTGACATCCATAGTAACTTCTATAATGAGATATAATCTCGTATCTAGATCAAGAAGACCTCTCAGAGATATCTAATCATATCATACGGTGTGCCCAATCATCTCATCGAATTTGAATTTTATATTTATCAATATCCAACATTTGGACTAAAATTGGACCTAGTCTACAAAGTGAAGATGGTAAAATACAGACAAATTTCATCACTCATTGGGAATGGAAGAATTAAGATACATAATCGTTTAAGAACACACCACCCTCGAATATTCCTAATATATGTACATCCTGCATACTGGAAGACAGTAAGTAAACTGGAAGTAAGGACCTCATTTCAACTATCTCCTTTCGGCAAGGTCGTAGTAGGTAGTTGGTACTCGAACAGTGGAGTCACTGACTAAGGATTAATCGGCAGTCGGACGACTAATCGGATTTAGTCACTCATTAGTTGACTTTGATTTTTTAATTATTTTAAAAATATATAACATTTTTTATGCACGTATTCTTATATATTTGCATAGATTTGTACATTTCCTATACTATAATAATGAAACAAAAGAAATAGTTGACTTTAAATATAACATTAAGTATACTAAAATAAGTTTGCTTTTAAAAAAATTAAAAAATAAAAAAGTTTTATGTAGAAGTCGGCGAATAGTCAGTCGACTAGGCCGATTAGTCGGGTTGACTGACTAATGGTCGACTAGGCCTAGTCGAGTCGGCTACTCCATCGACTCGACTAGTCAGACCGACTAGTCGGTCTAGTCGGCCAATTTTTACAACAGTGCCTTCCGGTTCAATCTATAAGTTTTTCTTTTGATCATTGAGAGTCAGCATCAATCATATACTTCCCAAAAACTTTCCATATATCATACCTTTAAATTCTATCCTTCTTCCAAAAAAAGACGACCATCAATGGAATTTGCTTTGTCCCAATACCTTATGAGTGATCTCATGTCTTCAGGTTCAGTAGTGAACCTAAATGATCCCTTTAAGAGATCGTATTACACACATGCCCTTATATGTACACCAATGTGTGGTGTATAGACCTTGACTAGGCCATCAACCCATATGCCAAATATACATGCTCAAACATATAGTAACACATCAGTCTCTGGTCAGAGGATACGTGCCTATATAGGAATAGTAACTTGGCATATGGTAACTTGGCATATGGTAAGCGGGCGCACAGAGGGTTACTATACGGTGCCCTTAAGCTTAAGGTAAAATGTGATTTTTTATATATAATTTTTTTATTATGATTTTTTATATATAATTTTTTTGTTATGATTTTTTATATGTGATTTTTTATTTGTGATTTTTAAACTACCTATTTCATGTTGTTCTGAAATGTGTCAAATGTAGGGATGAAAACGGATATGGATATGTACAGATATCCGCTTACCATATTCGAAAAATCATCGGATACGGATATCCGTATCCAGCTTATAATCGAATCCGAATCCGGATACAGATATGAAATTTTAAATATACTCGGATATGAAAACGGATATGATTTTAGTCAAAAATATCGGATCAGGATCCAGATATCCGATATTTCTTTTAGGGATCATTCTTAGTTTCCAGGATTCTCATATCACAGTACACACGTATGGGAGTTTCCTATTGTGTTCCATTCACACCATTTATTACTAATTCAAACTTTTCCAATTCAAAAATATAGGAGACGTTTCCTATTCCATTCACATCTTTTATTACTAATTAATTCTAACAACAATCACAACATTCTAACTTCCAAAAAAAATAATTTCCAAGCGTTGGTTAAAGCTTCTCCTCCATCTGAGAAGTTCATATGGGCTACAACTGCATGCTGCAGCCTGCAATTAAAAAACATGCAACTCCAAGTCTTTAAGCATGTCGTTTACATTATTCTTTCAATTGTTAGTATAGAAACATATATTAATAGAATAGAGTCTATTGATTGAGTCTTTAATCATGTTTGTATTGGGTCTTTATTTTATCCATATTCGTATTCACTCTATATTCGATCCATATTCCTATTCACTCTTTATCCGAACCATATCCGGATTTGATGAATATTCGATTCGAATTCGTATCCGAATGTTAACAGGATATGATTTTCAAAATTCATATCCGATAGGTATCCGTATCCAGATTCGTATTCGATATAGATGAAGCGAATATGGATATAAACCATATCCGATCCAGTTTCATCCCTAGTCAAATGTGAGTATGAATGTGTTATAATACGATTTGTGCCATGTTTTTTTATTTGTCACATTTTTATTGTATATTTTGTACCACTTGTTTCGATCATGTGACATAATTTGGATAATATTGCACCCTCATTTTACCCTTATTTCTTGCTTTTGCATGTATGCCAACCAAGCATTCCATGACCATTTAAATTCATCGTCGAAGTAGTCGTACTGCAAGATTGGAGTAAATGCGCGAGGAAGAAAAAATAATGCACCAATAATTTAGCAAACTAATTTAGTCAACTAATAGTTATTTTGAATGCAATATATTGGTATATGTAGAGGTCGGTACTTGGGATGGAGAATCGGTAATAAATATAATGACAGAGGTAAATGACATTATAATTCAACAATAGAGGAATTTACATAAATATATGTTCACATATATTGATATACAAGTTGCAACAAAAGTTAGTCCAATATATTATTAAGAAGCACATCATATCATCGTATCATGAATTTTAGTAGACATACATAGTTACAAGTCTCACCTCCACATATTGTAGTTAACCAGTTAAAATATCACCGCCTGAACATTTATGTTTTCTTATACCATTTTAATTAGTACATTACTAATGTTATTAGTGTTAAATTTCGATTTTCTTCCGGATACTTGCATATTTTAGCGATTGTTTTCAATTATTATGTGTGCTGACTTTTTTTATTGAAGTATTGAAATTTGATTGAGCTCTATATGAGAGTTATTTTTCTTAAATCTTCTATTGAACCACAATTATACATAAATTTAGTTCAGTTATAGTCAATTTTGTATATATTTATTTATTTTTAAATAAAAATTATAAAATCACGTAGAGCCACATATACCCTGCATATGCCCCCGCATACCGCTTAGTCGCTATTCAATGACCAGCCCGACTTTCCTGAACCTTGGTATAGTGTGCCCTTGGGTTCTTTTGTTCTTTAGTCTTTGTTGAAAGTATGGCTCCATATCTTCAAAATTTTGTTATATCCGATTAATATTTATGAGGTTTTTTTCACCTTGTGCGTGTTTTACATGTTCCTGAGTTTTTTTATGGAAAATTAAGAGTATTCTGTGAGATATTATGAAGAATAAATTTGAAGTTTCGAAACTTATGATGTAGTATGTTGCTTTTTTCTGCGAAGTAGACACTTTGGATCTCATGTTTATTACTAATAAAACAAGACTTTAGATATTTTATGTTTTTTAAAAAATAAAAATTTATTAAATCCAAAAACTGAATCTAAGACCTGAGTAGCAAATAATGGATTTCCATTCCATATATCTCATGTGTTGTTTTCTCCAGTGATATCACCTCAACTCGAGATTTGAGATGCATTTTTTAATAGTAACATAAAAAACACTAGGTTTTACATTAAATATTCAAGACTTTAGGTATAATGATTTAAAAACTATAAATATGCTAAATCTGAAAATTAGAACAAAAAATTAGTAGTGAATTATCGATTATTGATGTTGTGTGTATCATGTATGGATGTTTCCTAATTTTCTTTGTAGGTTTCACCAGTGTTCACGAAAGCGGCCCATGCGGCCGCATATGCGGCCGCATATGCGTATGCGGTGCCTTCAGCGCACCGCTTTCCTGAAGCCCCGCATTATGCGCCCTGTGCGCTTATGCGAGCCGTATATGCGGGCTGTGCGGCCGCATAAGCGGCCTGTGCGGCCGCATACACATTTTTTTATTTTTTTTATTTTTTTAATTTGTGCCAAGTCTTTATTATGTTATTTGTGCCATGTTTTTCCTTTTACATGTATGCCAACCAAGCATTCCATGACCATTTAAATCCATCGTCAAAGTAGTTGTAATGCAAGATTGAAGTAAACACGTGGGGAAGAAAAAGAATAATGTACCAATAATTTTGCAAACTAATTTAGTCAACTAATAGTTATTATGAATGCAATATATTATATGTAAAGTTTGGTACTTTTGATGGAGGATCAATTATAAATATAACCACAGAGATAAATGATATTATATTCAACAATAGAGGCATTTTGTGTGCTAACTTTTCTATTTTGTTGATTGTTGTCACTTATTTTGTGTGCTAACCGTTCTATTGAAGTATTGATATTTGATTGATAGAGATGGTTTTGAACTTTATATGAAAGTTGTTTTTCTTAGATTTTTTTGTTGGACCACAATAATACATAAATTTAATTCCGTTGTAGTCACTTTTGTATTTATTTATTTATTTTTAAATAAAATATTAGGAAACCACATAGAACCGCATATACCCTGCATATGCCCCCGCATACCGCTTAAGCGCTATTCAGTGACCTGTCCGAACGCATACGCATACCGCTTTCCTGAACCTTGGGTTTCACTCAAGAAAGACTACATCATGAGCTCCAATTAGGAATACGCCGGTTATGATGGTCAGAGAAATAGTAGTTGGAGGTACGCCACTGCATAAGATGGCAATAAATTCAAATCGTAATGCCTGTGAGTAGAGGCTGCGAGGAAGGGGTATTACAAAGCTGAAGATGTTATACATGTGAGCCCAGGACGAACCATTTCTACAATAAATGTTATTGTAATCTTTGATATATCAATAAAGGTAGAGGGGGGAGATCCAAAGGAATGTCACTCACAGTCTGTGTGAAATAACTTATTTGCTCAAAGAAGGTGACATCAACAGATACATAGTATCGACGTCCAACAAGATCATAGCAGTGATAGCCTTTCTAGATACGAGAGTACCCAATAAAGGCACATTTGATGGCACGAGAGGATAATTTGTCAATTTATGAAAGTTATGAATAAAGGAAATCACATAGGTATGAAAAAAGAAGACTCAGTGGGATAAAGTAAGGAAAATGGAGATCCCCCTCCGAGAACAAGCAAAGGAACACGGTTGATGATATAAACTGCAGTAAGGATAGCATCCCCCAATAGTGTTTAGGAACACTCATTTGACTAAGAAGAGATCCTGCAACATTTAGAAAGTGTCAGAGTTTTCTCTCAGATATACCATTCTGTTGTGAGGTATATGGACATGATCTTTGGTGAATAGTTCCCTGGGATGCACAGAAAAAGGTCAAGTCATGTTGGGTTAATTCAAGGGCATTGTCAATACGAATGACTTTAACATACTAGAAAAGAAAGTTTTAACATATTGAAAGAAATTTTTAACTTGATTAATCTCCGAACGCTCTTTTATTAGATATACCCAAGAAGATCAACTATAATCATCAACGAAAATAATAAAATAGCGATGACCACATAATGTGCGGACCGGACAAGGTCCCCATACATCACAATGAACAAGATGAAAAGCAGTGGTACTACGAGACTCGATACGAACAGGAAACGGAGCTCGATAGTGTTTCTCGAACTCACACGCCTCACACTGAAAGGGCTTCAGAGCAGAGAGTTCATGAAACATCATGAAGATGGCCTTGGCAGAGGGATACCCAAGGTGCAGATGCCATAAGAGCGGGTCCTTGAAGATGGACGCAACACCAACAAACTTGGAATCCGAGGGTATGGCAAGATAATATAGGTCGTTCTTCTCATGACCCCCACCAAAAATCTGCCTCGTCCGGATATCCTGAAAATAGCAACAATACTCCTCAAATATCACACAACAATGAAGCTCAACACAAAGCTTGTGAACTGACTGCAAGCTAAAAGGAAAATTAGGAGCACAATGAACCCCAGAAAGTCAAAAATTGGAAGAGAATTCTATAGTTCTGAAAGTAGTAATCGGTGATTGAGTCTTGTTGGAGTATAAGTTGTATGCGCCTATTGTGTTGTAGCAGGGTAAATGGATCCTGAAGGAGATCCATTTACCCCATCCAATGTTTAGTCCAACATGGACCAGTGGTGGGACTTGGAGGCTCTGGGAAGGCTATATAAGGAGCCGCAGACCTCCTGTACTCATTGAAAAAGCAATAGAAAAATATGCCCCGTTGAGGGCTTCTCCTGTGGTTTCATCCCGCTCCTCACGGAGTAGGGTTCCACGTAAAATCATGGTGTTTCCATGTTCTATCTTTCTTGTTTATGCTCTGTTTATTTTCTTAACATGGTATCAGGGCGAGTCGATTCTCGAGGATTTTATCATGTTCTTCGATTATATTTTATAATCGGTTTGAGAATCGATTTTGAGATACTCGTGAAGATATTTTTTCTTTTCAAGATTCGAATATCAGTGGAGTTTTTTTTATCATGTTCGGATATTGTTGATACTCTAGGGTTTCTGAACCCTAGATCTGATGTTCTGTTTGTATGAGACGACGCTTCTTCCGCATCTCTTTCCGAATCAGACAAAGCGGCAGCGCACTAGTCCCACCGAAGCCCCAGGCGTGTATCGCCATCCAGAAGCCCGAAGCAGAGACTCCCTATCGATAGGGCACATCAGCGATGGCGTCCTCCTAGCGGTGGCCCTCCAGCAGCGGAGGCTCCAGCCGCATCGAGTCATCTCGCGTAGGCGGCTTCCAAGCGCGCAAGCTTCGCTCCAGGCGCTACAGCGACATAGATCCAGAAGCTCCGCCCCCTGCTCCTGATCTCAAATTCCATGACGCAAGCTCCGCCTCTCGCTCCTCGCGTGCAGGGACCGTGTGCGTGCTCCTTCTACACCTTGCCGCACAGGCGGCTCTCACCCATGAGGCGGCGCGGAACTCCTCCATGAGGCAGCGCTTCTGGCGCACCCCCTCTCTGGCGGGATCCCCAGGCGGGATCCTTCTCCTCTCGCGTGGTATTCGGGCGCTCCAGGACTCGCCCTCTCTCCGGCCCCCATGCGCGACCCCCCCCCTCGTTCAGCCTCGCTGGCGCATCCTACAGCAACATGATGCCGCGCCTTCGACCTCCTCCAACGGAGGTGGATCCCTCCAGGTGGCGCACTCCATCGGCAGCAGCGCACGAAGACATAGGCGTCCAACCCCTTCCACCACAGGCGGCGGCCTCCCGCGAGGGGATCCCCATCGCTATTCTCGGCGGCGACAGAATAGGGCAACGGGGGCGGCTTCCCATCGTGGGAATTAGGGCTCGGTGGCCCGGTTTTTATTTTAAAAAAAAAATTTGAGTAACACATATGAAAGGGCGCCCGAGTGGGCTGCTAGCATTAAAAAAAGGGGGGTTACTATATGCCATTTTTGACCGTGTAAAAAGGGGGGCAGTTATTAAAAAAAGGAGGGGGAGAAATATTTTGAAAAAAAAGGCGTGTAAAAAAAAGAGTCGCACACATTTCAAAAAAATGGAAAAAAAATTCAAAGTCGAAAAAAAATGAAACGGCTTTAAAAAATGTTTAAAAAAAAGAAAAAAAGACAGCTTAAAAAATATGAAAAGCTGCAAGTATGTTTTGTTTTTCCCCTTCTATCTTGTCTTCTCCCAACTTTGTCGATGTTCATTTTCCGACAAGTATGGGAGAAAGGGGGAGTATATGTAGAGTCACAGGTCTTGTTCCAGATTCACATGCAGAGACCATTCAGATTCCACACTCTACAGTTCGGTTTTAGACTCGACGATCATGATTCCGAGTCCAGTTTCAGACACGCATGAGTGTGCGGTCACTTTCAGATGAGCATATGTTGCCATCATTTGTTCGTGGTCCCCATCAGTATTCTTGTTTTTGTCGGCCAGAGTTTTCATGTGAGCCATAAGGACTCCAAAGCAGAGGACCATTCCCTATGCCATTGAAGGTAAGGGTTTTCATGTGGTATCATAGGTACTCCAGAGTAGAGCACCATTCTCTAAGCCAGATGGGAGAGACCCAGTTCTCTGACGAGGAGACTTCAGACGCAGTTTCAGACTCGATGGTCAGATTTCGAGTCTTCAGTTGACTCACACTCCATCCCGTTCGTCCTCCTCACCTGCACGGCATGAGAAGCAACGTCCTCGACTGCAGCAATGTGCACGTTGGGTTGATATTGTTCGTAATGTCCTGTAGTGTTGAGTTGAGTATCTTTCTGTTTGTCCAAGCTGAGCATTGCATGCTCCAGTTTGAGGGGGAGTGGTAGAGTATAAGTTGTATGTGCCTATTGTGTTGTAGCAGGGTGATCCTGGAGGAGATCCATTTACCCCATCCAGTGTTTAGTCCCACATGGACCAGTGGTAGGACTTGGAGGCTCTGGGAAGGCTATATAAGGAGCCGCAGACCTCCTGTACTCATTGAAAAAGCAATAGAAAAATATGCCCCGTTGAGGGCTTCTCCCGTGGTTTCATCCCGCTCCTCACGGAGTAGGGTTCCACGTAAAATCATGGTGTTTCCATGTTCTATCTTTCTTGTTTATGCTCTGTTTATCGTTCCGCTTCCGCTTCCTATTTTCTTAACAAGTCTCGTTAGCGACTTGATCTGACTTCACAGAGGTAGATGGTACGGAGGAGGTGAGCAGACTACCTTCTCCAGTTAGATGAGTAGAGGCACTAAAATCAATAATCCAAGCTGAAGCAGGAGTGACAGCAGAGTTGGCTATTGTACCTGAAGGAGTAGCCAGAGCAGCCATGGTAGTGCTACTAGTGGTAATAAGCCTTAGAGTCTGAAGGATATGCATCAGACAAGAGTAATCCACATCATAAAGATGAACAGTCTTGTCACTATTGCTCCATGTGATACCTCTACCACATCATAGGCATCCTCATATGCATTATTAGCGTGATAAGAAGGTACACCAAACTTCTACCAGCATCGTTCAATCAGGTGGTTTCACTGACCACAGTGAGTGCATGGGGCAGTAGAGTCTCCCCACGACCACAGTCAAAGTCACGACCTCGTCCAAATTCCCATCCACAGGCACGACTTGAATCACGGATGCGTCCTCCTCGAAAGTTGTATCTACCTCCTCGCCCAGATGAGGCAAATGTGTACAAAGTTTTCCGTTGAAGGTAAGACAGGAGATCGGACAACAAATGTCTAGAGTTCCTCAAGTCGGCCAAAGATGTCCTTCATCGTTGAAAGTATTTCTGATATTAGAAATTACTCTTTCGTTGCATGATATTTAGAATGCAAGCCATCAAGAAAGCGGTATACCTGCCAGTAAGAACGTTCTTGTATCTGTTTGGTGCAACATGATGGCTGGAATATTGCAAACTCCTCATACAGGCTGGAAAGATGCATGTAGTACTCGATGAGGGTAGAACCATCCTGAGATGCTGAGCAGATACGCCTATAAATATCTGCAAGGCATGACTTCGTCTTCTTCTGAGGAGTACATTTGCTTGAGATCCTCCCACATTTCCTTGGTTGTATTTTTGTAAAGGAGATTTGAGGCAATATGAGCCTCAACATTGTTGGCCATCCAGTTGATAACCAAGTAGTTGTCTATCTACCAGGTTTGGTGCTCTTTGTCCTTTTCATCTAAAGGATCTTTAGTCAGAATGTAGAATTTCTTCTGACCACCAATGAACACCACAAAAGATTGAGGACAGAGCAAATAATTTTCCTTGCCCTTGATTTTGATAGTAGTACCTTGTGCAATAATACTCGTGGCCAAGGGCTTTGTCTATGTAGAAAAAGGTGCCATGGCGGTCTTAAAATAAAAAGATCTTGTGATCAACTAAGGGATGCATATAGGGACTAGAAAATGCCCTAGAACTCGTGTTTTCCCTTTAAGAAGGCCTGAAAAACCTCAACGGACAGTAGATCTGGAGTCCTAGCAGCGGTCGGGATGAATTTTAGATCTCCAAAGAGACCTACGGTACCCGTGGAGGGTAATTATGGGCTGATGACCTCCGTAGATGTCCTGGAAGCGCTGGGCAGCGCTAACAGGAGGGTTGTGAGCTCCCTAGCGGCGTTAGCAGCCTTCGTTTGGAGGTTCCAGCAACACCGGTAGGCGCTGGAGTGCTCCTTTGAGGTCGAGTTGTTGCAATTATGTGATTGGAAGGCCTTGCGCGAGGCCCTAATTTCGGGGAAGAGGGCCCGTACAGGCTTTTACGAGGCTTGAAGGGGGCAGTGGGGATTTTAGGTCAGAACGTAGTCTAAGACCGTTGTTCTGATACGATGTGGAGAAGAGAACAAATGAGTTGTTTAATCCATAGGGCTAGAGTCTTTTATATAGAGAGAAAATCCTAGAGAGTACAATAGGAAAATACATAAATACCCCCGGAGGGTTACGGAAGTCGAAGGGTTAGGAGTTACGAACTCGAAGGGTTAGGGGTTACGAATATAAATATAAATATAATAACTCTAACAACGTTTATTCTTCTTTTTAGAGAGAAAAATCACGAGTGATATCCCAAGATGGAGGGTTGTGGCTATTCATTTCGGTTGCGGCTATTTTATGGTTATAAGAAGAACGTAATGGAACATACTGAGTGTCTACAGGCATCTTGGTCTTTGTAACTTTATACTTTAAATTGTGAATATATAGAATTTTGTTGGGTAGGCGCCTCACAGCATCTCACCCTTTTTCCTTTCCAAAAAACAACAAAGGACCACTCATGACAACAAATGTCAATCTTCCGCTATGTTATGATTTCTTTCCTCCCATCAAAATCTCCTTGTCCAAGGCCTTAAATGTCGGTTTCGGTCACCATTTCGGTACCGACCAAAACAGAATTTCGATGGAATTTCGGTGGAATTTCGACCGAAATTTCGGTCATTTCGGTCATTTTTTGTACTAGGACCCCCATATTTCGGTCATTTCGGTCGAATTTCGATTTCGACTGGATATCGATATTCGACAGAAATTCGACCGAATTTCGCTGAAATTTGAGGCCATGTTGTCCTCCTCCCACTGTAGAATTTCCTTGCACAACCTCCACATTGTTTGTCTTTTGTGTCCTTCTTCGTCATTGGTGGTTCAGTTGTCTCCACTACTTCTATCCCTGACTGACCTCACACTGGGACCGGTCATTGTCGTATGTTCCATTTGTCCCCCACAATATCCACAAATCCAACCTATTTCCCTATATGCAAGCACATTTGTAACTTGATGGTTTTACACATTTGTATCATGACGGTCCAAGTTCGATAAGCTTTGTGTGTTCTTTATGTGCACTAATCGAAGAGAGGTTTATTTTTCATAAAGATCTGAAAATTGACATACATAATCCATTAGAAGCACTTTAAAATTATATTCCATTTTCATAAAAAATGTAATTGAATCCTGTGTTAGAAATTACAACAGATTACGTTATAATATTCCATTGTAACCCCACGAGAGGTATTTATGTATTTTTAACTTTTGTGAGCTCTCTAGGGTTTTGTCCTGTATAAGGACCCCTAGACCTCTTGAATAAACAGTTATCACATTCTCTCATCACCTTCTACATGGTATCAGAGAAACAGTCATAGACCGGTGTTCTGACATAATACTCGCTGCCACCTCCGACCCCCCCAGGTTCTCTCTCACCCCCCCAAGCTTCTCTCTCGCATGCCACAACATACACTGGCGCACGACCAGGGCTCCCAGTCTCACCCTAGCGTCACAGTCAGGCGCACTGAGCGTCGCCTCCTGCCCCTCGCGTCGCCTGGAAGCTCCGCCAGCCGCCTGTGTCCAGCCTGCCTAGCCCTGCCAATGGCTCTTAGTGCTGACCTGGAGCGCTGCAAAGTGCCCTAGTACCTCCAACAGCGGTGCCTCGTCCCTCCTGACGCTGCCTAAACATGCAACTTAGCCCCTTCATCCACGCAACATTGTTCAGTCTTATTCTTTGATGTGTGTTTAGGTACTTGATGCTTGGCTAAGACAAGATAAACCTCTATGCCACTTTTCTTGACCTAAGACGCCACCATAACGTCCACCGAGACCGAGCCCTTGTACCATACTTCTTTCTTGATGGTACATGGAGCTTCTATCAACTTGAACTGAAGGGCTCTGAAAATTATGTTCTATGGTCTCGGTCTTTTAAAGTGTTTGTTGGTGGCCAACACAAAAGCTATGTTCTTACAAAGGTTATGCATCATGCTAGAACGAACAAGAACTATGACACATGGTTTGTTGACAATTGCCAGATTATCACTTGGATGACAAACAACGTCGATCCAAATATCACTGCTAATCTTTTTTATAAAGACACTACTAAGGCGGTATGGGAAAACCTTGAGTGCACATATTCTCAGAAGACGACCAAGTCTCATCTTTCAGACATCTACACAAGGATCTGTTCTGCTACTCATGGAGAGTAGAGTCTTATTGAGTACTACATGCTTCTTACGAGCCTATTTGAGGATTTTCTTGTTCTTCAACCAGCATGTTCTGACAAACAGATGGGAGAACGTGCAAAATAGCAAGTTTACAGATTTCTTCCAGGATTGCATCCAAAATATAAACCTATGAAAGGTCAGTTTCTGATGGTTGATGCTCTGCCCACCCTTGAGACCATCTTCGGACAACTACAAGAGCTAGAGGCTCCAATGCAACACTCTAGCATTCACGCATCTACAGAGATGACAACCCATTATACCTCCTCATGATACAGAGGGCGTCAACACTATCAAGGAGGACGGGGTCATGATTTTGGTCATGGACGTGTTCGTAATTATGGCCGCGAACGTGAATCTGGGCATGTATGTGACCGTGGGCGTGAGTCGTCTACTGCTCGGTATCCAGCATGCATGCACTGTGTTAGCTGGAATCACCCTTCTGACAGATGTTGGGCAACGTTCAGCATGCAATCGAATGTAACAATGCCTATGATGAAGCATCCTATGATACGACTGAAGATACTTCCGCTAAGCAAACTAGAGGGGTGCATACCTTATTTACTGCTTCTGAATATGCTCGACTACGACAACTGCTGCAAGCCTTTACCTCTTCTGTCGTGACAATATTGCCTCGCTTCTACTGCTAGCTTGGCTACTACCTCAGGTACAGTAGCAAATTTTGTCTTTGCCTACAAACATGCATGGATTATTGACTCTGGGGCCTCTACCCATCTGACGGGAGAAGGAAGTCTGCTCACGTCTTCCCATCCATCTTCCTCAGTGAAGACCGTTTGTGTTGCTAATGGGGATCATTCCCCAGTTACTGTTGTCGGTACTATTGATCACTCTTCAAAGCTGTGATTGACAGATGTTCAATGTGCCCCTGCATTTCCTCTCAATCTTTTATCTGTACAGAAGCTATGTCGTGAACTTATTTGTCGTGTTATATTTGATGAGTTCTGTTATTATTTTTAGGACATCCGGATGAGGCAGATTTTTAGTGGGGGATATGAGAGGAATGGCCTCTATTACACCCCGTATGATTCCAATTTTGCTAGCTTTGTCTCAACCTCTGATGATCCTTTTGTATGGCACCTCTGTCTAGGTCATTCTCCTGCCAAGACCTTATCTATGATGTTCCCTAAATTCTCTACGCTCAAACCTTTTGAGTGAGGCGTGTCAGTTCGAGAAACATCATAGAGCTTCCTTTCCTGCACGGACAGAGTCTCACCGCCATGTTCCGTTTTCTCATCCATTGTAATATCTAGATACCCTATCCGACCCTAACTCTGAGTGCTCATAAATATTTTGTTGTCTTTGTAGATGACTACAGTCGCTCATCTTGGGTCTTCTTGTTAAAAGAACGTTCAGAAATTAATAACATTGTCCAAAATGTCTTTCACTATGTCAAATATATCTTCTCCACTACTATTCAAATTTTTCGTTCTGATAATGCATTGCAATTCACACAAATAATTTGATATCATTTTTTGCTTCACAAGGTACAATCCATCAAACCTCTTGCACATATACTTCCCAACAGAATGGGATGGCCGAAAGAAAACTAAGACATCTCCTTGATATTACTCGCTCTCTTCTCACCCAAATGAAGGTTACCAAAACCTATTAGGAGGATGTTGTACTTACTACCGTCCACCTTATAAACAAGGTCCCCTCTACATCCATGAATGGCCCCACTCCCTTTGGCTTACTATACCCAAATGGCTCACCCTTTCCCCTACCTCTACGTATTTTTAGATGCACATCTTTTGTTCACAACTTTCATACTATCGACAAATTATCTCCATGTGCGATTAATTGTGTTTTTCTAGGATATTCTCAAACTCAAAAAGGGTACAGATGTTATGATCCTTCTTTCCATCGATATTACATATATGTTGATGACACATTTTTTGAACAAACTAGCTTCTTTAATCAGGATGTATCCAACATACCCTTAGATCTTCCTCCTCACCTATTGTGTATAAAAGAAAACATGTTTCTACTCGTGTTCATGTTCCTTTGCATGTTACTTTGTTACAGGAGAATATGCCATCTTCAAGTGCTCCCACTAACACTGCCTCGGATGATCCTCAAGAGCTTCCCATCGCTCTGTGCAGAACCAAGAGGCAATGTACTATGCACATGATGTCTCATTTCATGTCCACTGATAGCTTATCATGTTCTAACAAAAGATATGCATATGCTCTTATGACAATTTCGGTTCGAAGAGACTATCATAGTGCACTACAAGATTTTGGATGGCGACAAGCCATGAATGAAGAAATGAACGCTCTAAACTCTAGAGGAACAAGGGATCTTGTACAATGTCTCGAGGGAACAAAACCCGTTGCCTGCATATGGGTTTTCACTAGGAAGCATACTCCAGATGGCTCTATTGACAGGTTAAAAGCAAGGCTTGTGGCGAAAGGATTTACAAACATATGGAGTTAACTACTTTGAAACATTTTCTCCAATTGCAAAGATAGGGTTCATACGGAATATCCTCTCTGTCACCGTCAACAAGGGTTGGCCTACTTTTCAACTGGATGTCAAGAAAGTGCTTCTATATGGCAATCTTGAGGACGAAGTCCACATGATGCAACCTTTATGTTATGAGGTCGAGGAGGAGTATGCGTGCCGAGTGCCTACTTCGCAAAGCAATCTATGGCCTGAAGCAAAGCCCGAGGGCATGGTTTGACAGGCTAAGTACAGAGATCGATACTCTGGGTTTCCAGAGAACTACGTCTCACTACTCTGTTTTCGTCAGAAAATGATCAATTGTTGTGTATGTGGATGATATGGTTGTTACGGGTGACGATGAGAACGGGGTGCTGGAGCCTAAGGCCTTTCTGCAAAAGGCCTTTGTCACCAAGGATCTAGGACAACTTCGCTATTTTCTAGGCATAGAAGTTTTACGCATCACGAAGGGACTTCATATGTCACAAAAAAGTACTGCTTAGATATATCGACTGAGGCAGGATTAATTGGGTGTAAACCCTCTGGCATTCCTGTAGAACCAAGGAAACATTCTACCTCCATTGTTCCTCCCTTTAAAGATATTACACGATACAGAAGTCTGGTTGGCAAATTTCTGTATCTTACTGTTACTAGGCCAGACATATCCTATGATGTGAGCAGAGCTAGCTAATACATGGAGAAACCTTGTTACAGCCTTTGGCAGGATGTTCTTCAGATCCTGCGATACCAGAAAGAATCACATGGACGTGGACTATTATATGGGGCAAATGGATATACTAGTGTTGCCGCATATGCTGATGCTAATTATGCAAGCTCGCCTGAGGACCGTTGCTCTACTATAGGTTACGTTATGATGATAGGAGGAAATCTTGTTAGTTGGCAAAAGCAAGAAGCAGACGGTGGTATCCCGATCCAATGTGAAATCACTTGGCTACTAACTTTTCTACAAGAACTCAATGTTGCTATCACCACGGCTATTCCTCTTTACTGTGATAACAAATCTGGTACTTACATTGCTACAAATTCTATTTTCTATGAGACAACCAAGCACATTGAGACTGACCGCCATTTTGTTGTGATGTTGTACAAGGAGGCAAGATTACTACAGCACACATCTCGACAGATCTTCAGCTTGCCGACATATTTACAAAGGCCTTGTCAAAGAAGCGCCTTTCCTGGATAGCTTCCAAGTTGGGCATGATCAATGGATATGCTCCAACTTGAGGGAGAGTGTTAGAGATTACAATAGATTACGTTATAATATTCCATTTAACCCCACGGGGGGTATTTATGTATTTTTAACTTTTGTGAGCTCTCTAGGGTTTTGTCCTATATAAGGACCCCTAAACCTCTTGAATAAACAATTATCACATTCTCTCATCACCTTCCATACTATGATTACAAGATAATAAAATTATCTTCCATATGCAACTCAAAACACACACTAGACTAGATATCTAACATTAAACCAGCTTCTAAGTTGCAATGTGTTCGTATCTAGCAAGTTAAGCATGACAGGGTTCAACCCCCAAGATGAATATTATTGTCGCATAAAAAGCTTCTAAAAAACGAGAGATCAGAATGAAGTTAGATAGCCATCCAACAATCCTTCAAAGCGTTGCATAAAACACAAGCCACAGCAAAGGTAATTTAGCCGGAAATTCATATGGACTCACCTCGACATGAAGTGAAAGTTTGTCAATTTGTTCACTATATTGGGGCAAAGCTTGTACCATTTTCTGCAGATCCCTTGTAGAAAGTTCACCTCCATCCCTGCTATAATTGAACAAAGCATTGTTATTTCATAAATGCTTAATAATCTCAAAACCTACTAGAAACTGCTATTTCAGTCCATAGTACAAGCAAACAAACTGCTTTAATTTAATATAGGGCTGCCAAACTAGAGAGACGGGTTTTTTAAATTACAAAACCCCCCAAGTGACTATTCCGATCTATTAAAAGCCCTGCTTTTGGAAGTGCTATCTGGTATGTTTACTGTGAAAAAAGACGTTCTTGAAAATAAAAGGCAAGAATTATACAGCATCTGAGCATCTTCTACCGGATTAACATGAAACTAAAATTCTCAGAAGAGAAATCTAGCCGACATGAAAATCTAGAGCAAATGTACTGCATTAGTTCATGCATATGATGACAACACTACTTTTTTTTGTAACGTGTATATTGGTCTAAACATGGGAAATGTAGACCACAAGGTTGGATATACAACAGAAACTCAAGAAGATTGTGTTGTTGATCAAAGATAAAGTCAAGAAGATGAAAAGATCTCAAGAAGATTGTGTTGTTGATCAAAGATAAAGTCAAGAAGATGAAAAGATCTCAAGCTAAGAATCAAGTAAAGATCAGATAAGGCCTTAAAGACCTTAGAGTCCATTTTTTCTTTACAAGTGTTGTAAAACCCCATTCCATTCTCATTCATGCATGAAAACTTAGTACTTAGGTTTTCAGAACGTTTCAATTGACTAAAGTTCGTTCCACTAAATAAAACATTTTCATTAAGATAGCAGTCAACTTATTATCTTTTAAATGTTTGATGATGCAAATGGAGATTTGGGTTGAGGGGAAGAAAAAATAATACGACAAGCTTCGCGGGTTAAGAGAGGAACGTGGATGAGAGATAGAACCTCATATTAAAAAGAAACAAGGGGATAGGCAGAGGTAACTCCAAAATTCAATTAATTCAAAAATTATACCTCAAAACAATGCATGATAACCCCTTAATAGAGAGAGGTGGGATTACAAAACAAATAACACAACAACAACAGTACCTTTTTCCCACAATTAAGTAGGGTCGGCTACATAGATTCTTCGCCTCCATTGAGATCTATCGTGGGTCAATCTCGGGCTTATATCCAAAAAACTAAGATCCCTTCATATAGTCTCTTTCCAACACTTCTTAAACCATCCTCGCCCTCTCTTAACCAGCTCAACATCCCAATAGTCATTTCGAATCTGATCTTTACGAGCGTGTCTACACATCCACCTTAGCATTTTCATTTCTGCTACAACCATTCTCTGCACATGTCTATGGTTCACAAGCCAACACTCAGAACCATAGAGCATCGTAGGTCTCGCGGATGCTTTGTAAAACTTTCCTTTAATTTTTAAAGGAATTTTCTTATCACAGAGAACAGCAGAGGCTCCTCTCCACTTTAGTCGGCATGCATTTATTCTATTAGTAACATCTCCATCAATTCCCCCATTGTTGCAAACTAGATCTCAGATATCTAAAAGAATCTCTCTTCCGAATGTTATCGTAACCAATCTTCATCACGATTCCTTCACCATTGCTTCCATCAAAGGTACACTCTATATATTCCGTCTTAGCCCTACTTATACGAAATTCTTTAGTCTTCAATGCGCGTCTCCAGACTTCAAGCTTCTCATTTACTTCATCTCTAGTCTCGTCAATCAACACAATATCATCAGCAAATAACATACACCAAGGTAACTCATCCTGAATGTAACATGTCAACTCGTCCATAATCAAAGTAAAAGAAATGGAGTCAAAACTGAACCTTGATGTAAACCAATGTTGATGTCAAAATAGTCAGTCTTTCCAAATGGGGTCCTTACACAAGATAAAGTCCTATCTGAAGGATATTGTGAATCCTTAAGCGCATCACGGAAGCGTGTCGATCGCATCGTATGCAATCGGAGCAACTAGTCGCACTAGTCGCTAGATGCAGCGGAAATTAAAATTTTTAAAACTTTAAAGATGAAACCACATGATCAGGAGAACACTTCTCGGATCGTTTCATCAAACCACCAAGTATAAGGAATACCTCTTGAAGCGTGGTTGTGATCGCGAGATCCCAAAGTAGAGATCCTCCTATCTTAAGTCCGATCCACGAAGAACGCACTTGCGGGCGTGATGATGAGTCACATTCCTTCCCGCAATCCTCGATGAAGATCCAAGCGTCGAAGGCGAAAGCCGAGAGTCTCTCCTTTCTCAACACAAAGTGGACGGCCACTTAATGGAGAAGAGAAAGAGAGAGGGCGAGAATGAGAAAGAGAGAGAGAGAGAGAGAGAGTTGTAACCTTGCACAACTCTTAATAATGTACCTTGGAAGGCTACCCTAGCCCTCCTTTTATATTAGTTTAGGATCCAATGGATCTCAATCCATGGGACACATGGATCCAAGGGCTATACTTGGTCCATGCTAAATCAATGGCTTATTTAAATTAAAATATGTTGCAATATTATCAACATAATTTAATTTAACTAATTAAGAGATAATGTGACAACAAAAAAAGGGAGTCAACTAACCTCCCTAAATCATAGGGGGCGTCACCTATGAATGAGTCATAGGTGGCGCCACCTCTTATTTAGGTGGTTAATTTGTCTCCTTTTTATTTATCTTATTATTTCTTAATTGATTTTGCAATAACAATTATCACAAAATTATTCACCAAATTAATTCCAAATTAATTTGTGAATATTTCAATCATGCCATTAAATATTATGTGAATCATATTCACAACCCAAACTAATTAGTAAATTGTATTTCCAATTAATTAATAAATGTGAATCCAATCCACATTATTAATTAACAAATGCTATTTACATAAATTCTCTCTCTTATATATGTATATTATAAATCATATTTATAACACACATATATCATGGATAGTGTTATCCACATTCTCTTAATCCTTGATAATTAAATCCCATTTAATTATCTTAGATAATCATTTTCACAATATGAATTATATTCATATTAAGCTTGATAATTAAATCTCATTTAATCATCAAGTCCTTGCTTGGATATTTCATCAAATGAATTATTCTTGAACTCTTTCAAGAATAATGTGCTTTCTCCGCGGATACTTGGAGATAAGGACAGGGCGATTGTATTATTCCACGTATAGTGACTTGGATGTTGAGATCTCGTCTCAAATCCAGATCGTACGAACCTCCCATAGATGCTTGTATAAATCAAGACCGCAAATCCAATCTTCTCATTGAATCTGAATCCCATTCAGACCAATGTCCAACACTTGGACTAAGATCGGATTGCTTCTCTACTGAAAGGAGTCACTAAAATCCAGACCTATTTCATCACTCCCTCGGAATGTAAGCGTCATGGATATACAATCGTTTATGATCACATCACCCTTCAGGTATTCCCAATACCTGTACATCCTGCATACTGGAAGACCCATGGTCAACCCGAAGATCAAGATCTATTTTACACTGTCTTCTTCAGGGTTTGATCACCAAGTTTCTCATTTGATCATTGGGATTTGGTATCGATCATATACTTTCCAAAAGCATATATCATACCTAGGTCTTGATCATATACTTTCCAAAAGTATATATCAAACCTACAAATTCAGTCAAGCTTCCAAAGCGAGACGACCGTGCACGGAATTTGATTCTTCCCAATATCTCATGAGTGAGCTCATGTCTTCCGGTTCAGTAGTGAACCTGTATGATCCCTTTGAGAGATCGTATTACTCATATGCCCTTATATGCACACCAGCTCGCCGGTGTATAGACCTTGGTTAGGTCATCAACCTATTGGTCTGCCAAATGTACACACTCAGACATATAGCAATACATCTGTCTCCGGTCAGAGGATGCGTGCCTATGCTGTGACAGCATTCAACATAGGACTTAGGTTATCTCGATCTCGTTAAGTCAACTCTTTGACCTAACTAATCTGACACCTCCGAATCTCTATTCCTATGCAGAGGACCTGCATCAAGAGGTCGGTCAGATATCAACCTATGTGAGAAAGGATTGCCATCTCCTACTCAGGCTGGAGATCACATCTTAACAATCATTTGACGGTGCTTGATGAGTCCTCAATCTAACCCTTTAGATATTCATCCAAGCACCAGCCTCTATGATTGAATCAACAGCTGTATGATCATTAAGATAGCCATGATACATAACCCTAATTGTACAGAGGGACCTATTATGCAAATTATTATTCTTCATTTCAGATCAGGGAATGATATTCGCAATAACATTTATTGCATAATGGCTCGCCGTGGGCTCACATGTCCAACAATCTCCCACTAGCCCAAAGAGCCATTAATGGGCTAATCATTTAAACCCACACTCATGTGACAATCATAGGCTATTTAGAAATAGCTAGGTAAGCTGATCAGTCACTCTGTTCCCAAAAGACTATGCCAAGTCCTTTTACGGCACTTGCATATCCCTAGGTAACAGTGCTCGCATCCAATGCGAATGTTGCATCTAATGCAACCAATACTCAATTTAGGCAAAGAAGTTATAGTGTCCTCAACACTATTGCTCAATAACTATTATAACCAGTATTTCCATAATCCTTATTAGAATACCCTTATTCCGGGAGATCACTATCTCTCAAGGTATCCACAGTTAAGACCTTTTAGATCTCTATCTATAAAGTCTTAAGCTTTTGAAGATAAGACTCAGAGATCACTATCTCTAAAGCCTTGTCATCTTTGAAGATTTTGTTATTACTGCAACCAAGTGTTTTCTCTCCACAGTAGGATTCGTAACAGTTTACTACTCCCACTGCATGGCAGATATCTGGCTTTTATACACATTTAGCATACACTTAGCTTCTCGTAACTGATGCACAAGTGCAAGCAGTTCTAGCATTCACATCCTCAACTCTTTGAGGTGCTATCCCTTTAGATAGGTCATTACCAAATCTCAAGGGAAGGAAGCCTTTCTTGGAATTTCCAAGAATGGAAAATGTCCAAGGTGTACTACAAATGTGACAATCCAACACCCTCTTTTCTTTGATTCTGAACAACTTCAGAACTAAGATCTAAGAGGTATTCTTGAGATCATATCTCAAGGTATGGAATAGCCAGATCATAAAACACTTATTATCATCCTTATATCATTCCAAATGATTAGGATATTATCTCCATTTAGCACGATGAACACAATGGCACTCCCACTAAGCTTCACATGGTTCATCAAGATTCTATTTGAAATCATAACATTTATAATTTCATCAAATCTTATGTTCCAACAACAAGAAGCTTATTTGAGTCCATAAATGGAGTTTCTTTAGCTTGCACACCTTGCTTTCCTCAACCATGAAGCCCTGGGTCTACTTCATGTGAATATCCTCAGAGAGGTATTCTTAGAGGAATGCAATCTTGACTTACATCCTGAAGATGCAATAGTCAAGTTGTGTAGCTAAGGTTAGCAATATTCTGATGAGTTTAAGCATGGTTACCGAAGAGCAAGTCTCATCGCAAGCAATGTCTTCTCTTCTGGTGTGCAGCTCTTGGCTACGAACCGTGCTTTGAAGGTCTCTACCTTCTCATCAAGTTCCCTCTTCTCTTGAAGATCCATTTACACCTTTATGGGTCAAACCCTTATAGGTGGATCCTCTAGGGTCCATATACAACACTTGTATATGAAGTCTACTTTAGACTTTATTGCTAATATCCATCATTCCATGTCATGATCCTTAGGAGCTTCATCACATGAAGTCTGATCATTGTCAGACTTGGCTGACACATGGAATACATCCTCAAACTCATTTGAAGAGGTATTAGTGTTTCATCTTTAATTGTCCTTTTAGTTTCCGATTTCAGGAGCCTCATTATCTTCTCAAGATTAAATGAGTTCCTTTACTTCATTTTCATCTTGATTCTCAAAAGTCTCAATCCTCCAAGAATCACATTCTCAGAGATGAGATCTTTTAAGAATCTCAAGGTCATAAAGTAGGTATCCAATACCGTACTTTATTTTCCTAATGAAGTAGCACTCTCAAGTGCTAGATTCCAGCTTACATCCATGGAACCTTATTAAGGATATATATTGTAGTCTCTACTACACATATATACCAGGAAACTAAGAGGATAATTATGCTAAAATTCATCATTGATCAAATCATGTCACACATGATCCAATTGTATCTCCATACAACTCTATTGAGTTCAGGTTTATCAGGAGGAGTGAGATAGAAATGATATTAATATCTCCATAAGGTATTCTTTGAATTTTATCTAATAGGTACAAGCTACCTAGGTTAGATCAAATTCATTTCATCTTTCTTCAAACTTTGGTTCTAAACCAAAATTGTGAAATCTTTGAACATTTCAAAGGTTTCTCAGGTGAAGAGAAGAAATCTCATATCATACATAATCATTAATAGATATCACATATCCATAATGTTTATTATGATATAGATGATCTACATACATCAATATGTATGAGATCTTGAATACCTCGACATCTAACACCATTCCCAGAGAATGGTGTATTGGACATTTTACAATATTCACAAGTGTGTAAGATTTGAAATTTTAGACATTCTAAAGTTTCATATCTTACTAGTCTATTGATCACATCAGCAGACATATGTCCAAGACTTGATGCCAGATCATTGTCAAATGATCTTCATCCTCCTATTGATCTTATAAGGTTTTATTTTCAGTATTAGAAATCTTAATGAACCATTCATTAATTTTCTAATTTTGTGGAGTCCACTAGATGTTAGATTACTATCTGAAATATTTCCATCATAACTCTTTATGATAGTTCTATCTCAGAATTCATGTTTATTTCCAACATTTAGAAACAAACAATGAGTGTATTCTACTATCTAGGTCATAGAGACATTCTCCAAGACTAAGGGCTCTCCCACTGAGAATATGAAGTCTATCTATCCAACAGAGATTGCTGCAACAATTACAGCAATATCCATGTAGATGATTACTAAACCTTAAGATTAAATTTCTAATCTTCTAATATATATATGCAACCAATTGCAAATGTCATTAGAAGATTGGGATACAATTGTCAGACTTTATCTTATGAAATAATAAAGTCAGAGTCAATGATTATATGTAGATTATTCTGATGCTCTATCTGAGTCCTTCACTAAGGATTTTAGACAGACTTGATAGTCATACTATCAACACATCAACTTATTGCAGTATTGGCATTCATCCAACTCTTTGGATGTCATATGGAAGTTACAGAAGTAGGTCAACTCTTTGACTTTCCTTCTTACTCGGGTCCGACCCATGCTTCCACTGCGCTCTCTCCATCTATAAACAACCATTGTTCCTGACAAAGAATCTCTTATATTGAATTCAAAGATTTCAATACAAGAGCATTTCAACATTTATACATGCTTCATTAAATTCATACAATATGAATATTATGAAGCTTCATGAATGACTAGAGTATAGATAATAGAATGATGACACTCATCATATCTATATACATCTTAACTCTTAGAGACTTAGGTTCAGGTAGGTATTCAAACATTTTGAATACATCATCTCTTTCGAGCCACCATTCTGCATAATGCAGAGAACCATGTCATTCATGATTAAATGTCTAGAGCATATATGCCAAAATATCTTCTTTTATTTTATAAGGATTATTCGACAATTACGATCACCATCGACATGTCACTTCCAAAGTACACTCGATGAAGGATCAAGACTACAGAGACATACGAACCCTAAGGCGATGTCTTATTGTCTTATTTAATTGTCTTTCCACATTATGTTGAGGAAACTTGCACATTGCAACCACATACATTATGTGTCCAATTGCAAGTACAATATCTGGATCAAGAGTCAATCCATGATATTTTACTGGTTATTATTGAGTATAACATTGAGTGGGTTTAATGAAGGATTATCTGAAATAAGAAATTTGCATAAGGGTATATATATTATATACATATTTTACTTTGATTTAGGAATTTTTATATCAAAGTTGTCTTGCCTTGTCAACACTGAAAGTTCATTCCCTTAATCACTTTCAATGTAAGAGATATTCTTACCATTATATCTCTATCAAGATCTGGGATCTCCTTTCTTATCTTTTTTGCATCCCAATAATATGAGAACCTACAACTCGGATAAAAAGAAGCGGGAACACATTCCGCCTTGCAAGTCCAACTTGCATTTCCCAATTCGGTCTTTAACACCCGGGCCCACCACCCCTAAGGCAATGTTGACCCGTCATTAATTAAACCAACCGTCAACAGGCTTAATACTCGCTATACGTAATCCAATATCGCCCCAATAATATGAGGACCCGATATTGGGGTCACTACGTATACGGCCTTACTCTTTCGAGAAGCAAAGAACCCGATCCAATTAAATCATGTACAGGATATGTCACTTCGGACAGGCGTCTCCTATACACAACAACTGGCGACGAAATCCTTTGCCTTGACGGGAGACCATGGATGTCACTTATGTGATCCTCCACCTCATATACAAATTTTATAATTAATTATCGTGAATCACATAATTAATTCTTCCAAGGGAAATACACATCTATTCATGATAGAGTGTTTATTGGATATAATTAATTTAATCACATTAAATTAATCATCAATCCAAACATCAATCAACAAACATGTCTTTTACTTGAATAATAGGTATATACTCAAAGTACGTATTATTCGAATTTTAATAATTAGAAAAATACACATTGTCTGTCTCCGGTATTATACAGTCCCTACCCGCTGTCATGGCCAGTACCGACGAGAGTGGGACGGACCACATACGTTGCAACCCGCTACCCCAATGCTCTCCGACTAGGCACCACATCCGCCTCGGGAAAGGATAATACCAGATAGACCATCATGTACTTTGAGATGTTCATCGATTTTTCAACCGAAATTATACCATATAATATAAATCAAAACATTTTTTATTATAAGGAGATTTGCTAGACAAATCCCAAATCCTATTCAAGCAAAAGGGTTTTCATGTAAAAGTTGTCCTACAACAATTGTAGGATAAACTATGGTTTTCATGAAAGCAATGTTTGTTGATGAACCAATGATCAAGATCTAATATCTCATCATTGTGGTTTAGGCAAGTGTCATTCAATGAAATAATTATCTCTTTAAATATTTCACAAATATTTATCACTAATTATTCCAGAAAATTAACAATTAATTTTCATCATGATAATTGAATGACATATCACAAGGTTCAAGATCAAAATTGTTAATTTCCAGCAGTGACCCCCAATCACTAAAATTAACATATCTTGATCAATTTAAATCCAAAAAATGCAAACTCAGTTTCCAATAATTGCCTATTTGATTTATTAAAGAACCCAAGTGATAATTCACGCATTTCGAGGGGGATTAAAACCGTAATTATCTCATTAATTACGTTCAAATCCGCAGTTCCCGCAACAGTGAATATAGTCATATTCAAAAAGCCATATCTTGAGCAAATGAAGTCCAAATTTAGTAAACTCAAGTCCTATGGTTTCCTTGTTTAATGGGGAACAAAATCCAATTAAAAATTTCGTGTTTAAACATTTTAAACAGAGCCGAAAAATTCAATTTTACAGAGGTGCGAAAATTGAAATGCAGCAAAAATTTCGCAACCCTTTCAAGAACCAAATCGTCTAAGGTCTATGGATCATATCCAAAACCTTATTCAACCTGGCTCTGATACCACTTGAAGGATATTGTGAATCCTTAAGCGCATCACGGAAGCGTGTCGATCGCATCGTATGCAATCGGAGCAACTAGTCGCACTAGTCGCTAGATGCAGCGGAAATTAAAATTTTTAAAACTTTAGAGATGAAACCACATGATCACGAGAACACTTCTCGGATCGTTTCATCAAACCACCAAGTATAAGGAATACCTCTTGAAGCGTGGTTGTGATCGCGAGATCCCAAAGTAGAGATCCTCCTATCTTAAGTCCGATCCACGAAGAACGCACTTGCGGGCGTGATGATGAGTCACGTTCCTTCTCGCAATCCTCGATGAAGATCCAAGCGTCGAAGGCGAAAGCCGAGAGTCTCTCCTTTCTCAACACAAAGTGGACGGCCACTTAATGGAGAAGAGAAAGAGAGAGGGCGAGAATGAGAAAGAGAGAGAGAGAGTTGTAACCTTGCACAACTCTTAATAATGTACCTTGGAAGGCTACCCTAGCCCTCCTTTTATATTAGTTTAGGATCCAATGGATCTCAATCCATGGGACACATGGATCCAAGGGCTATGCTTGGTCCATGCTAAATCAATGGCTATGATTGTTGTTGGTTAAAACCAACAACATTTATTTAAATTAAAATATGTTGCAATATTATCAACATAATTTAATTTAACTAATTAAGAGATAATGTGACAACAAAAAAAGGGAGTCAACTAACCTCCCTAAATCATAGGGGGCGTCACCTATGAATGAGTCATAGGTGGCGCCACCTCTTATTTAGGTGGTTAATTTGTCTCCTTTTTATTTATCTTATTATTTCTTAATTGATTTTGCAATAACAATTATCACAAAATTATTCACCAAATTAATTCCAAATTAATTTGTGAATATTTCAATCATGCCATTGAATATTATGTGAATCATATTCACAACCCAAACTAATTAGTAAATTGTATTTCCAATTAATTAATAAATGTGAATCCAATCCACATTATTAATTAACAAATGCTATTTACATAAATTCTCTCTCTTATATATGTATATTATAAATCATATTTATAACACACATATATCATGGATAATGTTATCCACATTCTCTTAATCCTTGATAATTAAATCCCATTTAATTATCTTAGATAATCATTTTCACAATATGAATTATATTCATATTAAGCTTGATAATTAAATCTCATTTAATCATCAAGTCCTTGCTTGGATATTTCATCAAATGAATTATTCTTGAACACTTTCAAGAATAATGTGCTTTCTCCGCGGATACTTGGAGATAAGGACAGGGCGATTGTATTATTCCACGTATAGTGACTTGGATGTTGAGATCTCGTCTCAAATCCAGATCGTACGAACCTCCCATAGATGCTTGATTAAATCAAGACCGCAAATCCAATCTTCTCATTGAATCTGAATCCCATTCAGACCAATGTCCAACACTTGGACTAAGATCGGATTGCTTCTCTACTGAAAGGAGTCACTAAAATCCAGACCTGTTTCATCACTCCCTCGGAATGTAAGCGTCATGGATATACAATCGTTTATGATCACATCACCCTTCAGGTATTCCCAATACCTGTACATCCTGCATACTGGAAGACCCATGGTCAACCCGAAGATCAAGATCTATTTTACACTGTCTTCTTCAGGGTTTGATCACCAAGTTTCTCATTTGATCATTGGGATTTGGTATCGATCATATACTTTCCAAAAGCATATATCATACCTAGGTCTTGATCATATACTTTCCAAAAGTATATATCAAACCTACAAATTCAGTCAAGCTTCCAAAGCGAGACGACCGTGCACGGAATTTGATTCTTCCCAATATCTCATGAGTGAGCTCATGTCTTCCGGTTCAGTAGTGAACCTGTATGATCCCTTTGAGAGATCGTATTACTCATATGCCCTTATATGCACACCAGCTCGCCGGTGTATAGACCTTGGTTAGGTCATCAACCTATTGGTCTGCCAAATGTACATACTCAGACATATAACAATACATCTGTCTCCGGTCAGAGGATGCGTGCCTATGCTGTGACAACATTCAACATAGGACTTAGGTTATCTCGATCTCGTTAAGTCAACTCTTTGACCTAACTAATCTGACACCTCCGAATCTCTATTCCTATGCAGAGGACCTGCATCAAGAGGTCGGTCAGATATCAACCTATGTGAGAAAGGATTGCCATCTCCTACTCAGGCTGGAGATCACATCTTAACAATCATTTGACGGTGCTTGATGAGTCCTCAATCTAACCCTTTAGATATTCATCCAAGCACCAGCCTCTATGATTGAATCAGCAGCTGTATGATCATTAAGATAGCCATGGTACATAACCCTAATTGTACAGAGGGACCTATTATGCAAATTATTATTCTTCATTTCAGATTAGGGAATGATATTCGCAATAACATTTATTGCATAATGGCTCGCCGTGGGCTCACATGTCCAACACTATCATACATATCCTTTATGAGGTTAATGTTTAGGACGAGTACTTGTCTCTTCTTCAAATCTCCACAATATCTCTCATGGGACAGAATCATAAACCTTCCCCAAATCAATAAAGATCATATGGAGGTTCTTCCTTTTAGCTCTATAAATCTCCATTGTTCTCCTCGGCAAATGGATGGCTTCAAGAGTTGAGCGACATGGCATGAATCCGAATTGATTTTCTTTTACTTTGGAAACTTGCCTCAACCTTCTTTCAATCACACGTTCCCAAATTTTCATAGAGTGACTCATTAGCTTGATACCTCTCTAATTAGAACAATTTGAATGCCCCCTTTACTCTTATAAAGAGGCACCACGATACTCCTCCAATCTTCAGACATTTTCTTGCTTCTCCAAATATCATTGAATAGATTCGTAAGCCAAGTCAAACCACGCTCACCTAAAACTCTCCATACTTCTACATGGATGTCATCTGGTCCTACACCTTTCCTAGGTATCATAACCTTCAAAGCCTCCTCTACTACCTTTCTTTATATTCGTCTATAGGATGCACGATTCAAGTAACTTTTACTATTAGCTAGATCTCCTAAAGTGATCTCTCTATTTCCTTCCCCAATGAAAAGTTTATGGAAGTATTGCTCCCATCTAGTCTCTATATCCTTCTGAGTAACAAACACGTGACCTTCTTCGTCCTTAATGCATCTCACTTGAGAAAGGCCATTGGGCTTTCTTTCTCTTGCTGTGGCCAACCTGAATATATCCTTTTGACCCTCCTTAAAGTCGAGATTTTTATACAAAACTTCATAAGCTTTTGACTTAGCTTCGCTTACAACCTTCTTTGCTTCCTTCTTCGCTATTTTGTAGTTTGCGACGGTTTCTTCTGTTTTATCCTTAGACATAGCTTTAAAGCACGTTCTTTTCATTTTTAGCTTCTCTTGCACCCCTTCACTCCACCACCAAGCCTCCTTTTGATCTAGAGCTCTTCCCTTTGACTCGCCTAGCATCTCTTTGGCTACCTTTCGAATACAAGATGATACTGCCTCCCACATCTTGTTTGCACTTCCGCTAAAGTCCCAAGATAAGTTTTCTAAAACCTTCTCCCTGAAGCTTGATTGCTTCAATAGAAGATTCTACCATCTAGTTCTAGTGATGTTAGGAACCCTCCTTTTCTTTACCAACCCTTTTATTTGCATATCCAAGACTACCAAGTGATGTTCGGTTGTCAAACTCTCTCCTGAGATTACTTTGCAGTCTTTACAGCACAACCGATCTCTTCTCCTCAACGCAAAGTAATCTATCTGTGTTCTAGTCGGGCCACTCTTATAAGTAATTAAATGCTCCTCCATCTTTTTGAAGAGAGTGTTTGCTATGAAAAGATCATATGCCGTTACAAAATCCAGAATGACTTTTCCCTCTTCATTTCTATCCCCAAAACCATGTCCTACAAAACAAATAAGGAGAACAAAAAATAAAATCCTAACCAAGATCCCTAAAATCACTTTAACCCAACTAACAAAATCAACTACCACGATCTTCAATTGATGACAATTTATTTCATCAAAATAAAAATCATTGACATACTCAAAATAAGCAAGAAACCAAGCAAAGTATCCTACTTTGTTCAATACTCTAAATCATGCTTGCATTGATTTTCCTCTACTTTGGAAAAAACAAGATTCCTAATGAGTTTCTTGATCGAGGGTTTGATTCAGGGGTAATCGAATAGTGGTTGAAGAATAAATACAGTGCTTTAAATCGGAGCATGTATCAATGCAGTAATTGTGAAGATATTTGTATTTAATATGTGTCTCTTTCTTATTTTCCTTTTCGGTTGTCTACTTTATGTAATTTACCCATATGCCTCTCTACTATATAAGAGAGCTTAGGATTCTCAGAAATAACAAGTGCTCTTATTTTCTCCAACATGGTATCAGAGCGGCGGTCCTGGACCGGAGCTCTCGATTCCCAAAAACCCTAACCCCACCGCCAGCCTTCTCCTTGCGTGCCGCCGCCCCCTCCCTCGTCTCGCGCGCGTGCCCTTGTCCTTTCGCAGGCGCCGCAGCCTAGCGCGCCTCCACAGCTAGGGCTCCGCACACGAGCACAGCGCGCCCTCTTCACGCACAGCGCGCTCGCCCTCCTCGCGCGCACAGTGCGCTTGTCTCGCGCGCGCATCAGCGTCTCGTGTGCTGTCTCTAAGCGCACGCCGCCTCAACTTCGTCCGTTGATTGATGGGTTGGTGTGCATGAGTCTACACGTGCATCCAAACCCATATATGTATGTGTAGACATATAAAATTTAATTTATTGCACCCATAGCAGTCTTCTTTCGGCAGTATGTCTGAGAACAAGGTCGATGTACCTGCCACTGGCGCATTCAGAGGTCCGGCGCCTATTGTGAAAATGGACGGGACAAATTATGAGCTCTGGGCTATGCAGTTTATGAGCCTGATGAATTCGAATGGTAAGAAGCACATTCTTACTGAAGAAGAGCCGGTGGAGAAGACTGGGGTGAATGCCCTGTGGGATGCAGATGATGCGTATGCCAAAGTCTGGCAATCTGGGACGTTAACGATAGATATCGCCAATGATGTATTACAACAGACCACGGCTAAGGCTATGTTGGATATTCTAGCAGCGACATATTCGCAAGCGCGGAACGAGACGAAGATACTTCAGTTGCAACATGGTATCTTTACAGTCAAGCAGAATGGGCGCCCCCTTCACTCACTGTACACATCCCTACGAGGGATGTTTGAGAAGCTTCATAGCTTCATGTCGTTGACGGCCCCTCCTGAGCAGCAGAAGACATACAGGAATGCTACCATGGTAGGTGTATTCCTGGCTGCTCTTGATCCAGAGTACGAGGATGCCCGGTCTCATATTCTTGCTGATGCCACTATTCCTCCTATGGAGGAAGCTTTTCGCCGACTGAATCGAATTACTGTCCCAAGCTCGACTGCCAGCCAGACACCTTCAGCGATGGAAGCCTCCAGAGGAAGAGGGGGCTCCTCTACCTTTCGTGGCCGTGGCCCCCGGGGTCGTGGGGGTCGGATTCGTCAACCATGCAGTTATTGTCATCGCCCTAGTCACTCTGAGGATACATGCTACTCTATGCATGGCTTTCCTGCATCGGCTCGGGTAGCAGAACAAGTTGAGTCCCCTGCACACCTTGTTGGACCAGCGATTCGATGATCTTGTTGCCAGACTGAGGAATATCACGCCTCCTGATACAGCTCCTGGAGGTCAGTCAGATGTGGCTCTCTCAATCTCTGCCAGTTCACCTGCCACAGCTAGTACCTCAGGTAGTTCTTATGCTCTCACTTCTTGTGATGGATCTATGATTACGAACTGAATTATGGATTCTGGAGCGACGCATCATCTTTGTAGGGACAAACAGCAGCTCATTGCACATAGACCGGTCTCTTCAGGACGAACTGTGGTGATAGCCAATGGAACACATTCCCCGATCACAGGACAGGGGGAGGTTAACCTGACACCTTCCATGAGACTGCAGAATGTGTTATATGCTCCTGACTTCTCTATGAACTTACTATCCATTAGCCAGATTACAAAGGATTTGAACTGTCGAGCTATTTTTGATTCATCGTCTCTTCTTCTTGAGGACATACCCTCGGGCAAGGTGATTGGCTATAGCCGTGAGCAGAAAGGTCTATATCGTCTTTTCCCTACTCCCTATGTCGGCGCATCTCTCCATTCTACAGGATCAGACTCTCCATATACCTGGCATCTCCGATTTGGTCATCTCCATCTTCAGAAAATGTGTCCTGTTTTTCCCCTGATTTCTCCAAAGTCGTCCTTTCAGTGTGAAGTGTGTCAATTGGGAAAGCATCATCGGTCTACTTTCCCGAGTCGTCAGAGTCAGAGCAGTAGTTCCTTGCTCGAGTTAGTCCATATTGATATTTGGGGTCTCAGTCGTGCTCCTGACCACCAGGGACACAGGTTCTATCTTGTTGCAATAGATGATTTTTCCTATTTGTCTTGGGTGTTTTTATTGAAGAATAAATCTGAAGCAGGAGATGTGATTCAAATGTTTATCAATGAAGTTCAAAATGTTTTCTCTTCTTCTGTGAAAATTGTGTGGTCTGACAATGCCTTGGAGTTTTGTACTAGAACTTTGTCCTTGTTCTTTTCATCTCGTGGTATAATTCATCAAACTTCATGTGCGTACACTTCACAACAAAATGGTGCTGTAGAGCGGAAACATCGCCATCTACTGGATATCACTAGAACCTTACCTATTCAGAGTCATGCTCCAAACTCGTTCTGGGGTGATGCGGTTCACACAGCTTGCTACTTAATAAATCGCATGCCCTCATCTGTCTTGGGAGAAAAGTCCTCTCTCTAGCCTTTCCTGAGAAGGAGTTGTTCTCTCTTCCACCCCGTGTCTTTGGCTGTGTTAGTTTTGTCCATCAGTTGGTGCCAGGTCTTTATAAGCTCTCTCCCAAAGCTATCAAATGTGTGTTTGTCGGGTACTCCAGGACACAGAAGGGCTATCGTTGCTTTGATCCGCTGCGTCAAAAATATTTTGTTAGCGCCGATGTCACATTCTTTGAATATGTGATGTTTTCTCTCCTACAGGTGACCGAATGACTACTTCCCATTCTGATACTGAGGTCTTCGTGCCACCTCCTCCTATGAGTCAATTACCTTCTATGACATCTCTACCAACACCTCCTGTCATACCGTCACCTCCACCTTTACCACCTCCAGTTACCATTGTCCCACCGTTACCAAAGTATTATATTCATCGGTCCTCCTCTGCTCAAAGGCCATGGCCCGTCATCCAGCAGCTCTCACGTTGGTTTCTGATAACTTGATTTCTAACGATGAATATGAGGATCTATTGATACAGGAAACACAATAGGATGATGATCATGGAGATTTGACGTGCCTATCTCTATTAGAAAGAAAAGGCGTACTTGTGCTTCTTATCCACTTACTTCACATGTCTCTTTTCATCATCTGACGTGTAATTTCCAAAGATTTGCGGTTGCCTTATCTGCAGTAGAGGTTCCACGCAATTACCAGGAGCACTCCAAGATAGCAATGGCGTCTTGCTATGGAAGAAGAAATGGCCACATTGCAGTCCCGTGGGACTTGGACACTTGTTTCTCCACCTCCCGGAGCGTCTATTGTTAGCTGTAAGTGGGTGTTTATTGTTAAATACCATGCCTATGGAAGCCTTGACCGGTACAAGAAGGCCCATGGCACGTGGTTTACTCAGACTTATGGGTTGATTACTTGGACACATTCTCTCCAATTGCTCGGCATTCTACTTTACGTGTCCTTCTTTCAGTTGTTGTAGCACGAGATTGGTCGTTATTTCAGCTTGACGTGAAAAATGCATTTTTATATGAATATCTACACGAGGAGATCTATATGTAGCAGCCTCCGGGGTTTGTTGCTGAGGGGGAGTGTGACCAGGTTTGTAAACTCCATAAGGCAATTGTTGGGAACGTGAATGAGTTGTTTATTCCATAGCCCTAGGCTCTCTTATATAGGAGAGTAGCCTATGGGTAAATTACATAAAGGGAATAACAAGAAATAAAATTAGTAAAGAGATACAATACTCAATGTGTGTCAACACTCCCCTCAAGATGGAGCATAGATGTCAATCATGCTCAGCTTGGAAGCACACTTCTGAAATGGACCTCGAATAATGCCTTGGTAAATATGTCTGCAGTCTGTTCTCTGAAGTAACATGAGATGTGGTAATAAATCCTTTCTGAATCATATCACGTATGAAGTGACAATCCACTTCAATATGCTTGGTCCGTTCATGGAATGCAGGATTATTTGCAATGAACAAAGCAGCCTGATTATCACACTCCAAGTTCATAGGAAGTGGTATATCTAAGCATAAAACTGTCAGCACGCTTTCACCCACATCATCTCTGTAGTAGCCTGGGCCATAGCCCTATATTCGGATTCAGCACTGGATCTAGCTACCACAGTTTGCTTCTTGCTCCTCCAGAGACTAGGGCATCTCCAACATAGACAGCATACCCTGAGGTGGACTTCCTATCCTTAGGACATCCTGCATAGTCTGCATCTGCGCATGCTGAGACAGAAATCCCCTTTCCTTTCTTGAATAGCATACCTTTACCTGGAGAAGATTTGAGATATCTAAGTATCATGTGTATTGCATCCATATGCACCTGGCGTGGCTGCTCCATGAACTGGCTCACACGGCTCACTGCAAATAATATATCTGGCCTAGTGATCGTGACATATAGCAGTTTGCCTACCAGTTCTCTGTATCTTCCCATGTCAACCTCCTCTGTGTCATCATCATACATCTTCATGCTCGGGTCCATTGGTGTCGTAGCAGGTCGACACCCTAGCATACCCGTCTCACTTAGTAGATCTGTGACATACTTCCTCTGTGACATGACTAATCCATACGGATTTCTGGCAAACTCCAGCCCCAGGAAATATCTAAGGACTCCCAGGTCCTTGATGACAAACTCGGTCCCCAGCCTTTCCTTTGCCTGCTTAATGCCCTGGTCATCATCACCTGTAATCAAGATATCGTCACATACACCATGATTACACAAATACCTCTTGCCGTTTTCTGTACAAATAAGGAATGATCAGCATTTGAGCGTTTGTTTCCTTGTTTTCTCAAAGAGGTCAGACAGCTTCTGGAACCATGCTCTGGGGCTCTGCTTAAGGCCATATATAGCCTTATGTTAATCTGCAGACCTTGGAACACTCCCCCTCAACAGCAAAACCTGGTGGCTGTTGCATGTAGACTTCTTCCTGCAGGTCGCCATACAGAAAGGCATTCTTCACATTCCAGTTGATAAAGTGGCCAGTCTTTAGTGACTGCAACAGATAAGAGGATCCGCAGAGTGGAATGACGAGCCACCTGGGAGAACGTGTCAAGGTAATCTACCCCATATGTCTGTGTGAATCCCCTTGCAACTAGGCGTGCCTTGTACCTGTCAATGGAGCCATCTGCATTATGTTTCACCTGTTAACACCCACTTGCAACTCACCGGGTTGACATCTGGAGGTATAGTGACCAAGCTCCATGTTCCTCTAGACTGAAGTGCCGCCATCTCTTCCTCCTTGCTAGCCGCCATCGAGAATCTGCAAAGCCTCATGGTGGTTCCGTGGAATATCTGTAGCTGAAAGTGCCAATGCAAATGTCCTGAATGGTCCAGATAGCCTCTCAAACGACACCACTGCTGATACTGGATACTTGGCACAGCTTCTCTTCGGCTTGCATAGAGCGATTGGAACATCTAGGTCCTCTGCGGTAATCACCATGCTCCTGTAATGCATCCTGCTGAGAAATGCCGTCAGATCCATCAACATTAATATTCTCATTACATACCATAGGCGAGCTAGTGACTGGTCAGGACATGAGCTTGATTCGGCCTCCGGGTGTAATGGAATGGTAACGGAGATACTATTGATGGCGGTGGTGGTGGTGGTGGTTGAGATGTTGGTAGCGGTTGTGATGTTGGTGGTGTCATGAAAACAATATCAGGGGATATAGGTGGTGGCTGCATGTTCCCAGAATCTGAGAAATAACATGATGGATTCAAAGAATGTAACATCTGCACTGATCATATACCGCCGACGCACAGGGTCAAAACACTTGTACCCCTTTTGATTCTGGAGTACCCCACAAAGACACACTTGACAGCCCTAGGAGAGAGCTTGTCAGAACGGGCGACAACTGATGGACAAATGCGACTGACCCAAACACACGAGGGGTAAGAGTAAACAGATCCTTGTCAGGATAAATAAGTGAGAAAGGAACCTGTTCATCAAGACAGACGAGGGCATACGATTTATAAGATAACATGCAGTAAGGACTGCATCACCCCAGTAGGAATACGGAACATGACTCTGAATGAGAAGTGACCTTGTGACATCAAGTAGGTGACGGTGTTTTCTTTCTGCAACCCCATTTTGTTGAGACGTATGGGCGCAGGATGTTTGGTGAACAATTCCTTTAGAGGAGCAATAGTTGGCTGATTGTTGGTGCACAACTCTAGGGCATTGTCACTTCTCATAATTTTGACAGTTGTGGAAAAAACATTCTGAATCTCATTTAGAAATTGAATAATAATATTTCCAGCTTCAGACTTATTTTTCATTAGAAATACCCATGATGCTCTAGAGAAATCATCCACGAATACAATATAAAACCTGTGCCCCTGATGATCGGGAACACGACTTGGACCCCAGACATCAACATGAAACAACTCAAATTTGGAGTTACTACTCCGACCTTGACTACTGGGAAACGATGACCTGTGATGTTTTCCCAACTGACACGCCTCACACTGGATAAAATGTTGAGAAAAAACTATAAGGTCAGACAAGACGCAACTTCTGAAGCGGTAGATGACCAAAACGCAGATGCCACAGGAGAGGAGATACTTGTCCAGAAGGAGTTGATGTGATTCCGGCAAATGGGGTCTGGTTCAGACGATAGAGGCCTCCTTGCTCAGAGCCATGACCAATCACGTTGCCCGTACGGATGTCCTGAAAAATCAAAGAAGATGGATCAAAATAGCTCGACATTGGAGATCCTTCGTAATCTGACTGATTGAAAATAGATTCATAGAGAAAGTGCGGTGCATGTAAACATTCTTATTCTTGAGCTGCATAGAGGATGTCAATCTAATCTCCCCCTGACCCGTGATGGGGGAATGTGTGCCATTGGCAATCACTACTGTCCGTCCTGGGAGGAATCTGAGTATATCCTGAAAGTAGACTCTGGTCGCCACATAGATGATGTGTAGCGCCTGAGTCCATGATCCATTGCAATGTATCCGATCTCTACTGTGAAGTGCAAGTGTACTACCTGAAGTACTCGTAGAGGCAGAAGCAGAAGCAGCAACATCAGTAAGACTCTCTGTCGACGGTGCTGGGCCAGATGGTGGGATAATGCCCCTGAGGCGGGCAACCAGATCATCAAAACGCTGATCCAGTGAAGCAGCAGAAGGAGGCTCTTTCTGCTCAGCGACTCGTGCAGATGCAGGAAATCCATGCTTTGAGTAGCATGTGTCCTCAGTATGTCCGATGCGATGCCAATATGAGCATGTAGGCCTAGTGCGACCACCCCTTCCACGGGAGTATGTCCACGACCCTGGTAATGGAGAACCACGACCCCTGTTGGCCACCATGGCTGAGGGATTCTGACTAGCAGCTGCTGAAGGTACAGTGATCCTACTCAATCTGTGAAAAGCCTCCTCCATGGGAGGAATAGTCGAGTCCGTCAAAATCTGTGAACGTGCGGCCTCATACTCTGGATCGAGTGCAGCGAGAAACACACCCACCATCGTTGCATTCATGTATGTCTTCTGCTGCTCCCGGTGTGGCGGTAAGAGGCATGAAGCTATAAAGCTTCTCAAACATTCTCTCAAAGATGTATAGAGAGAATGTAACGGGCGGCCATTCTGCTTTATCGTGAATATATCATGTTGTAGTTGCAGGATCTTCGTCTCATTCTTCGCCCTGAGAATATGTCGCTGCCAGGATATCCCACATGTCTTTGGCTGTGGGTTGATGTAGAATGTCATTGGCGATTTCAATAGCCAATGTGCCAGATAGCCACACCTTGGCATATGCGTTGTCTGCCTCCCATGAGGCATGAACTCCAGTCTTCTCTGCAGGCTCGGGCTCTGTGAGAATATGCTTCTTGCCCGTGGACTTCATCATACTCATGAACTGCATTGCCCACAGTTCATAGTTCGTACCATCCATCTTGACGATGGGCGCTGGACCACGAAATGCGCCCATAGATGGGATATCTGCCTTGCTTTCTGACATACTGGAGATGGGAAGACTGGAGTGACCGAGAGACAACAATCTTTGTCTACAATGACATAGACGGGATCAGTTGCATGTGTAGACGTCAAGCAACCAACCCCATATATATCAAGATCTGTGCCCTAGAGTTTTAGGGCGTGGAGCACGCAGGCACGTGCAGGAAGCACGTGCGACCAAAACTGGATGTAGGTGCACGCTGCGCGGAGGCTGCGCGCAGAGTGCTCGACCAGGGACTGGCTGGAGGATGCGCGCGAAGTGCTCGATCAGTGGCTGCGCGCGAGGTGCTCGATCAGGGCTGGATCTGCGCGCAAACCTGGATGTAGGTGCACTAGGCGCACATGCGCTGGAGGCGCGTTAGGCGCTGCGCGAGATGCGCGAGATGCGCTGCGGCAAATGCGCTGCGCAGATCGGTGAGAAGAGCGCGAGAAGCGCTAGGCGATCGGATCCAGCGCTAGATGAGGAGCGCGGAGATGCTCTGAAGGGCGCCGCAGGTCGGTGATCGGAGAGAAGAGCGGCGCCGAGAGGGAGAGAGAGAGAGGAGAGGCCGGCGGGTGGGGCGGGTTAGGGTTAGGGTTTCGAGAACTCCGGTCTAGGACCGTCGCTCTGATACCATGTTGGGAAACGTGAATGAGTTGTTTATTCATAGCCCTAGGCTCTCTTATATAGGAGAGTAGCCTATGGGTAAATTACATAAAGGGAATAACAAGAAAATAAAATTAGCAAAGAGATACAATAACTCAATGTGCGTCAACAGCAATATATGGCCTTAAGCAGAGTCCTAAAGCGTGGTTTCAAAAGCTTTCAGATCTAATTGAACGACAGAGCTTCAAGAGGTCAAATGCAGACCATTCCTTATTTGTGCAGAAGACGTCTAGAGGTATTGTTGCTATCATGGTGTATGTTGATGATATTGCTGTTACAGGAGATGATGAGCAGGGAATCAAGATGGCTAAAGAATTTCCGGGCAGTCAATTTGTGACTAAGGATCTGGGTACCCTAAGGTATTTCTTGGGGTTGGAATTTGCTAGAAATGCACCGGGTTTGTGATGACCCAAAGGATGTATGTTACAGATATGCTTACAGAAACAGGAATCATTTGGATGTCGACCGTCCACGACTCCTATGGATCCTAGCATGAAGCTATACGATGATGATACCGATGAAGTTGATAAGAGAAAATACAGAGAGATGGTTGGAAAACTCATTTATATTACAATCACCAGACCGGATATTGCATTTGCAGTGAGTCGAGTGAGTCAATTCATGGAGCAACCTCGACAGGTACATATGGACGCAGTACAAATGATATTGAAGTATCTGAAATCAATTCCAGGCTCAGGATTACTATTCAAGAAAGAAGACACACTATATGTATATGCATATGCTGACACAGATTATGCAGGTTGTCCTAAGGATAGGAAATCGACTTCAGATTTGCACATATTTTGTTGGCACTTCCCTCGTTTCTTGGAAATGCAAGAAACAAACTGTTGTAGCAAGATCAAGTGTCGAGTCCGAATACATGGTTATGGCTCAAGCTAGTACAGAAATGATGTGGGTACGAGCAATGCTATGTGATCTACATGTAGAGATCCCTCTACCCATGGAGTTACACTGTGATAAGTGATAACCAGGAAGCCCTATTCATTGCAAACAACCCTGCATTCCATGGGAGAACAAAACATATTGATGTGGACTGCCACTACACCAGAGACATGATTCAGAAGGGCCTGATCTCTACTTCCCATGTCAGCACTGGAGAGCAAACCGCGGACATCTTCACCAAGCCACTGCCCAGAGGATTATTCCAGAAGTGTTCATCCAAGCTGAGCATGATCGATATCTATGCTCCAGTTTGAGGGGGAGTGTGAAGATATTTGTATTTTCATATTTAATATGTGTCTCTTTCTTATTTTCCTTTTCGGTTGTCTACTTTATGTAATTTACCCATAGGCCTCTCTACTATATAAGAGAGCCTTAGGGTTCTCAGAATAACAAGTGCTCTTATTTTCTCCAACAGTAATCACCAAAGAATTGTCCATTGACTTGGATCAGGCAGTGGGTGAAAATGAATATGGTGCCTCCAATAGTTGTGCCATGGATTTCAAAGAAGCCTTGGAGCACAAAAGCCTAAAATCCCGTTGATAGGAAGTGCGGGGAACATTATTCGGCTTAGTTGATTTCCATAAGATCGCCTAAAATATTCTAAATTGTGAGAAGAGAAGAATGATTCCTTATATTGGCATGCTAACGTATTCTCACTATATGGGGAGAGGCTAGTGTTAGGGTTATACCCAAAAGGCATCACGAAAAAGAAAAAGACAAGAGATACCTCTGGAGGAGTTTACAACTTACTGAAGGTTATGGAAAGAACCTTAAGTGCATCACGGAAGTGTGAAGATCGCATCATATGCGATTGGAAGCGACTAGCCACACTCGTGCTCGAGACAACGGAATTTAAAATTTTTTAAATGGATGAAACCACATGATTCGAGAACACTTCTCAAATCATTTCATCAAAATACTTGAAGTGTGGTTGTGATCGCGTGTCTCTAAACGAAGAGGACTTCCTGTCTCAAGTCCAATCCAACGGAGGAGACGCTTGCGAGCGTGTTGATGAACGTGTTCTCCTCACAATCCAAGTTGATAATCCAAGTGGTGAATCCCCTGATCTCGTCACAGTAGATCTGATGTCTTTTCATGAGAGAGAGATGCGCCAAAGGAGATGAAAATCCACTGAGCGATCGAAATGGCGACACAACAGCTTAGCGGCGATGGCGTTCCTCTCTAGGTTTAGAGTGGACGACCACTCTAGGGAGAGAGAGGGGTTGCGGGTATGAGAGAGGAGAGCTTGGAATTATATTGTCTTTAAAGAAAAGCTAGACTCTTTTTATAATATTTTGGGAGTTCGTGGATCACAATCCATGTACAACACAAAATCAATGATTGAGATTGATTTGTATTTCCTTCAATGGCCATGATTTTGTTGCATAAATTTAGAACAATAATTGATTTAATTAAATTAAATATATTGAATAATCATCAATATATTATAACTTAATTAAATCTGTTGACGCATAGGCTATTTTGTATCTCTTCATTATTTTATTTTCTTGTTATTCTCTTTATGTAATTTACCCATAGGCTAATCTCCTATATAAGAGAGCCTAGGGCTATGGAATAGAACAACTCATTCACGTTTCCCAACATGGTATCAGAGCGACGGTCCTAGACCGGAGTTCTCGAAACCCTAACCCTAACCCACCCCACCCGCCGGCCTCTCTTCTCTCTCTCCCTCCTCTCGCGATCGCTCCTCTCCGATCGCCTATCGATCGCGCTCATAGGCCGCTGCTCCCAGCGCCCTCGCCGATCGCCTATCGTCTCTGGCGCCCTCGCCCTCGCCTCTGGAGCCGCTCACCGATCGCTCTCTGGAGCCGATCACCTAGCGCCTCCACCGATCGCCTATCGCCGATCGCTCTCTGGAGCCTCTCACCGATCGCCTATCGCCAATCGCCTCTCGCGCCTTCCAGTGCACATCACGTGCACCTTCCAGTCCACTACAGAGCCTTGCGCCTCCCCGCTGTGCCTCTTCCCGCGCCCTGTGCCTCCTGCTGTGCCGCGGCCTAGTGCTGCACCATCTCCTGTGCTGTGCGGCATCATCTCCTGTGCGGCACCATCTCCTGTGCTGTGCGCATAGCGGGGGGCTAGGGCACCATCTCAATTGTGCGCGAGGGTTTCTACAATCGAAACCTGTGCGCGTGCGGATCGTAGCGCGCATAGATCCATGGGGATAGTTGCTTGAGGTCTACACATGCAACTAATCCCGTCTATGTCTTTGTAGACAAATATTATCTATTGCAGTTTGCTCCAGTCTTCCGTATCCAGTATGTCAGAAAGCAAGGCAGATATCCCGTCCATGGGCGCATTTCGTGGTCCAGCGCCCATTGTCAAGATGGACGGTACGAACTATGAACTGTGGGCAATGCAGTTCATGAGTATGATGAAGTCCACGGGCAAGAAGCATATTCTCACAGAGCCCGAGCCTGCAGAGAAGACTGGAGTCCATGCCTCATGGGAGCTGACGACGCATATGCAAAGGTGTGGCTATCTGGCACATTGGCTATTGAGATCGCCAATGACATTCTACATCAACCCACAGCCAAAGACATGTGGGATATCCTAGCAGCGACATATTCTCAGGCGAAGAATGAGACCAAGATCCGGCAACTACAACATGATATATTCACAATTAAGCAGAATGGCCGCCCATTACATTCTCTCTACACATCTTTGAGAGGAATGTTTGAGAAGCTCCATAGCTTCATGCCTCTTACCGCCACACCAGAACAGCAGAAGACATACCGGAATGCGACGATGGTGGGTGTGTTTCTCGCTGCACTCGATCCAGAGTATGAGGCAGCACGTTCACAGATTTTGGCGGACTCGACTATTCCTCCCATGGAGGAAGCTTTTCACAGATTGAGCAGGATTACTGTACCTTCAGCAGCCACTAGTCAGAATCCCTCAGCCATGGCAGCCAACAGAGGCCGTGGTTCTCAATACCAGGGCCGTGGACGTATTCCCCGTGGAAAGGGTGGCCGCACTACGCCAACATGCTCATATTGTCACAGAGTCGGACATACTGAAGACACATGCTACTCAAAGCATGGATTTCCTGCATCCGCACGAGCCGCTGAGCAGATAGAGCCCCCGTCTGCAGCTACATGGATCAACGATTTGATGATCTGGTTGCCCGTCTCAGGGGCATTATCCCACCATCTGGCCCAGCACCGTCGACAGAGAGTCATACTGATGCTGCTGCTTCTGCCTCTGCCTCTACGAGTACTTAGGTAGTACACTTGCACTCCACAGTAGTAGATCTGATACACTGCCATGGATCATGGACTCTGGCGCTACACATCATCTATGTGGCGACCAGAGCCTACTACAGGATACACTCAGATTCCTCCAGGACGGACAGTAGTTTATTGCCAATGGCACGCATTCTCCTATCACGGGTCAGGGGGAGATTAGACTGACGTCTTCCATGCAGCTCAAGAATGTTTTGCATGCACCGCATTTTTCTATGAATCTGTTGTCAATTAGTCAGATTACGAAGGATCTTCATTGTCGAGCTATTTTTGATTCATCTTCATTGATTTTTCAGGACATCCGTACGGGCAACGTGATTGGTCATGGCTATGAGCAAGGAGGCCTTTATCGTCTGAACCAGATCCCATTTGCCGGAATCACAGCTTCTCCCGCAGAACAAGTATCATCTCTCCTGTGGCATCTGCGTTTTGGTCATTTACCGCTTCAGAAGTTGCGTCTAGTCCTACCTTATAGTCTTTCTCACACACCTATCCAGTGTGAGGCGTCGTCAGTTGGGAAAACATCACAGGTCATCTTTTCCCAGTAGTCAAGGTCGGAGTAGTAACTCCAAGTTTGAGTTGTTTCATGTCGACGTCTGGGGTCCGAGTCGTGTTCCCGATCATCAGGGGCACAGGTTTTATATTGTATTTGTGGATGATTTTCTAGAGCATCATGGGTATTTCTAATGAAAAATAAGTCTGAAGCAGGAAATATTATTATTCACTTTCTAAATGAGATTCAAAATGTTTTTTCCCAACTGTCAAAATTATGAGAAGTGACAATGCCTTAGAGTTGTGCACCAACAATCTAGCCAACTACTACTCCTCTAAAGGAATTATACACCAAACATCCTGCGCTCATACGTCTCAACAAAATGGGGTTGCAGAAAGGAAACATCGTCACCTACTTGATGTCACAAGGTCACTTCTCATTCAGAGTCATGTTCCGTACTCCTACTGGGGTGATGCCGTCCTCACTGCATGCTATCTTATCAATCGTTGCCCTCGTCTGTCTTGAATGAACAGGTTCCTTTTTCACTTATTTATCCTGACAAGGATCTGTTCATTCTTACCCCTCGTGTGTTTGGGTCAGTTGCATTTGTCCACCAGTTGTCGCCTGGTTCTGACAAGCTCTCTCCTAGGGCTGTCAAGTGCGTCTTTGTGGGTACTCCAGAACTCAAAAGGGGTACAAGTGTTTTGACCCTGTGCGTCGGCGGTATATGATCAGTGCAGATGTTACATTTTTTGAATCCATTATGTATTTTTCAGAATCCGGGAACATGCAGCGACCACCTATATCTCCTGATATCGTATTCATGGCACCACCAACATCACCACCATCATCACCACCACCACCACCACCGCCACCACCACCACCATCTACAGTATCCCCTTTACCATTCCATTACACCCGCAGGCCGCATACAGCTCATGGTCCTGACCAGTCAACTAGCTCGCCTATGGTATGTAATGAGAATATTAATGTTGATGGATCTGACGACATTTCTCAGCAGGGTGCATTACAGGAGCATGGTGATACCACAGAGGACCTAGATGTTCCAATCGCTCTACGCAAGCCGAAGAGGAGCTGTGTCCAGTATCCAGTATCAGCAGTGGTGTCGTTTGAGAGGCTATCTGGACCATTCAGGACGTTGCATTGGCACTTTCAGCTACAGACATTCCACGGAACCATCATGATGCTATGCAGGATGCTAGATGGCGACTAGCAATGGAAGAGGAGATGGAGGCACTTCAGTCTAGAGGAACCTGGAGTTTGGTTCCTATTCCTCCAGATGTTAGCCCGGTGAGGTTGCAAATGGGTGTTTACAGTTAAGCACAATGCAGATGGTTCCATTGACAGGTACAAGGCACGCCTTGTTGCTCGGGGCTTCACGCAGACATATGGGGTAGGATTACCTAGACACCTTCTCCCCTGTGGCGCGTCATTCCACTTTACGGATCCTGCTATCTGTTGCGGTTGCTAAAGACTGGCCACTCTATCAACTGGACGTAAAGAATGCATTTTTGTATGGAGACTTGCAGGAGGAAGTCTATATGCAACAGCCACCTGGTTTTGCTGTTGAGGGGGAGTGTTCCAAGGTTTGCAGATTGCATAAGGCCATCTATGGTCTTAAGCAGAGCCCCAGAGCATGGTTTCAGAAGCTTCAGACCTCTTTGAGAAACAAGGATATAAACGCTCCAATGCTGATCAATCCTTGTTCGTGCAGAAGACGGCGAGAGGTATCATTGTAATCATGGTTTATGTTGATGATATCTTTATTACAGGTGATGATGACCAAGGCATTAAGCAAGCAAAGGAAAGGCTGGGGACCGAGTTTGTCACCAAGGACTTGGGAGTCCTTAGATATTTCCTGGGGCTGGAATTTGCTAGAAATCCATATGGATTAGTCATGACACAGAGGAAGTATGTCACAGATCTACTGAGTGAGACAGGTATGCTAGGGTGTCGACCTGCTACGACACCAATGGACCCTAGCATGAAGCTGTATGATGATGACACAGAAGAGGTGGATCAGAGAAGGTACAGAGAACTGGTAGGCAAATTACTGTATGTCACTATCACTAGACCTGATATACAGTTTGCAGTGAGTCGTGTGAGCCAGTTCATGGAGCAACCACGCCAGGTCCATATGGATGCCATACACATGATTCTGAGATATCTAAAATCATCTCCAGGTGCAGGCTTGATATTTAAGAAAGGAAAGGAGATTTCTGTTACAGGATGTGCGGATGCAGACTATGCAGGGTGCCCCAAGGACAGGAAGTCAACATCAGGGTTTGCAGTCTATGTTGGAGATGCTCTAGTTTCGTGGAAGAGCAAGAAGCAGACAGTAGTAGCTAGATCCAGTGCTGAATCAGAATATAGGGCTATGGCCCAGGCGAGCACAGAAATGATGTGGGTAAAATCCTTACTTGCAGACCTATGTATTGATATACCTCTTCCTATGATGTTGGAATGTGACAATCAGGCTGCCTTGTTCATTGCAAATAACCCAGCTTTTCATGAGAGGACCAAGCATATTGAGGTCGACTGTCACTACATACGTGACATGATTCAGAAGGGGTTCATTGCTACATCTCACGTCACATCAGAGAATCAGACTGCTGATATTTTCACCAAGGCATTATTTAAAGGCCCATTCCAGAAGTATGCGTCCAAGCTGAGCATGATTGATATCTATGCTCCATCTTGAGGGGGAGTGTTGACGCATAGGCTATTTTGTATCTCTTTGTTATTTTATTTTCTTGTTATTCTCTTTATGTAATTTACCCATAGGCTACTCTCCTATATAAGAGAGCCTACGGCTATGGAATAGAACAACTCATTCACGTTTCCCAACAAAATCAATCATCCTTCGAGAAATAGGAAGGAGGCAAGTCTCCTTCCATTAAAGGAGGTGGACGGCCCACATGAAATAGGACTAGTGTAGTCGTCCACCCTCCTTTTAAGGAAGGAGGCTCCTCTTGTCCAATTTCATGAGATCATATATCCCATGACTTTCTCCATAATTTGCAATAACATTTGTTGCAAATTTATTCACACAAATAATTCATAAATATTTTGTGAATATTGCAATCATGTCATTGGAAATTGTGAATCGTATTCACAAATCCAACATAAAATGTAAATTGTATTTTCAATTAATTGTCCAATGTGAATCCAATTCACATCAACATTAATTAATAAATATTAATTATAATTAGCTCTCTCTTATATAATATAAATCATATTTATAATATATATGACTAATATAGATATTGCTATCCACATTATTCATATCCATGATAATTAAATCATATTTAATTATCTTGGATCTCAATTCTCATGTGCTTAAATAGTATGAATCTCATTCACATTATTCATGATAATTAAATCATATTTAATTATCAATTTCCCAATGCTCGGATATATTAGCAACAATGGAATTATTCTTAAACTCTTTCAAGAATAATGTGTTTTCTCCGCATATACTTGGAGATAAGGACATGGCAATTGTGCATTCCACATACAGATAATAAATTTGAGATTATATCTCAAAATCCAAATCCCGAGGACCTCCCAAAGATGTTTGATTAAATAAAAGTTGTAAATCTAATATTTTCATTGCATTCGAATCACATTCAGATCAATGTCCAACATTTGGACTAAGATTAGATTACTTCTCTATTGAGATGAGTCGCTAAAACCCAAACATGTATCATCACTCCCCCTGAATGGAAGTGTCATGGTTATACAGTCATTTATGATCACAACACCCTCGAGTATTCCTAATACACGTACATCCTGCATACTGGAAGATACAGAATAAACCCAAAGTTTTAGATCTTATTTCGACTATCTTCTTCAGGATTTTATCATTAAGTCTCTCATTATCATTGAGAGTTGGTATCGATTATATACTTTCCAAAAAATATATCATATCCACAAATTTATTCAAGCTTCGAAAGCGAGACGACTGTGCATGAAATTCAATCCCAATATCTCATGAGCGAGCTCATGTCTTCTAGTTCAATAATAAACATGTATGATCTCCTTGAAAGATCGTATTACTCATATGCTCGTGTATGCACACCAGCTCATCAATGTATAGACTTTGACCAAGCCATCAACCTATCGATCCGTCAAATGTACATAGTCAAACATATAGTAACACATATGTCTCCGGTCAGAGGATGTGCCTCTATCGTGACAGCATGCGACATAGATCTTGGTTATCTCAATCTCGTTAAGTCAACTCTTTGACCTAACTTATCTAACACCTTCGAATCTCTATTCCTATGCAGAGGACCTGCATCAAGAGGTCGGTTAGATACCAACCTTTAGAGAAAAGGATTGCTATCTCCTTCTCAGGCTGGAGATCCTCTCTTAACAATCATTTGACGCTGCTTGATGAGTCCTCAATCTAACTCTTTAGATATCATCCAAACACCAACCTCTATGATTAAACATTTGAATCAGTTGCATGATCATTAAAAAGGCCATGGTACATAACCCTAATTGTACTAAGAGGCTTATAATACAAATTAGTTATTCTTCATTTCAGATTAAGGAATGATTTGCAATAACATTTATTGCATAATGGCACGCCATGGCTCGCATGTCCAACGCTTACATCTCAACCCCCACCCTCAAGTTGGAGCATAAATATCTATCATGTCTAACTTGGACTAAACATTTCCAAAAGGGACATCTGGAGGGTACCTTAGTAAGGAGATGTCTGATATCTTCTCCGATTAATTAAATAGATTGCCATAAGAACAAGATCACTCCACTACTTATCTAGTCAGTGAAGGCCACTACATATTTCGGGAGTCTCTCTATTAATATATATTTTCCGACCCCTATTTTGAGATGCTTTTCATCTAGATATATAATAGCCCCAGAAACTTTTAAGGACATTCGTCCAAGTAAGAAGATACTATTGGTGTATGGTAGATGCTTCCTCGATCCCTCCGATCACACACCAATCATTTGGGACTTGAGTGCAGTGGGTATGCCCCAATTATTTTTCCAAATCAAGAAGTCTTTGCTTTTGAAGGATGGGTTTAGAGATATAGTTGATGATTTTTGGTCTATTTTTCACGGTAAGGGATCTCCATGGTAAAAGTGCTTGGTAAGCTAAAGTCTTTAAGAAAAAAGTGTGTTTTTAGAGAGAATACCATGAACATGTGATCTTACACAAAAAAGGTGTAAGAGGTTATTTGCATAACAGACAAGAAGGAGGATGCACGAGAACTTAATCCTTCTAAACTTTTTTTAAGATGGAAGATTTCCCAATCCACAATACCATTCTGTTTCTAGTAGTAATGACTAATGACATGATGTCTGATGTATAACTCCCTAGGAAGCAAAGACATCGACCAAATCTTTCTAAAGAGCATTACCTGTCAAGAGATATTTATGTGAACCCTAAACCTAGGGGTTATTCATGTACTCTCTCTAGGGAGGCAACACATATTTGTAAGTCTAATCATAGACCTCCATCTAAATAAGGAGCCTTAGGGCTCGTTTGGTTGCCAGATTACCTCGAAGTTACCTGGCATACCCCTTGCTCTATCCTTGCATTTATGGGTTGGAAGTAGTTGTATGGATCGCATAATTTCTAACCACATTCAAATAAAAAATTTAACATAAAAGACATATTATAATCATAAAAATAGTTAATATAAGACATAATCAACGTTATATCGCATCGAATTTATCATTCCAACCCGCTTCAACCTCCTAACCATTCAAACAACTATTATTCAGAGGAGGTTACTCCAACCTAACTCAGTTACCAAACAGGCCCCTAGGGTTCTCATTCTCATCCCACGACCCATGTATCTCCACCTCTAGCTGATTTGGAGATTGCATCAATGCTTGTCCCTAAACCGATCCATGCATTTCAATTCCAGCATTAGCATCCTCCTTGACCAACTACCACTACATCTAAAAAAATGGCAAAGCCTTCTCCCACTATAAGTAGGCTCGGCTACATGGATTCTTGGTTAAATCCAAGTTGAAAGATTCAACGATTTTTTACGCTGGTCATCGACTACCTAACTCAACCCCTGCAAGAATGGGAATTTAACCCTGATCTTTTGTGTGATAGACACATTGTACTACCACTAGATCATTTAAGTGGGTACAACTACCACTACATCTATTGTGGTAAACTGATGCAGCATGGGACAACCAATTGAAGATTTTCATCAATTGAAATTTAGCAATTAAGGTTTAATTTAAAGTCAGATTAATTTTACGTTTATTAAGTTCATGTATTTTTAATTAAAGAAAGAGATCGTGTTTGATCTTGATTAATTAATTAGTCAGTTATATTTAATAGTTAATCGGTAAGAGTCGATTAGGATAACTTAGATTTGAATTTTGATTCAAATCAATTAGAGTCAATCTAAATTTTGAATTTTGATTTCTTTCTATTTCCATAATCTCGTCCCTTCTATATAAAGCGGATGGTAGTCCTTTATGTAAAACGATTGAAATTGAGATTAAATTGAGATTCATCTCATATCTCTCTCCTCTCTATCCCTTCTCCATCGATGCGATCTCCGCAATTCTCTCTCAAATATCTCACATTCGGCGGGATTTCTCTCATCTCTCCTCCGCTTTCTTCTCTACCAAATATTTCCACCATCAAAAAAATATTTTTCCTGTGAATTTTTTGATCCGTATCAATTGATATCCGAGAATGGTATTCAGATCATCATCGTGATCTGACGATCCTCCCCGTCGTTCGCACAGACATAAATCCAGAGATTCTCGCTCCAACGACCGTGCATGGCGTGCTGATGTTAGAAAAAATTTTCCGATATGCTCCAAGTATGTGCAAATATGCAAGCTTTGGCAACAGAGATGTGTGAGCCACGGAATGTGGAAGCATTGACGCGACAACTAGCGGAAAATGTTGCCAAAAATGCTGCCAAAAAGGCTTTTGAAATATCATCCCGTGCCCTTGAAGCTTCCGTCCAAGTTCCCAATGAAGAAAGCCAAGGAAAAATCATCGCCTTCGACGATCTGCTAGATGTCCAACTCATTTCAGACCTGCAATCACTGGAGAAATCAACTCCAGCGTCACCCACAACCCTCTCACGGGCCCCCTCCATCACCCTTATACCTCCACAACCAGGTCAGCCCCCAGCAGCCCCTTCTCACCTTCCTCGCACCCCCTACGCCCATCACCGCCTCCCCACCCACGCCGACACCACCACCGCATACTCCCACAGCCCCCTCGCCTCCCCTAAAGCCCCTCTTCGCCGCCCCGAGACACAACCCAAACCCACCACCGCCGCATAGCCCCCCTTCACCCCCACCCTTCCCCTCTCTATCCAACGTCGCCCCCTCCACCTTGACCCCGCACAGCCACCATCTCCTCTTGCCACCCCCTTCTCACCACCCACGCTACTGCCCTCCCTCTCCACCTCCCTACCCAATGCTGCCACAACCCCCACCTTACCTCAACACCCCTGCATCTCCCGTTCACCGTAATCGGGACATCATTTCGATCTAGATTGTGGTTCGAGGCCCCGCACTACCTCATGCGTCACTTGCGCGGACCCTGTTGCTGCCTTTTGTGCATCCAACAAGGCCATCGACGCCATGGAAGGTCGTATCCTGATATATCGGCGATATATCGCCGATATATCCATATCGACATGGGACTGATATCGAAATCGATATATCGATATATCTGATTTCAGGCATTTTCTTCAGAAAGATTCATAGATATAGCGATATGTCGGCGATATATTGGCGATATATCGCCGATATATCGATATCGACACGATATCGAAACGATATCGATATCGATATGTCCTTCCATGATCGACGCCATGCTTGGAGTCGAAGCCTCTGTCGCCACCACTGCCAAGAAAAGGGATGAAGAATCCTAACATGGGGTTTCTCTTCAAGGGCATTCGAATCTCACAAAACTAGGGATTGGAAATTAATCTGAACAAATTGCAGTGAAGCCCCTTCTCCCAAGAGTTTTTATCTAAAGAGAAAATTGAGAGCTTATCTTATGATATTTATTTAAGTGAAGGGATAGAGAAAAAAATGTAGGTGCACCCCCCAATCGAAAAGAATTACAAACGTACTTCGGAATTTAACAAGAAAGATACGAAATTGGAGCAAATTATGCAACAAATTCAACGAGTGTTCTCCAAGACAACAACCGAAGACAAAGCCATTCATCAGGAGATGAGTTTTTCAAAGCGGCACAGAGATGATGAAGTGCGGGACAACCAATTAAAGATTTCCATTGAAATTTAGCAATTAAGGTTTAATATGCATCCAATAATTAGAGTCAGATTAATTTTATGTTTATTAAGTTCATGCATTTTTATTTAAATAAAGAGATCGCGTGTGATCTCAATTAATTAATTAGTTGGTTATATTTAGTAGTTAATCAGTTAGAGTCAATTAGGATAAGTTAGATGTGAATTTTCATTCAAATCAATTAGAGTCAATATAATCTTGAATTTCGATTTCTTTCTATTTTTGTAATCCCACCCCTCCTATATAAAAGGGATGGTAGTCCTTTATGTGAAACGGTTGAAGTTGAAATTACATTGAGATTTATCTCATCTATCCCTTCTTCCTCGATGTGATCTCCACGATTCTCTCCCGAACCCCTCGCATCTGGCGAGATTTCTCTCCTCTCCCCTATGATTTCTTCTCTAGCAAATATTTCCATCATCAAAAAACTATTTTTCCAGCATGTAAATTTTTGATCTGCATCAAAGGCATGCAACATATTTGATCTGATACCAATTGATGCAAATAAATTTTGTGATGGTGAAAAAATAATTTCTTGATGGTGGAATTGATGCAGATCAAAATTTTGCACAGTGGAAAAATAATTTTTTGAAGGTGGAAATATTTGGTAAAGACGAAATCAGAGGGGTGACTAGAAAAATCTCACAGGATGCAAGGGATTCGGGAGAGAATCACGGAGATCGCGTCGAGGGAGAAGGGATAGAGAGGAGATAGATATGAGATAAATCTCAATTTAATTTCAACTTTAACCGTTTTACATAAAGGATTACCATCCCCTTTATATAGGAGGGGTGGGATTACATGTTGGAATAAAGTTTATTCATATGAGAAAAGAGATCCCAGAGCTCTCTTATATAGGAGAAGAGCCATGGGTTAATTACATAAGTGATACCCAAAGAAAACATAAAATGTGAATCTAGTACAATAATAAATAAACATCTCAACACTTCCCCTCAAGATGGAGCATAAATATTGATCATGCTCAGCTTGGAACATCTCTAAAATGAACCTCTGGACAGTGCCTTTGTGAAGATATCTGCAGTCTGATCTCCTGTGGAAATATGAGAGGTGGATATAAGGCCCTTCTGGACCATGTCTCTAGTGTAGTGACAATCCACCGCGATATGCTTTGTCCGTTCATGAAAAGCAGGGTTATTGGCTATAAATAGAGCTGCTTGATTATCACATAAAAGCTTCATAAGAAGAGAAACCTCAATAGTAAGGTCGGTCAAAACTGATCTAACCCACATCATTTATGTACATCCCTGTGCCATAGCCCTGTATTCCGACTCAGTACTAGATCTGACCACCACAATCTGCTTCTTGCTTTTCCATGAAACAAGTGAACTGCCTACAAAGATAGCAAAACCAAAAGTCGACTTTCTGTCCCTGGGACAACCAGCATAGTCTACATCTGCACATCTTGTCACCTCAAGTGATGCATCCCTACTGAACATAAGGCCAGAGTCAGGTGACGTCTTCAAATACCTCAAGATCATGTGAACGGCATCCATATGTACCTTCCTGGGTTGCTCCATGAACTGAATGACTTTGCTAACTGCAAAAGCAATATCTGGCCAGGTAATAGTGGCATATATGAGCTTCCCAACAAGCTCTTTATATCTCCTCCAGTCAATTTCTTCGGTGTCCTCATCATACAATCTCATGCTTGCATCCATAAGAGTAGAAGCAGGTTTGCACCCTGTCATGCATGTCTCAGATAGGAGGTCCATAACAAATTTCCTTTGATTCATCACGAGTCCATGTTGATTTCTGGAGAACTCTAATCCAAGGCCCTAAATGTCGATTTCGGTCACCATTTCGGTATCGACCAAAACAGAATTTCAGTGGAATTTCGACCGGAATTCGGTCATTTCGACCATTTTTTGTACCAGGACCCCCATATTTCGGCCATTTCAGTCGAATTTCGATTTCGACAAGATATCGATAATCGACAGAAATTCGACCGAATTTCGCTGAAATTTGAGGCCATGCTTTAATCCAAGAAAGTAGCAAAGATTTCCAAGGTCCTTAGTCACAAACTGCTGACTAAGGAACTACTTAGCGGTAAGAATACCTTGCTCATCATCTCTTGTCATGACAATATCATCGACATAAACAAGAATAGCCACGGTACCTCTAGGTGTCCTCTGTACAAACAGTGAGTGGTCCGCAGTAGGCCGCACACACCCCTTTTTCTCTATCAATTCCGATAGCTTTTGATACCAAGCTCTCGGACTCTGCTTCAGGCCATAAATTGCCTTGTGAAAGCGGCACACATTCTGAGACTCCCCTCAGTAGCAAATCCTGGTGGTTGTTGCATATATACTTCCTCCTGAAGATCCCCATAGAGAAAGGCATTTTTGACATCAAGTTGATACAGAGGCCAATCTCTGGAAACGGCAATAGATAGCAGAATGCGTAATGTAGAATGTCTTGCTACAGGAGAGAAGGTGTCCTGATAATCTACCCTATAGGTTTAAGTGAACCCTCGAGCCACAAGCCTTGCTTTGATATCGATCGACACTACCATCGACCCTTTGCTTGACCGTGAATATCCATTTACAGCTCGCAATAGATGCTCCTGGTGGAGGTGAAACAATGCTCCATGTGCCTCTTGATCACAGAGCCGCCATCTCTTCTTCCATAGCAAGGCGCCACCTATTGTCCTGGAGCGCCTCTTGATACGTCCGTGGGATAGTAACAGCAGAAAGTCTCACTATAAACTTCTTGTAGTCCTCTGACAGATGATCCAAGGAAACATGTGCAGCCATTGGGTAAGTAGCACATTGGCGACGAGGTTTCCTTAGAGCAATCGGTATCTCCAGGTCATCAGCCTCACCGTCCTCTGGAATTGACTCTTCCTGTTCATCAATAAAATCTCCAGTGCCATCAGTAGAAATAATATGTTCCTGACATACTTGAGTCATGGTAGATGATGTGGTAGGTGCATGAGCAAAGGGACGAGTAGATGACCTGCGAGTATAAACATGGGGTAAGAATGTAGACTCTTTGTGAGGAGGTGGAGGTGGAGGTGGCGGTATAGGTGGTGAAGACCTCGGGACATCACAAGGAGCAGATGGAGGTGGAGGAACCACAACATCTTCTCTGGATCCAGTAGTAGACAACCCTGTCACCTGTAGGAGAGAAATACATAATAGATTCGAAAAAAGTAACATCAACACTGACATAGTATTTTCTCCCAACAGGATCAAAACATCTATACCCTTTTTGGTACGAGAATAACCAACAAAGACACATTTGACAGCTCTAGGTAAGAGCTTGTCACGGTCAGGAGTAAAGTCATGGACAAAGGCTACCGATCCAAAAAAACGAGGTGTAAGTGTGAAGAGTTCCTTTTCGGAAAACGCAATCGAGAAGGAACTCTTTTCTCCAAGAATAGTGGATGGCATGCGATTTACCAAATAACAGGCAGTTAGGACGGCATCCCCCCAGAAAGAATGAGGTGTACTACTGCGAATCAACAAGGTCCTCGTGATGTCTAAGAGGTGATGATGTTTGCGTTCTGCAACTCCATTTTGCTGTGATGTATAAGTGCAAGAAGTCTGATGAACGATACCCATAGACTGGAGAAATTCAGCCAAATGAAGAGTAGAAAATTCCAAAGCATTGTCGGTGCGAATGTATTTAACTTTAGCAGAAAAAATGTTGTTGATCTCAATAAGAAAAATCTTAATTATAGCACATGCTTCATATTTATGTTTAAACAAGAAAACCCATGAAAGTCTAGAATAATCATCGACAACAACCATATAAAATCTATGCCCCTGATGATCAGGAACACGACTTGGACCCCAAATGTCAAAATGAAACAACTCAAAGGGCCGATTACTACTACGACTTGGACGACTAGGAAAGGAGTGATGGTGTTTCCTAAGCTGGCAAGCTTCACAGTCCAGAGTAGTAAGAGGAGATAGTTGCGGAAGAACACGTATCATCTTTAGGAGAGGAAGGTGGCCAAAGTGAAGATGCCACAGAAAAGGCGAAGCAGATCCAGAGGGAATAGAGGCCACCCCAGCACATGATTGAACAGCAAGTTTGTATAATCCTCTCTGCTCACGGCCATGAATAATCATCCTGCCAGTTAGTATGTCCTGAAACATAAGAGAAGACGGGTCAAAAATGGCACGACAGTATAAATCTTTTGTAATCTGACTAATAGACAAAAGATTCATATGAAAATATGGAGCATGTAGAACATTCTGAAGGCGTATAAAAGGGGCTAAAACAATCTCCCCCTGACCAACAATGGGTAGCCTAACTCCATTGGCTATGATTACGGAGCGCCCAGGAGCAATGGTCGTATATGAAGAAAATAGTGTCCGATCTCCACACATGTGATGAGACGCTCCAGAAACCATTATCCAATCTGTCACATCGGAACTGCTCCTACTTGTAAGCACATATGAAGTACCTGATGAAGTAGGTAGTGCTCTGGCAGTGGCCGATGCATCTGATGGTCCTGCAGCCTGAGTCACAGGAGTGGTCACCATCTCTCGATGTTTCGAGACAAGATCGTCAAAACGGGCATCGGTAGTAGGTGCAGGTGAAGAGTCAATCTGCTCCGCCACAAGTGCAGACGTCGGAAAGTCGTGCTTGTGAAAGCATGTCTCCTCTGAGTGGCTAGGACGATGACAATAAGAACAAGGACCAAGTTGACGGCCTCCACCTCTACCACGAGGTCCACGACTACGGAATTGGGACGTACTGCCTCATCCACGAGAAGCAGCCATAGCCGAGGAAGTCGGTTGTGGCGTGGATGTAGGTGTGGTAGTAATCCTACTCAGCCGCTTGTAGACCTCCTACATTGGCGGTATGATCTCGCCAGTCAGAAGTTAGGTACGGGCGACATCGTTCTCTGAGTCAAGAGAAGACAGGAAAACGCCAGTCATAGTGGCATTCCGATACGCATGTTGTTGTTCAACATGGTAGTGATAGGCATGAAGCTATGGAGTCGTTTAAACATGCCTCTCAGATGTGAAAAGTGAGCATGTAAAGGTCGACCATTTTGCTTGGTCGAGAAAATGTCGAACTGAAGTTGGAGCATCTTGCTTTCATTTTTCGGCTATCCATAGGTAGCAGCCAATATGTCCCACATGGCCTTGCAGTAGGCTGATTGACAATATCATTAGCAATCTCTGTGCTAAGCGTCCCAGAGAGCCACATACGAGCATATGCATCATCTTGCTTCCATGATGCATTGGCCCCAGTCTTGTCCGTCGGCTCTGAATCAGTCTGAATATACTCCTTGTTGTGGCATTGCATCAGGATACGAAACTGCATGGACCATAGCTCATAGTTGGTACCATCCATCTTTACGATAGGTGTCGGTCCTTTGAAGGCACCAAAAGAGGAGAACACGTCACCCTTGATATTTGGCATTCTTTAATACGACAAAATGCGGAACAAGAGGGGAAAATCTCGCAAAAGTCTTGTCTACAGCATCAAATGAGGGATGAGATGTATCTGTAGACTTATACACTAATCCCTAATGCTGTGTTTATGGTCGAAGGCCGCAAAGGAAGGAAGAAATCAGACTATATCGCCCTTCGCAGATCAGTCCAGACCTCGACGCACGTGTACAAGGGTCTGTTGGAATCAACCGAGGGGACCCGGAGCCGCCGAAGATGTGTCGGACCCCTTATGAATCAAGCCACAACGCCTATGGGGGGAAAGGGAAGGTCGTCGAGGCCTATGGCGGTGCTGGAAGGGGTGGCAGCGGCACTGGGTTGCCGTGGGGGGTGGGGGCGGTGGCCGGAGGGTGCCCGCGGCGGCACAGGGGGTGGCGGTGGCCCCTAAAAGGGGTCCTGGTTGCCGCAGGGGGCCTGCCTGCAGAGTGGTTGCGGGGGCGTTGGGGCGCGACAGGCCGCCCGAGGCCGCAGAGGGCGCGGTGACGCGCGGAGGTGCGCGGAGGCACGAGGAGAGGCCGGCGGGTGGGGCTAGGGTTAGGGTTTTGGTTCGAGAACCCCGATCTAGGACCGTTGCTCTGATACCATGTTGGAATAAAGTTTATTCATATGAGAAAAGAGATCTCAGGGCTCTCTTATATAGGAGAAGAGCCACGGGTTAATTACATAAGTGATACCCAAAGAAAACATAAACCGTAAATATAGTACAGTGATAAATAAACATCTCAACATTACAAAAATAGAATGAAATCAAAATTAAGAATTAAGAATTCAAAATTAAAAATTTAGACTGAATCTAATTGATTTGAATCAAAATTCAAATCTAACTTATCCTAATTGACTCTAACCGATTAACTACTAGATATAATCGACTAATTAATTAATTAATTCAAATCTAACTTTATTTAAATAAAAATGCACGAACTTAATAAACGTAAAATTAATATAACTCTAATTATTGGACGCAAACTAAACCTTAATTGCCAAATTTCAATGGACAAAAGTCTTCAATTAGTCGTCTCGTGTTGCATCGTAAATCCTTCCCAATCGACTCTACAGATTGCCATCCCTATTACTTCAGTTGATAGTAAAGATGCTCCCATTGCCCTAAGAAAAGAAAAAAAGCATTGTACCATGCATACAATTTCTACGACAGTCTCCACTATTCTTGAATCTACCTATAAGTTATTTGCAGAAGCATAAATTGTACCAGAGATCTCCAACAATTATGTTAGGCACTATGTGATCCAAAATTGCACCTTGCCATGAAGGAAGAAATGTCTGCTATAATATCTTGAGGGACATGCCAGCTCAAAGATCCCCCTGCAGATGGCAAGATTGCTAGATCTGAGTATCGCATGTCGATAAAAATTGTACCACTGTAATGTGGGCAAGATGAGTGACACATGCACGTTCTCAGATCAAGATTCTGAGCGGTTTCACATCGGACATATTTTCACGATTTTTCATATCGTATCATGAATTTCAAGAGCAATTTCCAAGCTATCCGACCTACGTATCGCAACAAATTTTTTATGCACGGTATTAATCTATTGAACGAAATAAAAGGTGTAAAGTAGATGAATAAATTGAATCATTATCAATTATTTTGAGGGTCTAATCATCTCCATAAATATGTAAGTTGATAATATAATGGTGATGCAGCATGGAATTAATAAATAGGTCTAATTTTTATCCATTAATTTTATTTATGTTTATTCGAGTCGTTGCAATTTTTATTTAAATAAAAGAGATCGCGTGTGATCTCCAATTAGTTATTCAGTTTTAAATTTGAATTTCGAATTAGAGTCAAATTAGAATAATGTAGATTTGAATTTTGATTCAAATCAATTACAGTCAATTAAGATCGGTTAAGATTTTAATTTGAAATTGAATTTGATTAGCTTTCTATTTTTGTAATTCCACCACTCCTATATAAAGGGGTCGGTAGTCTATTGTACAAAAAAAAAGTTCAGTTGATATGAAAATTGGGTTTATCTCATTATCTCTCTTTATCTTTCTCTTTCATTATTCTCTCTCTCCGCGTGGTCTTCACGATTCTGTCTCCAAATATGGCACAACAGGCGCGCTTTCTCTCCTTCGCCCCTTCAAATTATTCTTCCAGCAAATTTCCACCATCAATATTTATTTTTCCGTCGTCGCAAATTCCTATCTGCATCATTTGGTATCAGAGCATGGAAACTGAATCGTTCCTACGATCCGACGATCCTGTCGAGTATTAGTGTTTGCAATTCGATCTTAGTCTTCTCTCTAATGGCTGACATGCGCATTCGCGACAACAAAAGTTCAAGCGATGCCTTATATCAAGTCTCAAGGTTCAAGCATGGTTGGACGCTTTAATTGATGAAACTTCGTCCACCGACAACAAAAATCAGATCACATAAGGTGTTGTACAACCTACTTTTGATCAAGAAAACAAAGGAATGTTCATTCTAGATGAAGATTTATTTGATATAACTATTGTGCAAGAAGAAAAGGAGGACCAAGGGCCCATCTTCTACGAAGACTGTGCGGATAGCGAGGTCGAACACCTTGATTTATTCCTGGGTGAAGTTCCTGTGCAGGAGACCGCCGCAACATGGCTGCCAACACCGACAACATTGTTGCCTCCAACGGCCTCACCAACGCCGTCATTCCCTCTTGTCGAGCCCTCAACCTTGAGTCCGCCCACGACCAGAGCACCCGCACCCCCGGGCCCCTCCCTCGCTACACCAGCAACCCTAGAACCCCATCTCGTTGCACCAGCACCCCCAGGACCCCCCTCTCGTTGCACCCGCAACCCCAACACCCCATTCCACTGCCACCCTCCCACCCTAGCAACCCTCATTGCCCCAACCACAACGCCCTCTCCCGCAGCCCTTGAATCCTCTGCGATGCATCCCCCAGCCCCCATACTCCCTCCCGCCACCCGCACACCCATTGCGGCGCAAACCTCATCCTCGTCACCGCGATCCCCAATCTCGTCAACGCAACCATCCACCTGCGCGTTGATCGTGAGCCGCAATTGCATTGCCCCAACAGCGCACCCCCTCCACGGTCCTCCTATGCATTGTCACCATCCCTCAAGAGGAAACCTAGCGACGGTTTCCTCAATCGGATCCCTGAGAATAAGGGGTAGGACAAATTACAGGCAAATCCATCCTCATGAAAGTTTTTATTTAAAGGTCATAAGAAAGGAACCCCCTTACAAAATTTGTTTAAGTGAAGGGGTACGAAAATTGCAATCCACCTCCTAAACAGGAAGATTTTAAGACAAAGGCTAAAAAAAGAAACTTGGGATTGCTACATTCTCCAATTAGGACTATAAATGTGGGGTTTGCCTATAAAAGGACCCTATGGGTTATAACATTACCCATATCTCCTTTCATCCCAGGCTGGTGCCACACAGTTGTTATGGGTTTTCCGAAGGCTACGATGTTCATGCCTCATCAATTTTTCGATCACCGCAATAAGGGGACAGCTCGTGGAGAAGCCACCCTTTTGCGCCACATATGTTCTTCCAACATGAGGTTGTGGACTCCGTCCACCACACTAAAGAAATCTGGGTTCCACCGTTTGCTCCACATCTATTCTTCCAAGAGGCGAACAAGAAATTTGACATCAAATCTTCAAGTTTCGAAGATAAAGTAATTCGTCAGGAGACGAATTTTTCAAGCGGAGGAGAATTAATGCAGCACGGAATTAATATATAGGATTGATTTTTATCCGTTAATTTTATTTACATTTATTCGAGTCGTTGCAATTTTTATTTTAAATAAAAGAGATCGCATGTGATTTCCAATTAGTTATTCAGTTTTAAATTTGAATTTCGAATTTCGAATTAGAGACAAATTAGGATAATGTCGATTTGAATTTTGAATCCAATCAATTAGAGTCAATTAGGATCCATTAGGATTTTAATTTGAAATTGAATTTGATTTGCTTTCTATTTTTTTGTAATTCCACCCTTCCTATATAAAGGGGTCGGTAGTCTATTGTAAAAAAAAGTTCACTTGATATGAAAATTGAGTTTATCTCATTATCTCTCTTTATCTTTCTCTTTCGTTATTCTCTCTCTCCACGTGGTCTTCACGATTCAGTCTCCAAATCTCGCGCAACCGGCGCGCTTTCTCCTTCTCCCCTCCAAATTATTCTTCCACCAAATTTCCACCATCAATATTTATTTTTCCGTCGTCGCAAATTCCGATCTGCATCATATGGTCCTCTGATACTGAATATTGATTAGCTAAGATAGAAATCAATATTAGATTATCTAAATTATAAATTAAATAAGAATGAAATGGTCAGTAAGTGAAATTAAAACCTTGTTATCTATCAATATATATGAATGCTTGGTGACAATGGTGATTATATGATATCTAATATGTGTTGCGATGGTAGTCTTTCTTGTGTGAGATGCTTTGATCGTCTTGAGAGTGGTGCTTGTACTTAGTTCCACAATTGAGGTACCTCTCGTGCTGAGGTTGTTTCTTACGGTGTATTCTTTCATGATGCATGGGCAGCTGGAGATAGTGACCACAAGAGATGGGTGAGATATGTCTTGTTTATGTATTTTAGTACTCCTTTATCTAATTTCTTTTCCTCTAGTCTGCTTTATGTAATTTTCTCAAAGGTCTCTCCCCTATATAATGGAGCCTAGGCTTATGAAATAAACAACTCTCTATTTTCCCAACACGGTATAAGAGCGGCGGTCCTAGACCGAAGCTCTTGTACCGAAAAACCCTAGCCCCTACCTTGAGCCTTCTTGTGCATCGCCACCAAAGGCACCACCGCCCTCAGCGGCCCCACCGCACAAGCGGCCTCACCGCCACCGCCCCGCGGTCTTCGCCCCCCCCCCCTCCCTCCCCTCGCCGCACCTCTCGCATGGCCCCCGAAGTCGTCGTCGCCTGTTTTTAAGGAGGTTGGTTGCGATTTAAGTTTAATATGCAATCGACTTCCCTTATGTCCGTGTAGACATTCATTTGGTCAAAGTCTACGATCCTCGTCTCCTTCGATCGGCATGATATCAGAGAACAAGATTGATATCCCCATCACGGGTGCCTTCAGAAGTCCAACGCCCATAGTCAAGATGGATGGGTCGAATTAAGAGTTGTGGGCCATGCAATTCATGAGCCTAATGAAGTTGATGGGTAAGAAATACACTCTTACCGAGGAAGAACCGAGGGAGAATACGGGGTTGTATGCCTCATGGGAGGCTAATGATGCCTATGCATGGGTCTGGTTATATGGTACCATGATACCAAATATAGCAAATGATGTCCTGCACCAGCCCACAACTAAAGCCATATGGGATGTTCTTGCTGCCACGTATTCATAGGCCAAGAATGAGACAAAAAGGCTACAGCTACAGCATGGCATCTTAACCATTAAGCAAAATGGTCAACCACTCCATGCACACTATACTACCCTGCACGGAATGTTTGAGAAGCTTCATAGCTTCGTGCCTCTCACGGCTACTCTAAAGCAGATGAAGACATTCCGGAATGCTATGATGGTTGGAGTATTTTTGGCCTCTCTTGATTCACAGTACGAGGCTGCATCCTCCCAGATACTAGCTGACGCTACCATTCCTCCCATGGACGAGGCCTTCCGAAGGTTAATCAGGATCAATGTTCCAACTCCAATGCCAAATTCTTCTGCCATGGCGGCCTCTCGTGGAAGAGGTAGCTCATCTCAGTTTTGTGGACGGGCATCACGTGGTAGACGTGGACGTGATCGTGGACCATCATGTACCTATTGTCACAGATCTAGTCATACGGAAGACACATGCTACTCTAAGCATGATTTTCCAGCGTCAGCACGTGTAGCAGAGTAGCCATGTATCAGCAAGCTACACCACCCACATCAGATCAGAGATATGATGAGCTTGTGTCTCGACTGAGAGACATTTTGCCACTATCTAGTACCCCAACACCTGCTTCAGAAAACAGCTCGGACATTGCCTCTACTGCAGGGGCCAATACCTCAAGTAGTGTTCATGCCTCTACTTGTTATCATGGTTCAGATATATCAGAGTGGATTATTGATTCTGGAGCCACACATCACTAGTGTGGAGATAGAGATCAACTCATAGCCTATTGGCAGGTTCCTCCAGGAAGGACTGTGGTCATAGCTGATGGGACTCATTCTCCTATCGCGGGACAGAGGAGATCACCATGATACCATCTATGTGCTTACAAAATGTGTTGCATGCTCCTGATTTCTCAATGAATTTACAATCTATCAGCCAAATTACTAAGGATTTAAATTGAAGAGCAATATTTGGCCCATCATCTCTTGTGTTTTAGGATATTCTTATGGGCAAGGTGATTGGTTGTGACCAAATGTTGGTCTATCATCCCATTCCACTGGACAACTTTCCCCTTTCTTTAGCATCTGCGATTCGGTCATCTTTCGCTTCAGAAACTGCGTCAAGTCCTTCCTCAGATTTTACCCCGTTCATCATTCAATTGTGAGACATGTCAGCTAGGGAAGCATCATTCGATCTATCTTCCCTAGTCGTCAAAGTCGGAGCAGTAGCTCCCCTTTTGAGTTTTCCATGTAGACATTTAGGCTCCAAGTCGTGTTCCCGATTACTAGGAACACATGTTTTATTTAGTTGATGTGGATGATTTTCGTCGTATGTCTTACGTCTTCTTATTGAAGAATAAATTTGAAGCTGGAAATGCAATAATAAATTTCATTAGAGAAGTGCAGAATATTTTTTCCACCTCTTTAAAAATTATAAGTACTGACAATGTGCTTGAATTCTGTGCACGTGCTCTCTCAATTCTTTCAATCTCATAGTATTCTTCATCAAACATCGTGTGCATATACGTCTTAATAGAACGGTGTTGCTGAAAAAAAAGCACCACCACCTTCTTAATGTCACGCGTACCCTCCTGATCCAATGTTGTGCCCCGCTCATTCTGGGGTGATGCGGTTCTTACGGCATGTTATCTCATTAACAACATGCCCTTGTCAGTGCTATGGGAGAAAATTCCTTTTTCACTTGTTTTTCCTGACAAGGAGTTGTTCTCTCTTAGCCCTCGTGTTTTTGTATCTGTTGCGTTTGTCCATCGATTGTCTCCAGGGATAGACAAGCTCTCTCCTAGGGTTCAGATGTGCCTTTGTTGTGTGCTCCAGAACTCAGAAGGGCTATTGTTGCTATGATCCATTACATAGGAGATATTATGCCAGCACAGATGTAATATTTTTAGAGTCTGTCATGTATTTTTCGCCTAAAAATGACAGGTTGACACCTTCAGATTCGGATAGTGAGATCTATATTCCACCTCCATCAATGTATCAACCATTTTTCTCACCATATCCATTACCACCTCCACCACCATCAGCCCCACCACCTCCCATTACTTTGGTTCCACCATTACCATATCACTACAGTCGACGGTCTACTCCTACTCATGCTCATGGTTCGTTACCTAGCACGCCCCAAGTTTGTTCTGATAGCATTACTTCTAATGATGGGATTAATATTGTCTCTAAACGGGGCTTATCTCAGAAGATTGATGATCAGGTTTGTGGCAGAAATGATGATGATGACCTTGATTTACCTATTGATATTAGAAAGCAGAAGCATCCATGTGCCTCATATTTGATTACTTCTCATGTCACCTTTGAGCATCTAACGGGTGATTTTGGGAAGTTTGTAGCTGCTTTGAACACTGTGGTCATACCACGGAATTACTAGGAGGTGTTGGAGTATTTGTAATGAGCGCCTATTGAGTTGTAACAGGGTAAATGGATCATGGAGAAGATCCATTTACCCCATCATGTATTTAGTCCCACATGGACCAACGGTGGGACTTGGAGGCTCTGGGAAGGCTATATAAGGAGCCCCAGACCTCCTGTACTCATTGAGAAAGTGAATAGAATATCCGCCCCTTAGAGGGCTTCTCCTGTGGTTTCATCCCGCTCCTCACGGAGTAGGGTTCCACATAAAATCTTTGTGTTCTTCGTGATTATTCTTCTTTATTATGTTATTCCGCTTCCGCTTTCTATTTTATAACATGGTATCAGAGCGGGTCGATTCTTGAGGATTTCGTGTTCTTGTTTTTATTCGAGATTCGGTTTGAATTCTCTCTCGATTATTTATGTTCCAGTTCTGGAGATCAATCAGCCTTGTATGAAGGTTTGAAAAATAGGGTTTCTTTCAAGAAACCCTAATTCTCCGCAGTCCAGGTTCACGCCTCAAGCCATAGTTTTTTTTGAAACCGAGATTTGATGTTCTGTTCGTGATTCGTGTGGTTCATCCTGGAGCAAGAGTTCCAGGGAACCTTCTCTTGGTAGAGGCCTTTCCAGACGTGACCTCCTGTTCATGCAGCTCCATCGTGAGCACGGAGTCACCTGCACTTCAAGGCAGCGCCCTCACAAGCTCCAGGCCGCTGGCGATCAGAACCCAGGCCCTCCGCTTCAGGCAGCACCGCCTACACCAAGGCGGCGCCACCAAGACCCAGGCAACGCGACCCTTCCCTCTCGCGCGTCCCTCTCGCGCAAGCCCCTAGTGCGTGCGAAGTCGATCAGTCATACCACCGCCAGGTTGCAGGCTGCTGGCGGCGCCCCAAACACGACCATCTTCATCGAGGTCGCATATTGTGCACTCTAGGCCGATCCAGGAGCAAAGCCTAGGCCGTGCGAACCATCGTGGGCGAACCCCGGGTCGTTGAAACCCCAGGCACGCGTGCTCAGGTCGAAGAAATCCCCAGGCGCCCGCATCGCACGCAAGACTCCATGCGCCCATCGGCGGCAACCCACACCAGCACGCAAGGCCAGCGCAGACGACGCGCCATCGACCCTCTCCATTCCATCGGGAGTGGTGCAACCTCCAGCGGCGGCGGCATCCAAAGGACCCCCATCGAGGGGTGCCTCCAGGCGTGGTTCAGAAGAGCCCTAGGGGGGCCGATACCCCTTTAACGGGGATCCCGTGGGAAATTAAAAAAAAATATTTGAAAGGGTCAAAAGGGGGGCCCAATATTCGGCCGTGTATGAAACAAAAAGGGGGAGGCCCTGTTAGGCAGTGTTGTATTTGAAAAGAGAGAGAGAAGTTAGAAAAAAAAAGGGAAGTTGCAAGTTTTCAAAAAAAAAAAAGAGAAAAAAAAAAGAAAAAAAGGCGCGTACAACTCAAAAGCCGTACGCATTTTTTAAAAAAAAAATTCAAAAAAAAAGCCGAAAAAAAAATGAAACGGCTTTAAAAAAAAATTTGTGTTTCAAAAAAAAATGTTTGTCAAGAGCCGTAAAAAAAATGAAACGGCCAAAAGTTATCCATGTTTTGAGAAGCCGAAAAATTTGTAACAGCTTAATTGGTATTGTGTACCCCTATTTGTCTTGTCTTCTCCCAACTTGGTCGACATCCATATTTTCCGACAAGTATGGGAGAAAGGGGGAGTATATGTAGAGTCACAGGTCTTGTATTCCAGATGCAGATTCAGATTTCCAGACCGATCAGATTCCAGACTCTACGGTTCAGATCCAGGTTCAGACTCGACGATTGTCTTCCGAGTCCTCAGTTTCAGACACGCACGAGTGTGCGGTCATTTGTCAGATGAGCATAAGTTGCCATCTTTTGTCAGAGGTCCCCATCATTCTTCTAGTTGTCAGGCCAGAGTTTTCATGTGAGCCATAGGGACTCCAGAGCAGAGGACCATTCCCTTGAGGTCAAGGGTTTTCATGTGGTATCATAGGTACACCAGAGCAGTGCACCATTCTCTGAGCCAGATGGGAGAGACCCAGTTCTCCGACGAGGAGACTTCAGGCGCAAGTTCAGACTCGATGGTCAGGTTACGAGTCTTCTGTTGTCTCACACTCCAGCCCGTTCGTCCTCCTCACCTGCACGGCATGAGAAGCAACGTCCTCGACTGCAGCATGTGCGCGTTGGGTTGATATTGTCCGTAGTGTCCTGTAGCGTGAGTTGAGTTTCTTTCTGTCTGTTTGTCCAAGCTGAGCATTGCATGCTCCAGCTTGAGGGGGAGTGTTGGAGTATTTGTAATGAGCGCCTATTGAGTTGTAACAGGGTAAATGGATCATGGAGAAGATCCATTTACCCCATCATGTATTTAGTCCCACATGGACCAACGGTGGGACTTGGAGGCTCTGGGAAGGCTATATAAGGAGCCCCAGACCTCCTGTACTCATTGAGAAAGTGAATAGAATATCCGCCCCTTAGAGGGCTTCTCCTGTGGTTTCATCCCGCTCCTCACGGAGTAGGGTTCCACATAAAATCTTTGTGTTCTTCGTGATTATTCTTCTTTATTATGTTATTCCGCTTCCGCTTTCTATTTTATAACAGGAGGCATTGACAGATAGCAGGTGGCATGTAGCTATGGAGGATGAGATGGTAACTCTCCAATCCATAGGCACTTGGAGTCTTGTCTCGACCCCCACTAGGGGCGTCTATAGTGAGTTGCAAATGGGTCTTTACAGTGAACCAGAATACATATGGCAGTATTGATTGTTACAAAGCTCGATTAGTAGCACGTGGCTTTACTCAGACATATGGGGTAGATTACTTTGACACCTCTCCTGTTGCTCGACATTCTACCCTACGGATTTTTTTATCAGTAGTTGTGGTTCGAGATTAATCCTTGTTTCAACTTGATGTCAAGAATGCATTCCTGTACAGTGATCTTCAGGAGGAAGTCTAATGCAGCAACCACATAGGTTTGCTGCTGAGGGGGAGTAAGGTGTGTAGACTTCATAACGCAATCTATGGCCTTAAGAAAAGCCGCGAGCTCGGTTCGAGAAGCTCTCAGATTTGTTTGAGAAGCAGGGGTTCAGACAGTCGAATGCAGATCATTCACTTTTCATACAGAGAACCTCCAGAGGTATGATTGCTATTATAGTCTATGCTAATGATATACTTATTACAGGAGATGATATACAAGGAATAAAGAGGGCGAAAGAATTTCTGGGTCGTGAATTTGCCACCAAAGATGTTGGATCTCTCAGATACTTTCTGGGATTGGAGTTTGCCAGAAATCAACATGGGCTAGTGATGACTCGGAGAAAATATGTCACTGATTTGCTGAGTGACACGTATGCTTGGATGTCGACCTGCCACCACACCAACAGATCAAGCATGAATCTATACGAAGATGATACTGATGAGGTTGACAAGAGAAGATACAAAGAACTGATGGGAAAGCTTCTTTACGTTACCATTACCAGACCCGATATTTCATTTGTTGTCAGTCGGGTAAATCAGTTCATGGAACAACCTCGTCAGGTACGTATGGATGCAATACAAATGATACTAAGGTATCTTAAATCATCTCCAGGGTATAGGGTTGTTATTTAAAAGAGGTGGCACCATCACTATTTCAGCATATGCAAATGCAGATTATGCAGGGAGCCCCAATGGATAGGGAGTCCACAACATGATTTGCTATATCTATTAGAGATTCACTTGTCTCGTGGAAAAGCAAGAAGCAAACTTAGTAGCTAGATCTAGTGATGACTCGGAGTATAGTGCTATGGCACAAGCATGTACAGAAATGATGTGGGTTCGAGTAGTCCTTAACAGATCTACATATACATGTACCTCTTCCCATGTCGCTAAAATGTGATAATCAGGTTGCCATGTTCATTGCTAATAATCATGCTTTCCATGAAAGCACGAAGCATATTGAGGTCGATTGCCACTGTATACGTCACATGATTTTAAAGGGATTCATTTCTACATCTCATGTCAGCTCAGGAGACCAAACGATAGACATTTTCACCAAGGCCTTACTTAGAGGATCATTTCAAAAGTGTACGTCCAAGCCAAGCATGATAGATATCTATGCTCCACCTTGAGGGGGAGTGTAGAGATATATGTCTTGTTTCTGTATTTTGATACTCCTTTATCTATTTTCTTTTCCTCTTGTATGCTTTACGTAATTTGCACATAGGTCTCTCCTCTATATAAGAGAGCCTAGGGCTTATGGAATAAACAACTCTCTCTATTTTCCCGACAATGGGCATGCAACCTTGCGTCCCCAAGTAGAAGACTTGACAACATCGACCCCAGTTCCTTGCAAGTGATGGAAGACATGTAGGCCCACCTATGTCGTGAGAGGTTGTGCGATGACATTTGAGGATGTGTGGTAAGTAGTCGTGTCTTCACTTTTAGTCTAAGATTAACAAGAGTGACTAATGAGAGATGATCACTCGAGTTGGTTACTCGCATAAGTTATATGAAGGGAGTTCTGAGATGTGGTTAGCGAAAGAGTTGTACTTACGGGCAAGGTTTTAAAAAGCGTGAGGCGTATCGAGGCGTTTTCCCAGTATTGCCTCGAGGCATAAGCCTCACTCGTGAAAGAATTTTTTTTCATAAAACATAATAATTAATCGTAATTACAATCTTCAAGTTCTAGAAATTAAATAGTTATGATTAAATACATAACTCCATGACATTTCAAGTCTAACATCGTAATTTAAACATTCAAGTTGTTATATAACTCTCTTTTTTTTACTCAAAATCTATAAGGAGTTAGGTAAATATAGATATGCAAGCACAATAATGGGTAACTCTTTGCAAAATTTAAAGTTTTGAATAAAATTAAACTAAAGGGACGATATGTAACACATTATTTTCAAAATTAGGTGAGATATGGGTTTCATTCAATTGAGAAGGATAAGAGAGTAAGCAGTGAATCAACGATCACTTTTTTACTTTAAAATAAGGATTGTGGGATAAAATACTTGGAATATTGCATGTTATGACTAACATTTTAATAAATAAAGCATTTATGCTTGATTCACACTAAAGAAGTAGACATTAGATTTAAGGACTCAAGACTCAAATTTGTATTCATGTTGATTTATAAAGAACATGCATAACAAACTAAAAATAAGCTTAATACTTTAATAAACTAAAAAAATGCATTTAAGTGAATTGTGAGCTTAAGGACTTGAAAATACTTGTCTACGAAAGATAAAAAGCCCACAACCAAAAACAAAAGAAAAAATATTATAGAAAAAAATAAAAAATCAGCACACAAATGAGGCAACGCCTCGGGCGCGCCTCATAAGCCTCAAGGCGCGCGCCTCACTGAAGCTAAATGAGGCTATAGCCTCGAGACATTTTTCTTTGAAAAACGCCTCGAGGCGTATGCCTCAGCGCCTCGAGGTGCGTTTTTTAAAAACAATGCTTACGGGTTTACCATGTGTTTGGAAAAAAACGGAAGGTAGTCGTAGGTTTTCCAACTACAGTTAGAAAATGGTGAACCATATTCTAATTACTATCCTTAACCATATTCTAATTCCGATTCTTGCTTGAATTGTGCCTACAGTCGAGGACTTTTACCGACATGTAGTGTGTTTTCCCCCGAGGAATGAGTTGCCTCGATAGATTATACTATGTGTGATATATTACATGGGAATTGGTTTACCTTGAAATCACATTGACAGATTTGAATATGCTTACATCTGGAAAAAGCGGACTCATCTAATACAGTTAGAAAATGGTGAAATGGGCTGAAAAGTAAGGTTAGTAAAGAAAAATGTTGGAAACTTAGATAGATGCATCTACTTCACCGCGTGCCTACAGAGGCACCCCAACCCTAAGACACTTTTTATCTTGGAGTCATATTGTGAGGCCCTCACGGTCAAGACCACATGCTATTTCTTTCACTAACAGAATTGATGAATGGTGGTAATAAAGATCATGGAAGGTTGTATCGATATCGATATCATTTTGATATCGTATCGATACGATATTTCGACGTTATATCGATGATATACCGCCGAAATATCGCCCATATCGACGAGCTTTTGTGAAGAAAATGCTTGGAAATAGGGATATATCGCCATATCGGTACCCATATCGGTCACATGTCGATATCGATATATCGGCGATATATCGCCGATATATCCCGATATTTCCTTCCATGGTAAAGATAATGATAGTAATAACAATTATAATTATTAATATATCATAACCTAAGTGTTAGAGTTCACAAGTAAAGTTCACTTGAGAGAGATGTTTTATGTTTTTGTGTACTTGTTTTAGTTGTTATTCTAGTTTCAGTTATTGTCGTTACTATTATTAGTTACTTCTTTCCAGTTCCTATTAATACTTTACAATTTAAATAGAATAAATCCTTATTGAGCAATTTCTCCTAACAAAAGCTCCTCTTCTATGTGGTCCAACAGCTTCTCTCGACCCCGATGTTGCAATAAGTGCCTTTGTCGCATTGAGGGGTTGTCAAGTTTAATTCCACCAGACAGGGTGTGTGTTACATTTTGATGGTTTTACTTATACAGATTCTACTTCAATTCTACTTCTGCTTACTTTTATTTACATATGAGGGATAGTTATGATACATATAGTTTGTTATACTCTGATGGCATATTTGTATATGTGATATGGTTGTTATATTTGTTAAAATATCAACGAGAAGTGAATGCATATTTACTTCCGTTTACTTTGCTTATTCTACTACTAATCTGCTTATCATATTTCAAGTGTGAATTTGAAGTTTGTGAGATGGTCATTGAGTATCGAGGCCTTAAGAAGGTCACAGTTTGGTATCATAGCTCAGATAATCCATCGTTCTTATGAACATTAGATTCTCATTGATATTCGAAATACGGGATAGTGTTTGAAGTCTTCTAACCTTGATATGAGTCCAAGGAGAATTACATAAGTTTTATACCATGTCCATGTCTCTTTAAGTACTTAAACAAGTATTAATATCATGGTTTACTTTACAAGAATCATGCTTACTCGAGTAGAGTCTAATGTGACACAATAGTTGACCTTATAAAATGGAGACTTCAATTGTAAGTTGACTCTTCATACCTCCCTCTCACGAGGACAGTTTCCTAAATTTGATGTCTTTGGAGTTGGAGAGACGAAGGACTTAGATGCTGAACAAAAGCATCAGAGCATATGCATTATTACCAAAGACCTCAAGTGATAGTTTCGCACCTCTACACCAGATGACTCCAGATGATCCGAGTGACAGTGGATGGACCACATATCCAAGATGCCGCAAGGATGATTCATACACCATATAATAAATGTTGACTTTCACATAGTAGTTGATGGCTAGCTACACCAAGCATTGGTGGTATGTCACTAGGGAGCACCAAACTAAGCCAATGACTAGGAGATTTATGTAAACAAATCCGCAGTGAGTTCTACTGCGAACATTGAATAGAGAATCAAAGGTATGGTTTCATTACATGGGCTTTCACTTTAGTTTTATTTTATTATGGTACCACAAACTCATTCCTTGCACACCATTTAGTGCCCACGCTGGGCAAATCAACAATGAGTGTTCCGTCGGCATGTTACATCTAGGGTAAATGGAGCCAGTTGTTTATCATATGACATGGAGTAGAGGATGAGGCATCGAGTAAGTGGACAGTAAATCTCGTGTTTCTATTATTGATCGAATTAGATGATCTTGATATCATTTTGGGCATGAACTGGTTGCGCCATATGTGCTTGGATTATTTTGGCAAGATGGTTGTCTTCCATTTACTAGGAGTGCCAACTTTTTTGTTCGATGAACATGAAATAGATAGTGAACTTGAGTATATACCAATTTGAGGGCACATCAGTATCTCAGTGAGGGAAGTGTAGGCTTTCTCGCTTACATTATTGATTCGGTCGCCCAGGATAGGATGATAGAGGACACTTGAGTTGTATGTGAGTTTCCAGACATGTTTCTGGATGATTTGCTCAGTTTACCACTTGAGTCAGAGATTGAGTTCGAGATCATTTTAATACTCATTCAATCTCTATTGCACATATAAGATGGCACCTTCCGAGCTCGAGGAGCTCAACGTATAGTTGCAAGATTTGCTTGAGAAGGGATTAGTCCGACCCTAGTACATCACCATGGGAAGTGCCAGTCCCTCTTCGTTAATAAAAAGTACAGATCCATGAGATTATGCATCGACTACAAGCAGCTGAACAAGCGAACGATGAAGAACTGTTACCCACTCCCACGTATTGATGATATCTTTGATCAGCGGTATTCTCTAAGATCGACCTACGATGAGGTTACCACCAGTAGAGGATCAAGGAATCAAATGTGCGGAAGTATGTATTTCGTACGAGATACGATCACTGTGAGTTCATGGTGATGCCATTTGAGCGTCTACTGTAGGATATGTTTTTCTATCAAGTTTTCGAGTGTCCTTGTAAAAACTTGGCCTATAAAAGGGCCACATCCCCCGTATGGAAGGCAACTGAATGAGAAATATCATTCCATCACTTACCCCCCCCCCCATTCTTTTGCACTCTCTCTCTCTATCCTTCTCTCTTGCCCTCTCTCCTCCCACCCTCTCCTCTTCTATCCCTTCTCCCAACCACCACCACAACCCCATCACCTCCCTCTCCCCCAATCGTGCCGTCAACACTACAGCTCAACCCGACATTGCTCCTCACCACCGCCACCCTCCTTCAGGTCCCTGTCAGGGCACCTTCTCCAGCTAATATCGTGGTAACAAGAGTGCCCTTCTGTTTTTTTATCTCTTTTTCAGTGATGTGCTAAACAACATTTGATTTGGTGAGGAGAGAGTCCCTGTCGCCAGATAGCTATCAAAGTACCTATTCGAAGACCCATTAATACCTTATTTAATATTGTCAATGGATGCAACGATGCTATGCTTCCCTTTTGGTGTTGTAACTGGCTCTCTTATATACTATTGGTTTGCCCTCGCACTTCATGGTTCTTCTGTTGACCGATTTATCTATACAAGCACTTTGTCTGATTTATCCTTATTACAAAGCCGTTATTCCAGAGCTTCAGGACCTCGTAGCTTTTGTTATTCATTTTCTCCAGTTCCAGAACTAGTTAGCTTTTATTTATTTTTATTTTCCCCTGGTTCCAGGTGGGAGAGCAGATAACTAAGGGGCCTTTATTTGTTTATTTCTTTTGTCTTGGTTAGAGTCCACAGAGCCTTTTTTTCTTGGTTTGTTTTATTCTTGATGCAGCAGATCCATTAGTTGGTTTTTTCTCGCTTCAGAATGTCAGAACTTTAAATTATTTAATAGCCTAGTACCAGAGCAGCCGTAACCAGTCATTGCATTGTACAGCATGCACTACCTGAGAGCTTATCTGGATAGAATCTCTGCCGAAAGATCTTAAGTTGTTTCAATTATTCCTATGTATAAAGATAACTAGATTACTGTATTCATAGCCAATAATCTTACTTTCCGTAAACAAAAAATAATTTCAGATGGAATGTCAATTTATCAGGTATGCAGTTTTGCAAGACAAATGAACACTAGATCTATCCACCGAGGGGTAACTTTTGACTTTTTCACAAATGCACTTCTTCAGGTCAGACTATTTTCTTGGAAGTAGATTCGAAGCTAAGCATGTAGATTAATATGCCTACTTGACAGAGTGAATGTTATATACAACTATTTTTAAGAAATTTTACTCTTAATATACATTTATGTGAGGAGCCGTGTAACTTTTACATTGGCATGTACACGAGGCCATTAACTGAAGAGCATCTCGTTTAATTTGAAATTTTGTTGGTCAAAAATATCAGTACCATACTCTTTTCAAGCAAAGAAAAAATTCCAAGAAGCAGTGTGCACCATAAATGAGATTGCAGGAGGAGCAGCCCATATCAAATCTATCATGAGCTCATAAATTAGTGTCAAAATTACCTCCCTTGCTGAATTTGTGCAGCTTTATTCTTCAATATGAAATTTGTCATCTTGTCATGCAATCGTTCGCTAGCCTACCACATAGTTAACGTTGTGTAACATTCAAAATGATAATTTAAATGAACAACTTCAAATGCAAGTGAATAGCATACATCTGCTATATGTGCATGGCGAAGCTCAAGCCAGATAGGATCATGATCCTCTAAAAGCACCTCTTTCTTTTCAGAATCTGCACCTGATTTACTTGGAACCTGCAGTGTACCATGACAACAGAACAATGTCCGGTATAATAACATAAAAACTGTTCCCAAAAAAATGAAGAAGTCTAAAAGAACTACCTCGTGAACATACTTGTTTCCCTCCATATTTAACAAATCATGGCACATGGCATCATAAGTCCATTCATGGATGACAGGAGCAATCTACACTACATTCAGATGAAGTAAATTGAGGCAGTAAACATTCTACTAGTTCAAGTGCAAAGTTAAATTTGAGTGTGACATCTCAACCTGATCAATAGATCGATCCACAATGAGTAACTCGCAGGTTTCCTTCTCAGGAAAATTAGGTATTGTACTTCTATACTTGCTTAGACAATTCCAAACTCCAGCAGCAAGCTTTGTGGGGATCAAATCACAAAGAGTGGTTACAGTGGATGCATCCAGTGAAGACTTCGCAGCACGGTATCGCACATAAGGGAATTCCTGTTTAAGCATAAAAAATGCCAGAAGCTCAATACAACCGCCTGATAATATAGCTCATTACATTTTTATCATGTGCACCTGCACTCCAACTGTCACGTTTTACAAGTTCAGTATCCTTGTGTATCATTCTTTCATCCCACGGATCACTGACAGTGTTCAAATTGCAAGATGTGACCGCCAGAAAGATAAGCTCCTTTCTTTTCTGATTTCATTTTGCAGGTAACATCTTCTTTATCTTGAGCTGATTATGCCATCCCTTATTTGGGCATTAGACCCATATTTGGAGAACTCATTATAACCAGTTAGTTAGTCACAGCTTAAAAGTAGTCCTCAAACGACTATTCATCAAAAACAGACTACCCATTATGATGTCAGGCTCATCAAGATTCTGCAGGCAAGCACACCCGAAGATCATCAAGATAAACTAGCATCTCAACCACTCTAGATTGGAACGTGAACCTTGGTTTCATCATGTTAATTCTCATGTATTAACCCCCTAGCTTAAATTGGTGTCAATAAAAACCAGATTAATCGTTGTATATATCTGAATCTTGACATAAATTAAAAATACAAAAAATAACAAAAGCAAAAATCACGGTGTTTTTATGCCTTTAAAACGCTCACAAAATTATTTCTCCCTTCATTTGACCTCTTTTGTGTTTTTGGTCAACATGAAACTTGTAGATCTCATCGAGATCTACAACACTCATATTTTGAGTTTTTCCAAATTCAGCCTCTTCTTTCTTTTCAATTTCTTCTTCTGAATAATCTGGCAGGGCCACGTGGCTCCTTCTGGTTGAGCCACATGGCCCGCTTCCTCTCTTGTCGCGCGCCCTCGCTTCTGCGTCGATCGATCTCCCTCTACGTGCTTTCATCACGGTCGTTCATCCCGCTGCCATCCTCCACCCTTCGATCCTCCTCCAGACTGCATCTAGCGCGTCCACATCCGCTCAAGCCCAGACCGTTGGATCTTTAGATCCAATGTCGCCACGTACCTCGTCCACAGCCCTTGGATGCGCTCTGATCGATTAGATCAAGGCCGCTCCTTAGCGCCTTCACCTGAACTGTTAAGTCGCAAGATCCAACGGTCGAGCCTCCATATTTCTCCATTGGTCGCTCTCTCTCTCTTCCATGTTCACCACATCGCGCACGTCGCCCCTTTCCATCTTCCCCATCTCCTCATCACCTCCCTCGGCCCTCTGAACGTGCTCCGTCCAAGCCATATCCTTCGTCTTCCTCACGGGTCCCTTAGCTGACCATGATTCCCTCTCTCACATCCCACGTTCCCCTCGCAACCCATGACCTCCACCATCTGCTGCTCCAACCTCTCCCCTTCAAATAAGCCATCGCCGCCGCAAATTCAGGTCGTCCACCTTTACGTGGGCCTTGGCCAGCTCCTCTCCGCCTCCCGGTGATAGGGGGAGGCTGGATCGAGGTCACGAAGATGACCAAGGCCCCGGTGATGACCCCTGGACATGGTAGGCCTTGCCCTCGGCTCCACAACGCCGGCAAGCTGCTCCGAGGGGGCCGCGGAGTCCAGCGATGACCCCAGCCCCACTTGGAGCTCAGCTCAGGCTGTCGTATTTGCCATTATCTCCAGGTAAGTATCTTCTCAATCCTTCGTGCTTTTTCTTCTGATTTCTTTCAATTAATTAGGCAATGCTCGTTGTTATCACCCTCCATTGACCACCTGCTAAGCTTCACCTATCCACGCTCACCTTCGCACACACCTTCGACCACCACATTCCCTTCTCCATAGCCTGAACACATCCGCCCCACCTCCTCTCCAGTTCCCCGGAGATGGAGCTCCGGGTTCCCCCTTCCAATGCTCACATGGAACCCCATCTCACTCCATCTGATCTATGTACAATTACTTTGGCTATAGAACTAACATTGCAGGTACCATCTTTCTTAATGGTCGAAGCTTCGTCGGAGCAAGCTTTTCGAGATCTGCCTCCGGTTAGGACGTCGTTGGCATACTCCAGGACGACCCACACCTCGCCCATGCTTCAAGCAAGATCGGCATGCTTCCAAGTCGCTTCTAGGAGCTTAATCGAGCTCGGAGGGGAGTGGCGGAGCTCCTGCAGCTACGCCGGAGTCCCAAAATCGTAGCCAGCCACGACGGAGAAGACTCCAGGACGTACAGATGTCGTTGGATGGCACCCTCCCAGTGACCATCCAACGGTCCACATTTGCCCACGTCGACGTCTCCGAGCACGTACAGTTGTCATCCGATCTCCATAATCGGATGGCCCAAGCAAAGCCACGTCAGCCCCCCCGAGTCTTCATCCAGCCTCCAGGCTCGAGACACCCGAGCCAGCCAGATCTCCAGTTGATGACACGTGGCCCGAACCACCACCCGTGCGCCCGAGCCTAGCACCCGAGCCTAAGCCGACGTTCGAGCCTAGCCTCGCGTGCCCAAGTCACGTGAGTGCTGGGTAATTTGCAGGGGTGCCCTGCCGCTTTCTCCCATTTACAAACAAGTCCTCTGGGTCACGTGAAGAGCATGCGCGCTTCGGGCTAATTGCACTCGACCCCCTCTGGGTTTTAATAATTGCAATTTAGTCCTTGTGCGTGGGAAAAATTACAGGGAAGGCCTCACAATTTTTTTGTAATTACTTTTAAGTCCTTCCAAAGACATGTTTGTAAAGTTTTATCTATTTATTTTCATGTTTTCTTTACGTTTATGCCCTTGCACTCTTTAGTGCATATCTTAAGCATCCGACCTCCGTTTTAGTTTTATTTCAGTTGTGTTTCGAAGCTTATTTCTTTCTCTATCTAATGACATGATTTTCTTGTTGATTTGACATTTTAAATTTTATTGATTAATTTTAGTAATGTGGTGTCTTTTATGTAATTATTTCTCCTGCCTTGAATTCGTTCATCAATGGAATTTGCTTTATTATCGGATCCTGAAGTCGAATACATTTTCTTGGCTCAATTATTTTAACTAGATAGGGCATACTTGCATTTGTCATCACTTGGATCTCATTGCATGATAAAAATCAAATAAAACTATCTGCTTCATGTGTCCTTGCATTTTGACCTATGAGTTCTTAATTCGACACTTATTTTGAGTAATAAGAGTCTAAATAGATATTTAAAAGGCTTGTGTCCCTAAATTCGACCTTGGGCTTGCCCAAGTAAAAGAAATTCGACCGCTTGTACTTCATTGACTGCAATGACATGAAAGTATTAATCTGACACTATTAAGGGGCTGAATTTCGGGTTTGTCAAATGTACAACTAAAATGTTAATTTATTTCCTGGGCAATTACCTTTGCCTTGTTTATCCTCCATTAGATAGGATCACTCAGAAATCCATAGCTGATCAAAACTTTATTTATAATTTAGAAACATATGGAATCATTCAAGCATGTAAATGTTCAAGCCTGTGGCAATAAAAATTGGCTAAAAACACCTGTAAGTTTAAATAAGTACAGCTTATTTTTAAATTACAGATGCGTGCAGCCAAGGGAGTAGAATGGCAAAGTTCTTCCTCCATCACCCACACAAATAGACGACATATTTATTGAAGAAATCAGTACATGACTTCCAATGGTTTCCCTTTAGCCATTATAAGGAAAAGTACACCGCAAAAGAACCAAAAGGAGAAAGGAGTGCACCCTCGAAAACAAACAAAACTGCTTCCGGAGTTTTCAAAGTGAAGAAAGAAATCGGGAAAGTTTTCGAATCATACCCTTAGCGAAGCAAATACTGTGGCAATCCGTGTCGCCATTGTGTTCAGACAAGCATTGTGGTTTCCAGAACTCTCTGCATTTTCAGCAAATAGTTCCTCCATAGCCATCTCATGATCAGTTACAAATCCCTATAATATAACAATTCCAGTAAAATTAGAATATAAAACAGCTGGAATCTAGAGAAGGAACCATAAAAATGACAAATACAATTAGAATACCTGACTATCTATAGCAAAATATTCCAAATTCATCTGCAGATGGGCCATAAAAAGGGAATAACATCAACAAGAGGGGCAGAATAAAGGTATTACTAAAATACATAAAAACAAAGATACTCAACCTCGCTCAAGGCTCCAAGACGTGGTAAAACACTGGTGTCTTTCTTTATATAATTTACAAGTTCTTTTGAAATGGGAGAGCTGAAGAACACATATGCCCTGCCAGTGGCCAAAAATAGTGCACCAGATGCCAAACTAAGTTAAATAATTAGAATATATGGTACATACACAGAATAAACAAAATAAGAAAAAAAAGAGGCACTCGAGCTTCAACATACTTTTTGTAAAGAGGAGACTTCCCTGTCATATCCTTCAGAAACTTGTCAATGCTGCAATGTTATCTAAAACAGCTATAATCATATACACAAACAGCCTAGCATATCAACTTTGAACGGGTATTCAGACAGCAGTGTTTTCATTCCATGGTAGTTTATGAGATATAAGCACATATTAGAAAAACGTAAAAAAAGAAAGTATAATATGTCAGCAATAATGGCAATAAAATATGGCTACTGAAAATAAAACAAGTGAAGTGCATTTCTCAGGATACACATGTACAAATGAAACAGATTTTCCCCTCAAAAAAATTAGGAGTATATGAAAGTCGGCAATCCCTCTGAGGAAGACATTAGTTTTGTTTGGTTTGTATGCATGCAACAGCATCAAACAAAGCAGGAAACACTGTGAGAAAGTAAGCTTAATCCATGCTGTGAATATGTGTAACAAATTTACTGGTTGATTCAATCAGATACACAAATTAACTGGGTGACGACTTGAATATTCAATATTCAGTCAATATTAGATCTGACCGAATAGTCAGTCCGATTATTTGGCCGATTAGCAGAATATTTTGGAAACTATTGGTGGACTACCGGAGAAAAATATTTTATTTTTTTATTTTCAAGGGTGTTACAATTTATCTCAATATCACAAAAAATGTCGAAGCTCCATCTCAGTTGTCCAATAGTCTCTTTTAAAAAAAATAACAGCTTCAATTACTATGATTAAAAATAAGTTATGATGTATTGCATCCTCTTTATGAATTAAACACTAAAATTTGTGTATCTTGACTTTGTCTAAAATTCAATCGTTACTTTTATCTCGTTAACTTTTTTAAGGGATGACCATATATCAATACATAAAAACAGATGTATTTGATATGATTTTTATATATAAAATAATTTAAAAAAATATTTTGAAAAAAAGGGTGCATCCACCGTATATGTGTGCACAAAAACTTCACCGTTTAATCACCAAATATATACAGACCTATTAATTAAATAATTTGAATAGTCATCCAAATGCCATTTATTCTTTATTCAATGACTCATCCAACTGAATATCAAACACCAAAGTTTGCAAAATTGACTTGCACAGTGCCAAAATGTTTAGCAGATGCGAAAAGAGACTGAAATCTGAACAAGGATGCCTATGAATTATAATGAAATTGTACTTGTCTTTGATTGGCTGGATGAAATATATTGCCTCCATGGAGGGCAAAGGCTGCCTCTCTTGTACAAATCTTCAACAACTGCATCAGATTACAAGGTAGATATGTAAAATCTTGATACATGGCAGCATGTAAACCTTCAGTAATCAGATAAATCAAAGCAGTCTTAGATAAATCAAAGCAATATAGCATATAGACTATGGCTAGGTCTAGAAATGTAATCAATTTTATTTTGAAAGTTTACAATCAGCAATCACACATAATTTCAAAAGAAGGAATGGATAATCTCAGAAATTCCGGGATCAAACAGAACTTTAAACGCAGAAAACAAGATTTATGCTCAACTCACTTAACTATTCTAACAAAGTAAATATGGTGCATACCATGAGAAGGCAAACTTCATTTGTTTCCCTTTTCAAGATTAAATAAATTCATAATGTGCCCAACTTTCTTTCAAGAATGCCATTTTCAAGTCAGTGATGAATTAGAAGGGGGTATAGAATTGGGTGGGATAACTGTAAGGTCCAACAGGAAAGGAACTCAATATAGTAAGTAGCAGCAAAAGAATGGTGACAACTGGAAGCGAATATAATGAGGGAAGTCATCAATGATGGGAGAGAAATAGCATGGGAGGGTCGCCATAAAAAGCATAAGAACATGGAGGAGCAACGAAGGCCTTTGGAACAGAAGAAAGAGTACAGCAAGGAGAATGACAATGAAGAGACATGAAAGAGGAGACAAGCTGGTGTCGAGGAAAGACAAAGCCTACAAGCAGGAAGTAGCTACATAACTTAAATGACACTCCAGCAAGTCATCATGGCTGAATGGAGAGTTGTGAAGTTGGAAAGGCAAAAAGAGGAGCGGGATATCACCATGATGGCTACGAAAAACAGAAATGAGCAAACAAAAGATCAAATTGAGTAAAATAATTCAATTTCAATGACAAAACATAACTTCCTTCAGAAGGCAATAGTAAACCAGAAACAAGTTTCTGTGTTGCCCTTTTATGCACAATCAGAAAGTGAATGTACCTCTGATATGGCAATTTTCCAACTAGTAAGTACAAGAATCTCCGCACAAGCCCAAAAGAACAAAAAGATGCAAACAAATGGTGCCAGCACTATACTTTTAGCTTGGGAGCCAAGAAACGAACTACTGAAATATAAAGTAGATTCATTATGTAACAAAAAATATTAAAAAATATTTGAAACAAACTAATACCAGAGCACAAGCATAGGACAAGCTCCGCAATACATGAATGAAACGGACAAGACAATCTCAACAGACCTGGTGGCGACTCGAGAGGATGGAGTGCGAAGGAGTGGAGCGTTGGAGAGGGAAGGCGACTCGAGGGGCGACGCTCGGAAACTCGGTAGGGGACGCCGCAAAGGGAAAGGAGGTGGTCTTCGAGGTTGCTGATGAGCTAGGAGTGGGGAAGGTGCTATCGAGAGGGCGGGTCGCGGAGGGGGACTGGGTGCAAGTTACGCGTAAGAAGCCTGGAAAGCGATGCTTCCGATGTGGGGAGCGGGGTCATCTGGCATCCTTATGCTCTCTTCCACCTCGTTGCTATGCATGCGGGAAGCCGGGTCACCGCCAAGCTTCGTGTTGGATCCTTCGTGGTCGCCGCCCTCCGCAGCCGGGGGTGTCTCCTCTGCGGAAGTTCCGCGCTGCTTTACGGACTCTCGTTCGACGCGTTCCGGTCCAAGGGAGGTACGTTCTTTCGCTCAGGTGTGGCTCCTCATACCTGCTCGTCGGGCGACGTTATTCTTGATGTGGGTGCTTCTGTGGTTGGTGCTGCTACTTTGCCTCCGCACACTACTCGTGGTGTGGGTGAAGCGGTGGGTGCTGGTGGTGCCTCGTCGTCGGAGGTTGGCATGATTCGTGAGAACGTGCATGGTGAAGTGATGCATGGGAAGGCCGGTGCTTGGGAAGGGGGCGCGTGACGTCGGCAGGCATGGTTGAGCAGTTGGTGGTGGCTCGTCGGTGCAACGTGGACTGGGTTGGCGTTAAGGTCGCATCTTGGTGCCCTTCCTGGGTCCCCTCTTCCATGGGATTCTTCATTCTTTTGGACTCTTCTCGGTGCTGCGTGCGAGGCCTGTCCCCAGAGCAGTGGGATAGGCTGTTGCGAAATGGGTCTACCAATAACGTTGTGTGGAGGATGACCCGTGTGGCGGATGGTGCTTCTTCAGTCCCTGAGGTGTGCGTGGCGGAGATTCGGGGCGTTCCTTTCCTATCGAGGAATGTCCCATGCCTTGGTAAGGCATTCCGTCGATGGGGGAGATTTTGGCGGTTGTGGATGATGGTCTTGCGCCGGAGGCAGATTGGAAGGTTACTAGGGTTCTTTTCGAGTGCGGCAAGGGTCTTCTACGTGATGCGCCTGGCAAGATTTTCTTCGGCTCCCTTAAGGTTGGCCGGTGGTTCTTCAAGTTGGAGCTCTCCATCGTCGCCCTTCGCTGCCGGCGGTGCCTGATCGGGTGACGCTGATGGTCGGTCCTGTCGCTTCGGGGCATGCGCGCGACGATTCGCCTTCGGCTCGCCAGGTGGCGCGGTTGGTGATATTCCGAAGCGTCACCCTCATGCATGACGCTTCTGGCCCCTTCGACATGCCCTTTCGTGTTTCGTGCCCTTCGCCTGCAACTCCTGGATTCTCCGAGTTAAGGGCGTCCGAGGTGGATCCCTTTCTTCAGTTCCGACCCGTTGTGTCGGCTCCTGCGCTGCTTTTCGGTTACTCAGGTGCCACGTCGGATCATGCTCACGTGCTGGATGGCGGATCCATCAACTTCGGAACTTGGTCGAGGGCTTTTTACCAAATGCCCGGGCTATCTTGCCGTTTCTGGCGCGGTTTTGCCCCGGGTCCACATTGAGGAAGTGAGGGAACATTCTGACGCGAGGGGGGAGCACTTGGCATCGGATGCTCTTGATTCCCCTGTGGGGGTTTCCTCGAACTTAGCGGTTGCCTTCTCCCTCGAGGCTTCATCGGACTCGGCGGTTGCTTGCGATGACGGAGGCCTATCTGATAGACGCTTCGTTCAGAGCTACAAGAGACGTAAAAGCTCCCATCAAGATTCTTTGGTGACGCATTCTTGTGCGACTCAGCGGGAGGCTGTGGCGGAAGCCGCTTGGGCTCTGTGGCATTGGGGAAATGATGATGGTTTTTAATGAAGGTTCTATCTTGGAATGTTAGGGGGCTTGGAGAGCCTGACAAGTGTCGCTCCTTGGGCTCGCGGTTGTCCGAATGGTGTTGTGATGTTGCTCTTATCCAAGAAACGAAATTGCGCGGAGTGGATGAAACCTTGTGGCGTTCTTTTGGCGCGGGCTCTTTGGATGAGTTCCGTGCGGTGGATGCGCTGGGTTCGGTGGGAGGCTTCTTGATAGCTTGGCATTCTGCGATGTTTTCTTTCAGCTCTATTCTGGTGGGCGTCATATGATTTCGGTTGCTCTGAATCGGGCCGAATCAAGTGAGCCCTTGGTGTTCTCTTGTATTTATGCCCCTTCATGCCATGTCTTGAGGAAGGCATTATGGGAGGATCTTCGTGCGGCGGCCTCTATGTTCGGGGGCTCCCTTGGCTCCTGGGGGCGATTTCACGTCACGATCCATTCGTCCGATCGCCCTCGGGGCCGGGGTGGCCAGGATCCGGGATCGCTTGATTTTATTGAGATTTTGGATGAACTAGCGTTGGAGGGCCTAGTCCCTCATGATATCTGCTACAATTGGAGGAATAATTCCTCTCGTTCCAGAATTGACCGTTTCTTGGCCTCTGGGAAGATGCTGGAGACCTTCCCCCTCTGTGCGGTGTCTTCTCGCCCACGCTCTTTATCTGATCACTCTCCCATTGTTTGGGAGTCTGGCGACGACCATCGGCCTCGGGGTCTTTTCCGTTATGAGAAATGTTGGTTGTTGGAGCCAAACTTCAAGGAGGTGGTGCAGGACCATTGGGCTCATGTACCAGTTATGGGCTCTGCGGCTCACAGACTTGACCAAAAGCTTGCCTCGTTACGCAAGGTGCTTGCGGGTTTCAAGAAGGAATCCAGGTTGGAGCGTATTGCAGTTCGTGCGGCGGCGGAGGACATAATCACGCGCCTGGATATGACGGAGAACGAGCGGGACCTTGTGCCTGAGGCGCTTCAGGAGCGTCTCTCTGCTCAGATTCGGGTGGAGGCTGAGGATAAGAAAAGAAACATTGAATGGCGGCAGCGGTCGCGTTTAAAATGGCTTAAAGAGGGTGACGCGAATACGGCCTTCTTTCACCGTGTGGCGAGCAATAGAAAACGCTTTAATTTGATGCAGGGTATCTCCATTAATGATGTTCAGATTAGCGGGGAGAGGGAAATGGGGAATGCCATTGTGGATCACTTCAAGCGCTTCTCGTCGTCCTGCTCTCTGCGTAGATGGCGCTGGTTGGGCCTTGGCGCAAGATGAATCTGTGATTCATCACTCTAAAAGTTGAAAATAGAAGCTTGTTCCCGAGTAAATAGATGCATATTTCCCTCTTTCTTGCACAATTAGCATTCATTACATGCATTCATAAAATATGCATTTTAGCATTCACATTTTGCATTAAATAAGAAGCCAAGATCACTTGTAAAATATCCACCTATAAAAATAACATCTCCCTTATAATATGTACACCTTAGTTAATAATATAAGGAAGAAAGCCAAAGATCTTCTTTGTAACAGCACCCAATAAAGCCCTAAAACCCTTGGACCATAAAATGCCCTCATACAACCTCCAAAATAGGTCTACTTACTTTCAGAATAATACACATTAGAAGACCTTTAAAATGAAACTAATTTCATCCAATTTGGAACTCGTACGAAGAAGTTGGGTTTTTGGGCCTCTTTGTATACTACATAGGTGTATATTTGTATCCATGTTTTTTGTATCATATTTGACCTCATCTCCGTCTTTGGTCAAATGAAACTTGTAGATCTCATCAAGATCTACAACTTTCATGTTTTGAGTTTTTCCAAATTCGGCCTCCTTCTCTTTCTAAACTCATTTCTCTTCTCAGCCAATCACAGCTGGCCACGTGGCGCCCTCTGGTTGCGCCACGCGGCCCGCTCCCCTTGCCCTAGCCGCCCGCGCCCACAGCCGTTGGATCTTCATCCTGATCCAACGGCTGCGCCATCTCCACGTGCGCCTTTATCCCCTGCCGTCAGATCACCTCCCATCTCAGATCTGATCCGACCGTTCGCGCCTCTCCTACAGTTCGCCACGTGGCGCGTCTTGCACCTTCCGATCTCGCCCTCATCTCTTGATCCCTACCGTTTTTTAGCACCATATCCTTAGCCATCCGATCAAACCCCTGGGCTCATCTCCACCGTTCGCCAGCGCCACTCCCATAACGCGGCGCGTGGCGCATTCAGTGCCCTTGATCACCTCGCCTCAGATTTAATCCACGCCGCCCGCTCGCACCCCGCCTTTGACGAGCCACGTGGCGCCATCATGCCCCTTGAATCAATTCGCCTTGATCTAATCCTACCCGTTCTTAGCGCTTCGACCTGGACCGTTGGATCTTGATCCAACGGTCAGAACCTTGTCTTCTACCTCCTGTCGCCCTCTCTCCCACGTTCTCAGCCTTGCGCGAGGGGCTCGCCCTTTCTATTTTCGTCCCCACTACAGCCACCCCTCGCCGACTGCCAACACCACCACGACCTTCATTACTCTCCCCTCATCCTCGCCAGCTACCTCACACCCCACGACTCCCACCAGAGTCGCTCCACGACGACCTCGAACTCCACCTTCCAGCGACTCAACCATCGAATTCATCCTATAAATACTCGATCACCGGCCACTGTCACGCCTATCCGCCGTATTCGAGAGAAGTGAGGTTGAGCCCTTCAACCTTCAGGTGACAGCTGCAAGAGCTAAGTCGAGCGACGACAACCTCAAGGCGAGATCCGCGGCTTCACCATTGCCGCGTCGCGAGATCCAATGGATTCGCTCAGCTTCGAAGGACTCCGCTATCCTTCTCGAGGCTACGACGACGAAAGCGCACGACGCGGCTCCACAATCCGACGAACCGCAGGTAAGTACTCTATCTCCGCTTTGTCATTTTTTTTATCTAATAGTGTTTGTTCATTTTGTTTATCAAACAAAAAAGCCACACCATCATTTTATTCACCAACCACCACTATCATCCTCCCACTCTCATTTCTTCATCAAATCACCATCACCACCATTACATAAAAATCATCACCATTCATCACTATCAAACACCATCACCACCATTATTTTTCCACATCCATTTCCTGTTTACAAACAACAACAAAAATTGCAAAACAAAAAAAACAAAAAAAAGTGCAGGTCCTCTCCATCGTCGTAGCACCACCGTCTCCCGTCCGGTGCCGAACCTCGCGGTTGGCAGCCAGATCCCAGGCACCTCTCCTCACAGCCCAGCCCGTGCGGGCGCCCTTCACGACCAGCTGCCAACTCCGCCCCTCCTTGGCCGCAGCCTGACATCGCCAGCCAGCCGCGGCACCACCAGCTGCGGCCGCCGACCACCGCCCTCGATCAGCGGCTCGGCCGCCTCGCCGTGCCTCTCCGCCTGTGCCCAACACCGCGCCGACTCCGCCACCTCGCGCTCCTGCTCCGGTGCGCACCGCCCTCCCTCCTGGCGGCGTGCGCGCCTCGTCCTCGACCAGCCATACCGCCCGGCCGCGTCCCACCTCTCCTCCGTTGGTGCCGCCCCTCCTGTCGCTCCTCGCACAGCCATCCCGCACCCACCTTCCCCGACACCGCCGCACCCCCGCAGGTCGCAGCCCCCGCCTTCGCCCTCGCGTGCGCCGCCCTCATACGGCCGCGAGCTCCCCAGGCGCACAGCCGCCTCCTCCGCTGCACGAGCTCCTCGCCACTCCAGTCCTCCTCGCGCGTCGCCGCTGGCCAGCCGCCCCGCGCGATCCGCGCGCCGTCTGCGAGTGGCGCGCCCTCCTCTTCCGCCTTGGGCGCCGCCCAAAGTGCCTTCCACGTAGCCCTAGCAGACCCTGCTTGAAGGAGAAGAAAGAGGTCATTTTACTTATTTCGTAAAATTGCATTGTTAGTCCATCATGTTTATTTGATTGCAAAAGCATCCTTATTCACATTTCAGCATTTTCAACTTCAATTTTGTAATTGCGAAGACACCCCTATCTTTGAGTGTTATTTTCGACAATATATTTGCGTCATTTTTAATCAAAAAATAGTATGTTGTAGAGAAATTAATTCTTTATCTCGAGGTTATTTAGTTATATTTTTGTGAGCATCTGATAATTTACTAAAAATCAGAGAGTGAAAATAAGTGATATTTTACCCATTTATGTTCTGAAATTCGCACATAGTCAATTATTGCTCCAAAAATTGCGAAAAATTGTGAATGATGCCTCTAAGTATGCTTTAATTAATCCAAATTTCGTCCAATTCGGAATTGTCTTGTGCATAAAATAAATTGTAGAGTGATTTCTGTAATCGATTTTTAATTAATTCCACGAATAATATTTTTACAAAATTTCAAGTCTCTTGTATTTCTTATTAAAATATCTATTTGAGATAAATAGGGTCTTTGAATAATTTGATTTCGTGAATAAATTAGGAATTAAATACTCACAATCGCTCTGTTTTCAGTAAAAAATTCATAAAAAAATCATAAAGTGTCAGAAAATTCCAAAAAAATTAGTGTAGCTTCATTTCATCCTATTTTACTTCCATTAATTTTTCATTATTTTTGCATATCATTTGCACGAAAAATTGCATAAAACCCCAAAAAAGTTGCATTTTTACATGAGTGCATTTTAAATCCAAAAATTCCAAAAAAATACATTTTGCATTTATCATTGGATTAGGTTTACAAAAAAATATAACTTGGCTGATTTGATATAATTTCATATTAAAATAAAATTCGGCTAAGTCGGTTATTTTCGTGTTAACTTAATCCAATTCATCATTGCATTTGCCATTTTATCGCATAAAAAAAACCAAAAAAATTCCGCTTGGAAAACAACGATCTAATCCATCTAATCTGATCCTGAGTTGTTCCTTTGCCTCCTTGAGTCGACCCTGGGGCTTGCCCAGGCTAAATAAACATAAAACCGCGCGTTAATTCATTCGACGATTAATCGATTCGTGCGGTAATTTTTGATCGAAACGGATCTATCCGACTGCAACGAAATAGTCAAATAAACCACATATAAAAGGGTAGGTCATCTGTGTTTATCAGCGCGTCGTCTCTTTCGGCCTCAAACTCTGCGCTCCTCACTCGTCCTATTTCCTTGGCGGAGTCTAAGGAGGCCGTGTGGGCCTTAAATGTTGATTCCTCTCCGGGTCCCGATGGCTTCTCGATTGCGTTTTATCGTGATTTCTGGGAGTTGGTGGCCGGTGACGTTATGGAGGTCGTGTCGGAGTTTTGTGCGGGCAACTTTGGCTTTGATCGAACTAATAGGGCCAACATTATATTGATCCCAAAATCCTCGGTGGCGCAGCGCATTGAGGACTATCGGCCTATCTCTGTCTATAATGGCATTTACCTTATTGTGGCTAAAGTCTTAGCCACTCATTTGGCTCGGATTTTGGACACTCTTATCTCTCCGGCCCAGGCTGCCTTCATTAAGGGCAGGCATATTGCGGACTGCATTGTTGTCGCCTCTGAATTGGTCGCTGATTGGAAGAACGATCATAAGAAGGGGTACTCTGGAAGGTCGATTTCGCTAAGGCTTACGATTGCCTGGATTGGCGGTTCTTATGGTCGGTTATGAGAAGACGAGGCTTCCCTGACTTATGGATTTCATGGATGCGTAGGTGCGTCACCACCGCATCCCTTTCCGTGTTGATCAATGGCCGGACGGTCGGTGGCTTTTTTCAACCTAGAAGGGGGGTGCGCCAGGGCTGTCCACTTGCCCCCCTCCTTTTTGTGTTGGCCTCGGATGTTCTCGCGCATATGGTGGACCGTGTTATTGACGCTGGGCTTTCTAACGGCTTCCATAAGGGCGATCTTTGTGTGCCCTTGATTCAATTTGCGGACGATACAATTTGCTTTATTGAGGGTGGTAGTGCGGAGGTCTCTGGTATGGCGACCACTCTTGCCCTCTTCAGCGAATTGTCGGGATTGACGATTAATGCCTCTAAATCCAAGGTGGTTCCCTTCAGCTTATCGCATGAGGAGGCGGCGGAGTGCGGTCGGCTGCTTGGTTCTCCTCCTGGTGAGCTTCCTATCGACTATCTTGGCTAACCTTTGGCGGTGGGTCGGGTCAGACTCAGGGATTGGCGCTTGATTATTGAGCGCGTGGAAACGTGACTTGCTGGGTGGCGTGCGGCTCTGCTCTCTAGAGGGGGGCGTCTTGTTCTTCTCAAGTCGGTGCTCTCCTCTATCCCTCTATACTTCCTTTCTGTTCGTCGTATGTCGGCGGGGGTTCGAATGCGGATCGAACGTTGTATGCGTCGTTTTCTATGGAGAAGGAAGGGGGTGGAGGCTAGGGGCCTTCATCTTGTCGCTTGGGATGAGGTTACTATGCCTAAGTGGTATGGTGGCTTGGGTGTGCGGAGGTTGAAAGTGGTGAATGATGCTTTGTTACTCAAATGGGTGAGTAGAATTTGGGGGAAGGATGATAACTTCTTTATCTCTGTTCTCAGGGAGTTCTTGGGCGCCGATAGGTTGGGGATGGCGCGGGGGGCCCTCAACCTTCATCACTCTCCGTTTTGGCGTTGTGTGCTGGACACCTTAGCAAGGAATGATGCGTTGTTTATTCCGGTGTTGGGGAAGGGGGATTCTTTCAAGTTTTGGCTGGATGATTGGTCGGGCGGTGGTCCTCTGCAGGTGCGTTTTCCGTGCTTGTTTGCCTTAGCGTCCCATAAAAATGCGACGGTTGCTGATTGTTGGTTGGATGGGTGCTGGTGTCCGCGCTTTATCGCGAACTTCTCGGATCAGCGGGTAGACGATTTTGTCTCGTTGTTGGTTGCCCTCCGTGATGCTGCTACGCCGAATGAGCATATGGATCATTGGTGCTGGAAGAACGGTACCTTCTCCACGCGAAAGGCTTATCGGGCTCTGGTCTTTGGCCCTCCCACCGATGATTCTCTTCTTATGCGTGATTGTTGTTTTTTTTGGGGCCTGCGGTTACCGGAGCGCATAGGGTTCTTCCTTTGGCTCCTTCGCAGGCGGAGGCTGATGACGCGCGATCGTTGTGCTAGAATTTTCGACAACATCAGTGCCACCTGTATACTTTGTAATTCTGAGGCGGAAACTATTGATCACCTTTTCTTCGGGTGCCAGATGGTGCGTGGGATCTGGGATGATTTGCCTTGGGTGAAAGCGGATAACCTTTCTACTCTTTGCGAGCTTCTTTGGATCAACAGGAACAGGGATAGGCGGGATCTTTTGGCCCCCATTGCGCGACTGTGGTGCATCTGGTTGGGAAGGAACGATGCCATATTCTCTGGTCAGCGGTTTTATCGGGAAAATATTCTTATCCTGTGCTCTCGGCTTATTGGTGACTGGTGTATTTTGTAGGCGTTTGGGCCTTTCTGTGTTGGGCTGCTGTCCTGTGTAGAGTTTTTGGGCTTTGTTTTTTGTGGATTTTTTTCCTCTCTTTTAGCCTTCTCCCCCCTCTTTTTGTAATTACTGTTTTTGTTTTTCATTTATACATTTCTGGGGCGAACACCAAGAATGTCTCCCCCTTTTTTGAGCCTCAAAAAAAATACATGAATGAAACAGCATAATAGTAGGAAGCTAAGTTCATGCTTCTCACCTAAAACAATGGTACATCTCTGACTGACAAGTCTATTATTTGGTAATGTGCAACTAAAAAATAGCCAAGTACCAACAGCATATTCACATAGCTGGGAAACTAGCATGAGAAACTCGACGAATGAACACTTGCGAATCAAAAGATGAATAAGGGTGAGAAAGGTAACATACCACCTGAAGGTGAGAATAAAAGGGAGGATGAAAGAAGTTCAAACTCTTCATACATCAAAATATTTCCTTATAATTAAATCATATTGATAACTTCGTATAAAAAGAAGAGAATGCCAAAAAGAACAAAGCAAACACTAAAAAAATACCTAAATAATTGACTCCTACACTAATGACTAATTAACTTGCGATCCTAGTTTAGAGATCCTAATCGATCTCTACACAACCAATAAAACAAACTTACCTCAATTAAGAAAAATAGCTAGTGGACAGACAAGAACATTCATCAAAAAAATATTAAGCCTTTTTCCCACTGTGAGGTCAGCCACATGGATTCTTTGTTTCCATTAAACTATGAGTTATACCAGGCTTACATCTTAAAAAGACATATGCTTGTTTATAGTTTCCTTCGATCATTTCTCTGTCTTGTGTGTCTCTTCGTACAACCTTCTTCCAACTTCACACATTTTCCTGGTATGAAGTCGAAAATTCGTGGTGTCCCATTGGTGGACTAGGAAAGGCAATTAGGCCTAAGAAGAGTGGAGGTCTAAGGGTGTTTGAGACTGTTAGAGAATGTAATAGGCGGGTAATCGGATCTCACCAAGATCCAATTACCCCACTCATGTTTAGTCCCACATGGATGAGCGGTGGGACTCCGGGCTGTCTGAAAGGCTATATAAGGAGCCCCTCACCCCCTGTACTCATTGAGAAATTCAATAGAATATCTACCCCTTTGAGGGCTTCTCCTGTGCTTTCATACCGCTCCTTAGGGAGTAGGGTTCCACGTAAATCTTTGTGTTTCATGTTTATCTTTTTGTTTTATCGATTCCGCTTCTGCTTCTCATATTTCAACATGGTATCAGAGCGGGTTCATTTCTCGAGGATTTCATTATGCTTTATTTTTCGAGATTTGATTATCAAGTTCATGTTCTAGAGTTAAGATGAAAACCTAGAAATTATTCGGTTCAAGTTCCAGTTCTATGCATATAGGGTTTTTCGAAACTCTAGTTGTTCTTGATCATGACAGCCACCATCTACATGAGTAGGAATCCTTGGAGGCGGCCAAGAGTTCCAAATCATCCAGCAGCCGCGCGTGGCCATTCTCGTTGCAGCTCTTACCACCACGGCCACCATCAGCATCATCGGCATCAAATTCCAGAACTGCAGCTCTTCTCAAGACCTGCAGACATCTCCAAACTGACTTGTTCCAGATCCGTACCAGATATGGAACTCCCTCCAGATCCCTACGCCTTCCTCCCCATGCTCCAGTAGGCAGAGTATCCCTATGGTTGTGTGGTACCCCTCCGGTCGTGCAACTCCTCCGATCTACGCAGATCCCAGGCGGAACTTCCTCTCATGCATGCCGCTCAATCTACAAGCACGCGGGCGGGTCTTGTCTGAATAGACCCCCTTGTCCCGCCCCCAGGCTTCTAGCCGAAGCCAACCAGGATTTCTGCGCGCGTGGCGGTGCAACCCAGACGTGAGGTAGTGCCCCCCAGCAGCACCCTAGCCTTCCTCCACCAGCACCCCCCCCCCTTCGGTGAGCGGCGCGAGAACTCCTGGTTGCGATCTCGCACGGCGACAGGCCGTGCGCGCTTCCCGCACAGGCCAACATCATCCCAGGTGGTTGCCCGCTAACCTCTCACCCTCGTGAGCTCCATCGCGACGCCGCTCACGGTGCGCCTCCTGCCCTAGCCCGTGCTGCCTCCTGCACGGCACATCCTTACGCGCCTCCAGATCATCGTAAGCAGCCCATCGCAGGACCACTGGCGACAACCTCCTCTCCAACTCTTGATCATCGTATCGCCCACTCCTTCGAGTTTCCAAGAAAGAGGCGGCGCGCAGGACCTTCAAGTAGCTCCAGCATCGACAAACCCCAATCGACAGGATGCCTTTTCTCCTGCCGCCGACTTCTCCCAACCCCTTCGTGGGTGCTCCTGCATTTGGGATTAGGGTTCCCAACAAAAGGGACTTGGTTTGGAGCTAAGTTGGACTTCTTCCCCTTTCTGTGGGTTGTCTTAAAAAACTGTTGTAGTTAGTCTTGGGCCTAAGTAGGCCGTGTAAAAAAATGAATGAATTAGCATTACTTGCGAGGAAAAAAAAAGGAAAAAAGGTGCGTACAGAGAAAAGTCCTACGCAATTAAAAAAAAGGAATCAAATGAGAAGAGACTAGCCATAAAGAGGAACAACTAAGCAAAAAAAAAGAATTGTGCAAAAAAATGAATGAAAATGAAGCACAAAAAAATAAAAAAAGCACGTTATTTACTTTTTTTCTCCCAACTTGATCCACGATCTTTAATCTACCAAGTATGGGAGAAATGGGGAGTCAAAGATGTATTCTTCACAACTTCTACTGTCCATCCACGACTGACAGACCATCACTCCAGCCTTTTACATATCATCCATCTTCACTGAGAATCTTCTTCTTCATTGGGGTGTATACTTCTTCTTTTACGACCCGATCAGTACCTCACGTTGGACTTCTTCTGCAACGATCCTTCTCCAGGCATGACAGAGATATATTCCACTGACATGATATCGCAACGGTTCTAGATGCATGACAGATATATGTTCCGATGACCTGAAAGCTGCAGACTCGTCCTCGTGTATGGTCCTCTACTAGCAACGGATATGAATTCTTGTGATGTATCGTGAAGACGTGTTGTATATTTTCCTTTTTGATGCAAGCTGCAGCTTTCTCAACTCCAGCTTGAGGGGGAGTGTTAGAGAATGTAATAGGCGGGTAATTGGATCTCACCAAGATCCAATTACCCCACTCATGTTTAGTCCCACATGGATGAGCGGTGGGACTCCGGACTGTCTAAAAGACTATATAAGGAGCCCCTCACCCCCTGTACTCATTGAGAAATTCAATAGAATATCTGCCCCTTTGATGGCTTCTCCTGTGATTTCACCACGCTCCTTAGGGAGTAGGGTTCCATGTTAATCTTCGTGTTTCATATTTATCTTTCTTGTTTTATCAATTTCGCTTCTACTTCTCATATTTTAAAAAAAAATAAAAGAGATTAACAAAGTCCTATTGTCAAAATAGGTGCTTAGAAAATGGGGATGGAGTGATGGTCTTCTATGGGGTGTGTGCCATTTACAATGCTTAGAAAACATTAAGCCTATTAGAATAAGGTTGCTTTAAAAAAGTAAAAATAATAAAAAAAATGGTATCTCCAAGCAAAAATCGATTGACTAGTCGACCAAGTCGAAATTGGTCAATACTCGGTCGGCCACCCCACTGACTAGATTAGTTGGACCTACTATACAGGCTAGTCGGGAGAGCTTTACAACAATGTCATTTATCTGAAACTTTTGTTGCACATGCGATACTTCTTTATTTGGTTGTGCACCTATTATATCACTTTCATCTCAGGTACAGACAATCTCTGCATTTAAGTGCCCAACATTCGTAGCCATAAAGCAACTTAGGTCTTGTTATAAATATTGACATCATGCGGCAAATATAACCAATGGCATGATTTGTATTTTAGTCTATTTCCGATTTCTATACTTCTATTTGTAACTCTAAAGGATTATTATGTAACTGCCACCTATTTGGCCCTAGGTTTTCATGATATACAAGAAATCCTACTCCATGAATAAAATTCATTCATTAGGATTCTCATTTTTTTCTACACATGGTATGGAAGTTATGGTCCAAGATGAAATTTCAGATCCAAATGCTTTGTCGCCACTATATATCCCCTCTTGCACCTCCCACATGTGGATGCCTTCAGCACTGCCGCAGGATCTTGGCACCTGCATGGACCTCCTGCATCATTGCCAGCCCCCTGTTGCAGGCCTCGAACATCGTTGTGTGTACCTTCAGCCCCCAGTGTCATTGATCGTGATATCTGCCTTGTGTGGGGCTCCTCAATGGTGAGTTGCATCCCCAACTGCCCTTCTCACACGTTACCACTCTCTTGGTGTGTGTAAGATCTAAGCAGCATTTATTGTTGCTACTCCCCACACGTGATTAAATTGATTCTAGACTTCATTGATTTTTCTCCCTAACTGCAGCGGCCACGACTATAGCCGAGACCAAGTTCCTGATATCCACATCTTCCACGGTGGTTTAGAGAAGTCCTATCAAACTCAAGGACGCATATCTATGTTGTTCATCGGCTGTCAGAGCAAGATAAATGCTACAACAAAGAAACCTCAAAAGGAAACTGACAAGGATTATGATTCATGGCTGGACGACAATTATCAGGTCATGATAGATGACCAACAGGGTTGAACCCACACTGTTTCAGATCTCATGTACAAGGAGACTGTTGTTGAGATAGTTGTATCTCAGGGGGGCGCTTTATGTTTTACGTTTTCTTAATGGACCTCTCGTGTAATTAACCCAGGGTTTTTCTCCTACATAAGAGAGCCCTTGGGTCTCATTTTATTCTATGAACTTATTTTCTCCACAACATGGTATCGGAGCAACAGTCCTAGACCTGGGTTCCCTAATCCCGCCCTAACCCTAACCCTACACCAGCCCCCCCTCCCGTCGTCACCGTCGCGCCCTAGCCAGGGCCCCTCGCACCTCCAGGCACCCAACCAGGGTCCCTCGCACCTCCCGACGACCCCCCAGGCCTCTAGCACCGCCGTTGCAGGGCCTTCCAGCCCCTGCACGACCGTCGCGCCACCACCAGCGGGTCTTCAAGCCCCTGCGCAGCGATCTGCAGGGCTTTCCAACCCTCCTGCACGCGAGACAGGGCTTCTAGCCCCCTAAACGCAACCATCCCTGCAGCCCTAACATGGCATTGGGCCCCTGCGGCTACTGCAGTCGGTCGACGCGCCCAACCGTGCATCCTCGAGTCCTCAATGAGCTCTGGTTGTACACTACGGGATCTAAATTGAGTCCCAACACGTGATTTTTCCTCGTCTAAATCATGTTCTACAACTCTAACCTTCACAAAGGAGATTTGTGGATGGTTGTATAAGTTTACAATACAACCATTCCTCCTTATGATTGTGTAGACATTATCTATCTCGTCTACTATCCTGCTTATCTATGGTTCTGATTTCTGATATCATGTCCGACGTCAAGAGTGACGTATTTTCTTCTTCTGGGCATTCATGGGCCCGGCTCCCATAGTAAAGATGGATGGGACCAACTACGAGTTATGGTCCATGTAGTTTCGTACTCTTATGCAATGTCATAATAAGGAACATATTCTGATGGACGTGGAACCAACGGACAAGACATGGATTAATGCATCTTGGAAGCAAGATGATGTATATGCCTGTATATGGCTCTCTGGGACACTCACCACGAAGATTGCCAACGATATCCTGAATCAGCCCACAGCCAAGGCTATGTGGGACATATTAGCAGACACCTATGGGCAGGCAAAGAATGAAAGCAAGATTCTCCAACTACAGTTTGACATTTTTTTGACCAAGCAGAATGGTCGACCACTTCACATGCACTTCTCCCAGCTGAGGGGCATGTTTGAGCGACTACATAGCTTCATGCCCATTACCAACAGCATTGAGCAGCAACAGCAGTATCGGAATGCTACAATGACGGGAGTGTTCCTATCGTACCTTGACCCTGAGTACGATGCAGCACGTACTTAACTTTTTTTTACGCTCACACATACTTAACTTCTGACGGGTGAAACGATACCACCGATGGAGGAAGTCTACAGACGTCTGAGCAGGAGCACTACCACGCCTACCGCTACACAGCAGACGACTTCCTCAGCAATGGCTGCTTCTCGTGGTCGAGGAAATTTTTCTCATCTTCATGGTCGTGGACCGCATGGTAGAGGTGGAGGACGTCAGCGTGGTCCATGTTCCTATTGCCATCGTCCTGGTCATTCGAAGGAGAAATGCTTCCAAAAGCATGGATATCCACCGACTGCACGTGTGGCTGAACAGATTGAACCTTCTCCCGTACCTACTACAGATGGGCGCTTTGATGATTTTGTCTCCAGACTTCGCGAGATGATGATCACCACCACGACTCCGACTGCAGGTCCTTCTGATGCAGCAGCATCCGCCAGAGCATCAGGTATTTCCTACGTGTTTACCTGTTGTAGCAGTTCTGCTGCGGCAGATTGGATTATGGACTCTGGAGCGTCTCATCATATGTGTGGAAATACTAGATAGAACACAGTTTACCGCTTACAAGTCTATACCTCCTGGACGATATGTGGTAATTGCCAATGGAGTTCGGCTATCTATAATTGGTTAGGGGGAGATTGTGTTAGCTCCCTCTATGCATTTACAGAACGTCTTACATGCTCGTGATTTTCAGATGAATCTTTTGCCTATTAGCCAAATTACAAAAGATTTACATTGTCGTGCCATCTTTGACCCTTCTTCTCTTGTATTTCAAGACACACTGACTAGCAGGGTGATTGGTAATGGTCGTGAGCAGAGAGGCTTGTATAAGCTTGCTTTACTTCATATGCTAGAGTGGTCGCTATTCAGTCTGGATATATCTCTCCATTTATGTGGCATCTTCGCTTTGGCCACCTTCTTCTTCAGAAAATGATTCATGTACTCCCGCAGATATCTACTCGTACATCGTTGGATTATAAAGCTGCCAACTTGGGAAACATCATCGCTCCTCGTTTCCAAGTCATTAGAGTCGTCATAGTAGTCGATCTTTCGAGTTGTTTCATTTCGATACAAGTTGTGTTCCTGATCATCAGGGACATCATTTTTATATAGTTGTTGCGGATGACTATTTTAGACTATCTTGGGATTTCTTGTTAAAGCATAAGTCTGAAGCTGGCTCTATTATTAGAACTTTTCTTCTTGAATTCAACAATATTTTCTCTGCTAATGCCAAATTCATTCGTACTGATAATACCTAAGAATTTTCCACTTTGCATTTAGCAGAATTTCTCAGTTCTCGTGGTATAATTCATCAGACTTCTTGCAATTATACATCCCAACAAAATGATGTGGCAGAACGTAAACATCGTCACCTTCTTGATGTCATGAGGACTTTGTTGATTCAAAGACGTGCACCTCACTCGTTCTGGGGGGATGCGGTTCTAACAGCTTGCTACTTGGTGAACCGTATGCCATCCACTGTTCTAGGTGAGAAAATTCATTTCTTGACTGTGTTTCCCGAGAAGGAATTATTTTCTCACTCCAAGAGTCTTTGGATCAATGGCCTTTGTCCACAACTTCACCCCTGGCCGTGACAAGCTCTCACCTAGAGCTGTCAAATGCATTTGTTGGTTATTCCCGTACCCAAAAAGGGTAACGGTGCTTTGATCCCGTTGGGAGAAAATACTATGTTAGTGTTGATGTCACATTTTTTGAGTCCATTATGTATTTTTCTCCTACAGGTGACAGATTGTCAGGAACTAATGTCGGAGAGGATGTTGTGGTTCCTCCTCCATCTTCTCCATTACATACTACTCAGCCTTCTTCACCTCCACTATCGTCACCACCTCCACCACCACCACCACCTCCTCCTCCTCTTCCTGCAATCAAGTCCATGTTTTTTACCACATGTTTATACTCGCAGGTCCTCTATTCGCACCTCTGCTCATGTGCCATCCGCATCATCCATCACGCCTCAGGTATGTCAGGATAATACTATTTCTACTGATGGCACTGGAGCTTTGAATGATCAACGGGAAGAATTGATTACAGAGGACAGAGATGCTGATGACCTGAATATTCTTATTGCCCTAAGGAAATCTTGGCGTGGATGTACCAAGTATCCACTTGCAGCACATGTCTCCCCAGATAATCTTTCAGAGGACTACAGGAAGTTTGTAGTGGGGTTATCTGCTACTATTATCCCACGTACATATCAGGAGGCACTTCAGGATAGCAGGTGGCGACTTGCTATGTAGGAGGAGATGGGTGCACTTCGGTCACGGGGTACCTGGAGCATTGTTTCTGCCCCGCCTGGTGCATCAGTTGTGATTTGCAAATGGATATTTACAGTAAAGCAGATGGCAGATAAGTGTGGACCGCTACAAGGCGATGCTTGTGGCTCGGGGTTCACCCAAACCTATGGAATGGATTACCATGACACCTTTTCTCCAGTAGCAAGACACTCCACACTTCGCATTCTTCTATCTGTTGCAGTTTCAAAAGACTGGCCTCCTTACCAGCTTGATGTCAAGAATGTATTTCTATATGGGGATCTACAGGAGCAAGTATATATGCACCAACCACCAAGGTTTGTTACTGAGGGGGAGCCCCAGAAGGTGTACAGACTCCATAAGGCGATCTACGGCCTGAAGCAGAGTTCGAGAGCTTGGTACCAAAAGCTATCGGAATTGATATAGCAACAAGGGTTTGTGTGTCTACTGCGGATCACTCACTGTTTATTCAGAGGACACAGAGAGGTACGGTGGTTATTCTTGTTTATGTGGATGATATTGTCATTACAGGAGATGATAAGCAGGGCATTCATGCTGCCAAGGAATTCCTAGGTCAACAGTTTGTGACTAAGGATATGGGCAATCTTCGTTACTTCCTAAGGTTGGAGTTCGCCACGAACGAGCGTGGTCTTATGATGACTCAGAGGAAGTTTGTTATGGATCTTCTTTCTGAGACAAGTATGACAGCATGCAAACCTGCTACCACTCCTATGGATGCAAGTATGAGATTGTATGACGAGGACACTGAGGAGGTTGACAGGAAGAGATATAGAGAGCTTGTTGGGAAGCTCATATACGCCACCATTACCATGCCAGATATTGCTTTTGCAGTAAGCAAAGTCAGTCATTTCATGAAGCAACCCAGGAAGGTGCATATGGATGTCGTTTATATGATCTTGAGATACTTAAAGAATTCTCCTGATTCGGGTCTTTTATTCAGTAGGGATACATCCCTTGAGGTAAAAGCGTGCGCGGATGCAGATTATGCAAGATGTCCCAGAGACAAAAAGTCTACTTTCGGATTCGCTATTTTAATCAGCAACTCACTTGTTTCGTAGAGAAGCAAGAAGCAGACAGTTGTGGCTAGATCAAGTGCAGAGTCTAAATACAGGGCAATGGCACAGGGAAGTGCAGAAATGAGGTTGGTTAGATCGGTGCTAACTGATCTTACTATTGAGGTTCCTTTACGTATGCAGCTTTTATGTGATAAACAAGCAGCTCTATTTATTGCCAACAATCCTACCTTCCATGAGCGGACAAAGCATACAGAGGTGGACTACCATTATACTAGAGACATGATCCAGAAAGGTCTCATATCAACCTCTCATGTGTCTATTGGAGATCAGACGGCCGACATCTTCACCAAAGCTCTAGCTAGAGGTCCCTTTCAGAGGCGTTGTTCCAAGCTAAGCATGATAGACATATATGCTCCAGCTTGATGGGGGGTGTTGAGATAGTTTTATCTCATGGGGACGCTTTATGTTTTACGTTTTCTTTATGGACCTCTCGTGTAATTAACCATGGGTTTTTCTCCTATATAAGAGAGCCCTTGAGTCACATTTTATTCTATGAACTTATTTTCTCCACAACAACTGCTAAGGATAAGTGGGATGAATAGGCCCAAACATATTTGCAATGGACTATCAAGTCACGACTTGCATATATCCACATGGCAATCGATCTTCCATTTTCTTAAAAAATAACACCAATACCTACCACCACCTCTTCCTTTCTAGATATCTCTAGAAAAAAATGGCCACGCATATATAGAGTGCCTCAGACAAAGGTAGAGTTTGAAAACTCTATTCAATACTCCACTTTCTCATGTAGTTGTCGAAAACATGAGCATAATCGACCAAGTTAAGAGAAAATATCAAGGTAAAACAAACTTCTTCACACTTTTTCATTAATGACGATTGACTTTTTTCCTTTTCTTCTTCTCAACCATCATCTTTTTTTAATTCCTTTTTTCAATCCATGGTAACATGGTAATTTTTTCTCAGCTGTATTTTTCCAATCCAACCATTCTTACCATCAAGCATTCTAAGGCCTAAATAAGATGAAACTGAAAATAGGCCTAAGGCCTATATGCAACCCAGGGTCGTGTCCCCTTTCCTTGTTTTTTTATAAGGAAGTAACTAGGCCCTCTCCATTTTTTCATCTTTGTTTAATGCGACCCTCTTTGGTCCCAGACACAATAACAACAAAGGCTTTTTTCCACATTAGTAGGGCCCACATGGATTATTTGCTTCCATTCATAACTATTTTGGATCATTCTATGGATCCAAGTAATTAAGATCCCATTGGATAGTCTCCTTCCAACACTTTTTTGGCCTTCATCGCCCTCTCTTAGCCGGCTCAACATCACAAATTGTGCATCTTCAAACCAGTGTATGAGCAGACCTCCATTGCAAATGGTCAAATCACATTAAGCGGTTCTCTCTCATCTTATCCTCATAAGAGCTACACCAACTTTCCTTTTGATCACATCATTCCAAATCCAATCTTCTCGTGGATGATCGCACATCCATTGTAGAATTTCCACTTTAGCTATTGTCATTCTCTGCACATGTTTATGGTTTATAGGACAACATTCAAATCCACAGAGCATAGCGGGGCTTTATTGTTGCTTTGTAATTCTTTGATTATTAAAAGGATTTTTCCATCACATAGAACAATAGATGCTCCTTTCCAATTTAACCAACCTACATTTATTCTACATAGTTAAATGGGACGACAGAGATCGAAATAGTACCATAAAAAATGGAGTCAGTAGGGATATCGAAATGCTATAGGCCATTCTTCTCATGGCCTCTACCAAAGATTTGCATCGTTGGAATGTCCTGAAAATAACAACAGCACTCATCAAAAAATCATTATGTAATTCAGTTCAACACATAATCTACCAATAGATTTTTGGGATGGCTTCCCGGTGGCTTCCCGGTGGCTTCCCAGATGGCTTCCCGGTGGTTGAGCCGCAGGGCAAGCACCTTCGCCACAATCATGTATAGGACGTTAGAAATAGCAATGGGGCGGTAGTCCTCGATCCGCTTGGCCGACGCGGATTTAGCAAGGAGAATAATCAGGGACTTATTAATACGTTCGAAGCCAGCATTGCCCACACAAAACTCGGAGATGACCTCCAGCACCTCGCTGCCCACCAGATCCCAAAAAATCTCTGTAGAAAGCCACCGGGAAGCCATCCGGACCCGGAGCTGGGGGTCCGGAGACTAGATCATATAAATGACACTATGCTTCTTAAGTGGGCTAGCAGAATTTGGGGCCTAGGGGAGGATTTCAATAGCAATGTTTTGCGCAAAATATACGGTGTCGACGGGGCGTCGCCGAACCATGTTACTCAGTTGGGATCTCCCACGCCGTTCTGGAAGGGGGTGGTGGAGGTCTTCTCCAGATATTTTTCTATGTTTAGGCCGATGCTCGGCAATGGTGAATCCTTCGCCTTTTGGACTGATGATTGGACGGGGGGGCCTTTGTGCTCGCGGTTCCCTCGCATGTTCGCTCTAGAGGCTGATAAGAATGCACGGGTTGCGTCTTGCTGGTCGGACGGTAATTGGTTCCCCGCTTTCTCATCTAACTTCTCGGACCAAAGGCTCGAGGATTTTCTTTCCCTGCTGGATTCTATCAAGGACGTAGGTCGTCCTACTGTGGGAAGGGATCACTGGGGGTGGCGTTTGGGCCTTTTCTCAGCTAGGAAGGCGTTCGGGGCGATTTGCAGGCCTCCCCCTCACGGTTGGAGGCTCTGATTCGTGATTGCGGATTTCTTCGGAGTCTCAGGCTCCCTGAACGGATTAGCTTCTTCATATGGTTATTCCGTAGGCAGAGATTGATGACAAGAGACCGGTGTGCTAGGCTTCTGGGTTCCGTCTCTGATAGGTGCATTTTGTGTGACGCGGCGGTTGAGTCCCTTGAGCACCTCTTCTTCAGATGCCCTAAGGTGACTATGATCTGGGATGAGGCAAGACTGGCTTGGTTGTGCACATCAGATTTGATTTCCTTCTGCGGCTCGATGGTGCCCAACAAGAGCAGAGCTCGGCGGGAGCTCTTTGATCCCGTGGCAATTTTGTGGGCATTGTGGCTGGGCAGGAATGTTGTTCTCTTCTCTGGGCAACGTTTCTACAAGGAAAATGTGAAGATACATTCCGCGAGATTGGTTGATGAGTGGGCCCTGTAGCTGTTTTGCTTGCTTTGTTCCCTCTTTCCCCTTGTACTTTCCCGATGTGATGTTTCCTTAAATAAATCTTGGGGTGAACACCAATGAGTGTCTCCCCCTTTTTTGCTTCAAAAAAATATAATCTACCAATAGACAGTAAGCTCAATGGAAAGTCATGAGCACAGAAAACTCCAGAAAGTCTGGCTTTGGAGGAAAACCATAGTCCCAACGAATGTAATGGGTGAACAAGCACAGTTTGCTAAACAAATTGCTTCACATTAGCGAAGGTTCTGAAGAGGTCAGTGGTTAGGTGAGTAGATGCGCCAAAATCGATAATCTAAGTCGTTGTTGAGGTAGAAGAAGAGTTGGCTACAATACCTGAGATTGTAGCCAGATTTACAGTTAGAGGATTCTTATTGAAGAGAGGATTCTGTAGAATTTACATGAGTCTGGAGTAGTCTGTGGAAAAAGTTGAATTGTTTATTCACTGAAGTCATGATCTGAAAGTATCCCTATCAATATTTCCTGCGGTGGTTTGCGAAATTTGCCCAACACCTCTCATACGGGCTGTTGAATTTGTAGCAGTGAATGCACAGTGTGCGACGGCGACCGTGGTTAGAGTCATGGCCTCGACCTCCTCAAGAATTGTAGCAACCACCTCTTCCATATGATGATATAAAAGCAAAGTTGTTTGCAAGTTGCAAATGATGACCATGACTACTAGAGGTCCCATGCTGCTGCATACAGCCAAAAATGACTTTGATGGATGGAAGTGTATCAAACGTGAGAAACTGGCCCTTCCCAGACTGATAAAGAGGATGGAGACTAGCAAGAAATATGTAGAGTTGTCGTTCAGATATTTCTATCACATGTTTGGTACAACAGGTTCGCTAAAAGATGGAAAATTCCTCATAAAGGCCGATGAGATGTCGATAGTACTCTACGATGGTAGACTCTCTATGAGACGAAGACCAAATCTGCATGTAGATGCTCGCAAGTCGTAAAACTTGGTAATTTGCCGAGAATAGACATGTGCAAGTTCATCACGCATGTCCTTTGTGATGTCATTATACAGGAGATCGGGCGCAATGTGGGACTCGATGTTGTGGGTAAACCATGTCATGATCTGATAGGCATCCTCAAGCTACAACTCATAGTCTTTGTATGTCTCTTTCAGAGGTTTCTTCTTTAGGATGGATATCTTCCTTTAACCGTCGATGAAGACCTTAAAGGCCCGAGACTAGAGCACATAATTATATGCATCCTTGTGTTTGATAAAAGTATGTTCGACCATCATCAAAGATGTGGAAAACAAAGTCTTGATCTTCGTAGAAGTCGTGGCCATCGTGGCATGGAGAGAGTTCGACAAGGTGATGGATACTCTATTCACTCACATGGAGAACGATTAAGACAACAGCTCTTGATTGAAAGGAATTCGCATGGTGAGGCAAAACGCTGACGGTGCTACGATAACAGGCACGCAAGTGTCCTGCGATTCGAGAAGGACCTGTGCGGAGGAGCGCTCAACGTTGACAAGGAAGCCACGCAGCATCCTACGGTAAAGAAGAGGCACGCACTTACAGCCTGGTAACAGCAACGAAGCTGTGCAGGGAATAGGACCCACGTGGGGGCCTACGATGGAGATAAGGACCCACGCGGGGAGCCTACGATGGTGGAGGACCCGTGAGGGGCTTAGCCGCAAAGGAGGCCCACGTAAGGACCAGGCAACGAGGAGGTACCACGCAGACGGGATCTGGTAGTGGCGAAGAGGGTCCGGTCTAAGATCGTCACTCTGATACAATCAACAACAACAACAACAAAGCCTTTTCCCACAATTAAGTAGGGTCGGCTACATGGATTCTTCGCCTCCATTCAGATCTATCTTGGGTCACTCTGATACAATGTAGAGAGAAAAAAAACAACACATTGCAATGATTTATCCATGGAGGAAGGATTTATTATATAGTTAGAAATCCTAGAGCACAATAGGTGGAAATTATATAGTAGACCCTAAAGGATTACAAATAGAATAGAGAGCAAGGAAATAAACTAAGAGAGGAAAAATTATGCTATGACTATGTTAGCCAATAATGCCAACAATATACTTTTTTGAACTAGTAACTAGATAAAGAAGTAATAATCAAGTCGTGCTAAGGTGCCCACACCCACAGATCTGGACAAGCCCCCTTTAGACCCTTGGAATTTTTCTATTATAGCTTCGGGCCTCTCTTGAAAGTATCGCAGTGTTCCAACGTAAGTCAAAAGGTTCAGGAAGAGAGGACATGATTCGTATACCTCTTTCTATCAATGAGAAAATAAAAAAAATCTAGCCCTTTCGATCAACTCACTGGAGCAAGGTAGCACGCCACTACTATCACAAGATATCCCAACAACAGGCTCAAAATATGTTCACATCGTTTAATTATAATAGTTTCGCGTGTATTTTAAGCTTCTCCTCATGCCGATCTGGAGTGTGACTATGTTCTTGTTTCTCATACATAATGATCAGTTTCGCGAGGGAAGTACCTTTGTAATCTTACTTGACAAGCTTCATTGGATAAATTACAGCTACTTGGGTATATTAAGTTCTGTGTATTAAGTTAAATAGGAAAACGGATTTTCCACGAGTTAATTAGTATTTAAATTGTGTTTGCTCTACAAAACTAAAGCTGAACAGATTCGTGTGTCCATGGCACTTGTTATTTTACTTTAAAAAAATCACTCCCATGTCTTCTCACCAATAGATTTGTAGGAAGAAAATGGTGTCACAAACTACACTGATATATGATCTCCTTGGTGTTGCAATTCTTTGCTTTACTATGATTATTTATTGTTAAAAGAGAACAACAAAATCATAATATAGTCCTCACTTACGTGAAACCCCTTCATCTGTTATGTCAGCCATCTTGCATGCATAAGACATAACCTTTACAGTAACTTTGTCCATAATGAGAACCTGAAATTAACCAACAAAAAGATAAAACCCATTTTGCATGATCAATAATGCTGCGATGACGAAACATCAGTTCTACTTTCATATAACAACAAACCGAAAATTTTCCATAAAATATCAAAGGTACATTTTTTCAAGTTATGATTTTTGATAAAGGAAAATCTCTTAATGAAGTAAGCATTATTATGCATAAAGACTTTAATGGAAATGTGGTAGATGTAAAGATGTTTGGAAACTGAATTCTGAAGGTAATTTGGGAATAAAGATTCTAAATGTCATTTTTACATATGCACCTTAAATTTGCATGGATGAAAGAATAAAAGAGAGGTTTCAGAGTAGTTGGAAAAGATTTTTCAAGGAATCCTGCAAACAGAAATGAATTATTTGGCTAGAGGTTGAATGGAGTTTGAGTTATCAATTGTACATGGTGGGGGTGAATATACTATTGGACATGAAAAAGGAAGAACATTTTCATGATATTCTTATCATATGACTTCATCATGACTTTGGAGCAAATATTTTCTCTAGGAAAGGAGAAGTTAACTTGAGTGCTGTTAATAATGTACCAACTGCTTATTCAAAAAAAAAATAATGTACCAACTGATACACAAACCATGTTACATAGAGGAGAACAACTGTGCTATAAAAATAACAAGGTCATTCTATGTATCATGTTACATGGAGGAGGAGAACATTTGTGTTATAAAATAACAAGGTCATTCCAAGTGAAAGTTAGACTACCCAACAACATCTTTTTAGTTTTGGATATGCAAGGAATTTGTTGAATCTTGCATGAGCATGCATAACAAATCCTTCTTCATTACTTTGTAGCTAAGCCAAGGAAGGAAAAGCATAAGTAAAGAAAGGTCGAAATTAATGAAGAAACTGAAGTTCAAGCTCAAGCTCAAGCATGGAGCTCACGCTCAAATACAAGATTCATGCATAATCAACTAAGATGAATGACGAAAATCAAGCCAATGCTACCGTGCCTAGAAGATCGGGTTTCTGTTTGTGTATAAAGTCATATATTCTTTATTTTAGCAGTATATAAAAATTTCAAGGTATCATGCATCTGCATTCTTAGATTAATTTTTGACCTTAAATCAATCGACTAATTATCAATTCAGACTATTTGGTCTTTTAATTGGCTAATTTTTTTGCACTAGTCAGCAATCGAGTTCCAGCAATCAAAATAAGTTGACCTAACCATCACATCGTGTCAACCTAAAACATCCACTAACTCCCAATAACTGTCATTTCAAGTGACATATAAATGAAAGGCATTCCCACTGATTTCAATGTAATCTACACTTATTCCATTCACTTAATGATTCTAAAATGTGAATTCACTTACATTCACTAAGATTCCATTACATTCTTTATGAGTGAGTTTTAGAGAAATATTCTGCAACGTGCTTCATCTGCATGCTATTGAATATTCGAGAATCATCTTACCTCGCTTTCATTGCATACATACTTATCATTGGCGTGCATAGGATTATTATAATTCTACACTTACAATTACTGCTATCTGTGTAAAAAAATAGTGTAACGGTTAAAGTTATCAGCGTGCAAACAATTAACAACTCAATGTAATACGATTGTATTGTCCACGTAAATAGTTTGCATAGTAGAAGGAAAGCGATTCGATTATGTTGAAAGGCCAAGTCAAGAGACTCGGACATATTTTTTACTTGGGAGGGTTTCGACGTAAAATATATATGATGTGTGGTTGTATTATTGCTCTTGTTGTTAAACAGTGCTAAGTGACGTTTTGTTTATTTTAGATATTATGATAGCAATGATCCTAGACCTTCCCATTTGACCCCCTCTATAAATCTCATTTGATGTAAGAGCATGGTTCATGCAGATGACGTAATAGTCTGAAGCAAATTACCAGCATTGGAGGATCGTGCACGGGGGAAACTCAATTACTCATCCCACATAATTCAATGGGACGATTATGCAAGCTGGGAACCAAACAAGACTATTTTTGCAAACAATAGATGTTAGCCATTCTTGTTAGAGTATGCATCACATGTATAGATAAGGAATTGGATCCCTTCAGGGTCCAATTACCACATCCACAGGTTTAGTCCCACAACTAGTCTTTGTGGGACTCTGCGTTATCTGTGAAACTATATAAGAAGCCATGCACCCATTGTATCAGTTGAGAAAAAGTGAATAGAAAAATCATCCCTTAGTGGTGTTCTCTCGTGGCTTCATCCCGCTTCTCAGAGTAGGGTTCCATGAAAAATTATGGTGTTATTCTATTGTTTTTTATTCTTTATTTTGATATGCTTCCACTTTATCATTTTCTACTTGGTATTTGAGCAAGTCAGTTTTGGATTCCATTTGAAATTCGATTGTATATTGATCACTATTTTCCATTACTTGAAGTTTATTCTGTAATCTTGTTCGAGGAGTTTTTCATTAAGATCTGCAATATCTAGAAGTTGATTATTATTCATAATGTTCAATGTTCTGAAGATTATCATTGCCAAGTTCAAAGGAACTAGGGTTCCGAAACAGATCTCATGGCCTCTTCTCCAATGTGCGCATCCACAGGATTCTTTTCAAGTTTGGGTTGCTGTAACGACCAGGCATGACTCCAACTCCAGGCACATCTCTCTGTGCATGCCCCTGCAACAACTCCATAAGCCACGACTCCTAGCAGCAACATATCATTCAAGAGGCACATCTTGGAAGCCTAGGCATCGATTTTCCAGAAGATAGTTCTGGTGTATGATCTACGCACGAGCTCCGCATACCTAAGAAGAAGATGAGGAAATAACTGTAGTTTTCAAGCAACAAGGGGGCTCTTCTCCGGGCATTGACTCTTCCTAAGCATGGTCAGTGTGCTGGCAGCATATCTCCATCAACATTGCAGATGGCCTAGTCTCCCCATCAGAAATCGTATTCAAGAAGAAGGGCTTGATACCCTAGAATCGATTGAGAAGAAGGAACAATGGAATCCTAACATGGGGTCAACTCTCACCAAAATGTCCCATCATCATCGACCGGCACTAGCATCACCTCCTGTCCCACGAGAGCACCCTTCTATCTGACATCCATGCACGGCAATGGCTCTCTAGACGACGTCTTCTCAAAGCCCCAGGTGGCATCTGATCGTGCACCGCCATACCTTCCTTCATGCGACAGCAGCATTCAATGGCGTCGAAGACAGCAAGCAGCGCAACTCCTTGCGCGTACGGTATGTTATGCTTTCATCTCCAAGCCATTGGGCAATGGGGCTCCAAGATGTGGTTCTCTTCGGAGGGAACCCTAATGAGCAGAAGGGGGAGCATGAATCCCCTTCTAAATAGGGTCATCCACCTTTCTTTCTATCTCTATTAAAGGCCCAAATGGGCCCCTACTGTAACGAAAATAAAAGAGGGACTTGGGTCCATTATCAAAAAAATGGGAGATGATGCCGCGGAAGCAAAAAAAGGGGGGACAAACCTGCATAGTGAATCTTTTGGGCTCAAATGAGTCGTGATTTAAAAAAGGGGAGGTTATTGTAAAAAAACTCAAAAAAAAAAGTAAGGAAAAGGTTGATAAGAAATTTTGAGATGGCTTAAAAATTAGTTTTGTTTCCCATCTTCTAGTCTTCTCCCTTCTTGGTCGACGTCATTGTTTTCTGACAAATATGGGAGAAAGGGGAAGTACGTATAGAGCATTCAAATTCAAACCCTACATCCAAATTATCATATTCAACCTCTACATATTCTTTCAAAAATTGTTTGTCTTTAGTTTGTGGTGCACATGCACATGCGCGGTCATTGTTTAAGAGATCCCCTTGATCTGGTCGTCTCAGAGTTTTCATGTGATCCATAGAGACTCTAAAGTAGAGATCCCATTCTCTGAGCCAGTATGGGAGAGACCAAGTTCTCCAACGAGGAGACTTTCAGACTCTACTGTCTAGAGACCATGGACTTTGACGAGGATGTTTCTACAACTTTTTCTAGTTTGACCCTTCAAAGAGATGGAACATTTGTGGGCTAGAGTTCTCCAGGTGTAAACTCGTTTCAGTTTCAGCGACTCTGATGCAGTACGGAGCAACGTTCTCTAACGAGGAGACCCAGTTCAGTTTGCACTCCAACCCTTCAGTTCCTCCTCACCAGCACGGAATGAGAAGCAACGTCCTCAACAGCCAGCCAGCAGAGATTGCAATATGTAATTTCATGTATTGTGAGTGAGCAATTTCTTTCTATTTGTTCAAGCTGAGCATTGTATGCTCCTAATGGAGTGTTAGAGTATACCACACATATATAAATGGTAATTGGATCCCTCCATGGCCCAATTACCACATCCACATGCTTGGTATCATGTCTACTATTAGTGGGACTCCGATATATCTGGGGGCACTGTCTGCACGAAAAGAATTGTGTTTCGAGAAAAGGTGCGTACAAAAGAAGAGTCGTACGCAAAAAAAATGCAAAAAGGAAAACCGAAAAAAAAGAGAATGAATGGCTTATTTAAAAAAATTGGAAAAAAATGAAAAGAAAAGCCGAAAAATATTATCATCTTATTTGATTTTTGTTTCTTCCACACATTTTCTTGTCTTCTCCCAACTTTATCGACAAGTATGGGAGAGCGGGAGAGTATTGTGTAGAGTCATAGGTCGGATTCAGATTCTCCAGGCCAACCAAATTTCAAGCTCTATATATTTTCATATTCAGACTTGACGTTCAGATTGGTTCTGAGTCTTCAGTTTGATGGCACATATTTGTCATCATCAGTTTTGTGGTCCCCATCTTTTGTCTTTAATCTCAGAGTTTTCATGTGATCCATAGGGACTCCAAAGTAGATATAACGTTCCATATGCCATGTAGGTTAGGTTTTTCATGTGGTTTCATAAGGACTCCAGAGTAGAGATCACATTCTCTGAGCCAGTATGGGAGAGACCCGGTTCTTCAGTGAGGAGACTTTTCAAACTCCATTCTCCAGCGCCGTGGACTTTGATGAGGATGTTTCCATGGCTTTTTCAGTTCGACCCTTCAGAGATGGAGCAGTTGTCCACATGATTCAGTATTCTATATGTGGCGGGCCAGAGTACTCCGACGAGGAGACTCATTTCAGTTTTGGTGATGCTGACAGGAACAGTACAAAGCACAGATTCTCCGACGAGGAGACCTTGTTTGACTCGCACTCCAGCCTGTTTGTTCCTCCTCACCTGCACGGCATGAGAAGCAACGTCCTCGACAGCAACCGACATTTGTGTTTGAGTTGAGTTGATATTGTTTGTAGTGTCTTATATTGTGAGTTTGAGTGATTTCTTTCAATATGTCCAAGCTGAGCATTGCATGCTCCAGCTTGACGGGGAGTGTTGGAGGATATGTGTCATATGTGGTAGATAGGTATTTGGATCCCTCCAAGGTCCAATTATCACATCCGGTGTTTAGTCCCACATCTACCAGTGGTGGGACTTGATGGTCTGTGGAGGCTATATAAGAAGCCCCAAACCTCCTATATCAGATGAGAAAGTGCAATGACCACATCAGCCCTTTGTGGTGTTCTCCCGTGATTTCATCACGCTCCTTAGGATGTATGGTTCCACGTAAAAATTACGGTGTTCCTGGTTGTTTATTTTATTTCTCTGATATTCACTTCTGCATTTCATATTTATAACATATTCACTACAAGAGAATAGATAGTATTCCTCTAAAGGTGTGGGAGTCTCTAGAGGAAGAAACCCCTTATCACAGGTCTAATCCTATACAAGATGCATGTGTGAGCGCAATGACGAGATGTGTCTCCCACGGATCCTAGATACTTCACTTCTCTTCACACATCCAAAGAGATCGTTGAAAATATCCTCCTTCTGTCCATTACAAACAGCATCACATGAAGTCCTTCGCACCAACATGCACAGAAAAGGAAGACATGCATGTTTCTTATTCAAGATCTAGGAGAATCAACAAGGGATGGGAGAAGGGGAGAGGGCACGGGCAAGAGGAAGAGAGGGACTGATATAGCTTGGAATGTAGGATTATGGCAAAATTACGTCTTCCATCTATTTAATTTTGTCCAATTAGGATTTTCTGCCCATTTAATAAAAGTCAATAATATGATTAGGGATATGGTAATTTTTATTTGTGCCAATTAAGTCCGTTAAAGTTTCATTTTTAATTTCAATAACAAGATTATATGTGATCTCCAATTAATTAGTTTATGGAGTCAATTAGTTGGTTGAATCAATTTAGGGGTCAGATTGGATTTGATTTTCATTTGCTTTCTTATTTTTGTGATTCCACCCCTCCTATATAAAGGTGATGGTAGTCCATTGTTTTAGGCAATTCAAGTTGTAATAGAAATTGGAGTTTCTCCAAATTATCCCTCTTCCTTCTCTCCTTCACCCCCGCACATCTCTAAGCTTCTTTTCCACAACCTCGCGCATCAAACGCATCTTTTCTTCATCCTCCCTCCAAATTTCTTCCACTGAATATTTTTCCACCATCGTAATTTTTCGATTTGCGTCAATTAATGTCAAACCATGGAAACCAAATCGTTCCCAAGATTCAACGATCATGTCATGCATTAGTGAGCAAAATACAAGGTAAATCGTTCAGATTCGAGGAATGTCCATGTAAAACCAAATATCGAGAAGCTAAATTTATGATACATAGAATAAATCAGTACTTAAATAGGATAGAAAAAGGAAATTGTATGTTATATGATTTAATCGATCACAATGGCCGACTAGTCAAATCCAAGTGATCAACCAGTCCTGATCGCTCAACACAGAGTGACTGATTGATCAGCACTAGTCTGTTAAACAAAATGAAGGTGTAAACTTGATCAATACAACGACAAAAAAAAAACTTTCCCATAATTAAGTAGGATCGCTAACAACAACAACAAAGCCTTTTCCCATAATTAAGTAGGGTCGGCTACATGGATTCTTCACCTCCATTCAGATCTATCTTGGATCAATCCCAGGCTTATATCCACAAAACTAAGATTCCTTCGTATAGTCTCTTTCCAACACTTCTTGGGTCGTCCTTGCCCTCTCATAGACGGCTCAACATCCCAACACTCGCATCTCCTAATTGGTGCATCAGCTGATCTTCTTTACAAATGACCAAACCATCTTAAGCGGTTTTCTCGCATCTTAGCCTCGATCGGAGCTATACCAACTTTCTTTCTGATTGCATCGTTACGAATCTAATCTTTACGTATGTGTCCACACATCCACCTTAGCATTTTCATTTCTACTACAGTTATTCTCTGCACATGTCTATGGTTCACAGGCCATCATCAAGGTTTGAGAAAACGAAAGGCGGAACGAGACGGTCCCCTTGGAATCAAGGTGAGGCGTAGCCTCGAGGAGGTCGAGGCGCAAGCCTCATACTATATAAAAAGATATGTACAAAGCTACAATTATGTATATATATCAATGTAATTGTATGTTCTTTGCCCAATATATAATAATTTACACTATAAGATATGATGAAATAATAAATATAAGAACCCCAAAATAGAAGATAGAACAACATCATATACATTTCTACACATTTTCATCCAATCAAAGAGGAATTCATTGACTACGGATATTGTGAAAGAATTAAACAATACATATATGTCTATGAAATATTGTTGTGATTAAAAGTACGACTAGATATATATCGAAGAAATTTATGTTATGTGTCTAACATATAATATATGATTGCACGAGAAACCATGAATCGTATCCATTTCGAGCAAATCTTTGAAATATTGTTGTAATTAAAAGTACGATTAAATATATGTCGAAGAAATTTATGTTGTGTCTAATATATAATATAAGGCAACATGAGAAATTGTAAACCTTATCCATTTTGTTTTGCTTGATATATTGCAAATCTTGTTAAGTTACAAGTATTTTTTAATTTGATATTTATGAATTCATTCATTAAGAGTGAAATAATAAGAGTTTGCCAAAATAGTTGGATACATTAATTGTAAATATAAAGTTATGGGCATGAAAGAAACAACATATTTAGGCATTCATCTTATATAATCATTATCCAAAATAAACATATATTTATAATCTTCTCAACCTACTAAGTAAACCTTTAAAATGATAAAAAATATTTCAAAAAAAGCAAAAACGCCTCATGAAATGCCTCAACCGCCTCGAGGCGTACACCTTGACCACCTCGAGGCTTGTTTTTTCAAACCATGGCCATCATTCATATCCATAGTACATAGCAGGTCTCACGGCTGCTTTGTAAAACTTTCCTTTAATTTTTAAAGGAATTTTCTTATCACATAGAACAACAGAGGCTCCTCTCCACTTTAGCCAGCCTGCATTTATTCTATTAGTAACAACTCCATCAATTTCCCTATTATGTTGCAAAATAAATCCTAGATATCTAAAAGAATCTCTCTTCCGAATGTTATCATCACCAATCTTCACCTCGATTCCTTCACCATTGCTTCCATCAAAGGTGAACTCCATATATTCAGTATTAGCCCTACTTATACGAAATCTATTAGTCTCCAACTCAAGTCTCCAGACCTCAAGCTTCTCATTTACTTCATATATAGTCTCGTCAATCAACACAATATCATCAGCAAATAACATACACTAAGGTAACTCATCCTGAATAAGTAGGATCACTACATAGATTTTTTACCTCTGTTAGATCAAGTTTGGGTCATTCTTGAGCTTATCCAAATAACTAAGATCACTTCGAATATCATTCCAACACTTCTTGAGTCTTCCTCGCCCTCTCTTAACAACCAGTTCAACATCCCAAATCTCACATCTTCTAACTGGTGCATCAACCGACTTCCTTTGCAAATGTTCAAAACATCCTAAGTGGTTTTCTCATCTTATCCTCTATCGGAGCTCCACCAACTTTCTTTTGGTCGCATCATTTGGAACCCGATCTTTTCATGTATGGTCACACATCAACCTTAGCATTTTCATTTCTGCTACTGTAAATCTCTGCACATGTCTATAATTCACATGTCAACATTCTGATCCATATAGCATAGCAGGTCTCACAGCTGCTTTGTAATACTTTCCTTTAACTTTCAAAAGGCTTTTTTTATCATAAACAAAGAACAATAGAGGCTCCTCACCACTTTAACCAAACAACATTTATTCTATGAGTAGTATCTCCATCAATTTCCCTATTAAGTTGCAAAATAGATCCCAAGTATATAAAAGAACCTTTCTTCTGAATGTTATCGTATCCAATCTTGACCTCGAGTCCTTCACCATTGTTTACATCAAATGTGCACTTCATATATTCAGTCTTAGCCCTACTTATATGGAATCCTTTAGTCTCTAAGGCACGTCTCCAAACCTCCAGCTTCTCATTTACTCCATCTCTTGTCTTATCAATCAACACAATATCATCGGCGAACAACATGCACCAAGGTATGTCATCCTGAATATGACTAGTCAACTAGTCTATAATAAGAAAAAAGGAATAGACTCAAAGTTGGACTTTGATGCAAACCGATGATGATGTTAAAATAGTCAATCTTCCCAAACTAGATCCTTGCACAAGATGAAGCCCCATCATACATATCCATTATAAGGTAAATATATAGGACATGTACTTGTCTTTTCTCCAAAATTCTCCACAATATATCCATTGGGACTGAATCATAAGATTTGTTTAAATCAATAAAAATCATATGGATGTTCGTCTTTTTAGCTATACAACTCTCCATTATTTTCCTCAACAAGTGGATAGCTTCAATAGTTAAGCGACCTGGCATGAATCCGAATTGATTTTCAATTACTTTGGAAACCGCCTCAACCTTATTTCGATCATACATTCCCAAATTTTCATAGTATGACCCAGTTTGATACCTCTATAATTCGAACAATTTTGAATGTCTCCTTTGTTCTTATAAAGAGACACCACAATGCATCTCCTCCATTCTTCAGGCATTTTCTTGCTTCGTCAAATAACATTGAACAAATTTATGAGCCAAGTCAAACCATGTTCACCTAGGAATGTCATTAGGTAAACTTGATGCATAGATTGAGTAAATTCCTAGTGTGAGTATTAGATCATCTCCATTAATTAGTAACCTAATTCTAGTAAGATCCACTTGAACTAAATCTTAACTAATTGAAGTGGAAATCAATGTTAGATGATTACACTATAACTCATAAGGAATGAGATGGGTACTAAGTGAAATCATGATCTCATCATCTATCTCCATATTTGAATTCTTAGTATTTCTTGTGATTACATGATATTTGATCTGTGTTGCAGTTGGAGTCTTTCATGTGTATTTGGTGCTTTGGTGGTCTCCACAATTGAGGTTTCTCCCATGTTGAGGAGCTGTGGATAGACCATGTGTCCAAGGTACTACGAATGATACACGCTCCAGAAGACAGTTGGCTCACCCTCTCAAAGTTTTCACTAGTTGGTTACATGGAGAGATGGTAGTACGTCATCAGAGAGTATCTAACTCATCCCATTACTAGGGATGTGTTCGTGGATGAGCTCTGCGAGGAAATCTATCTTGACCACTAGGTAGAGGAGCAGAGGAGACGGTTTGTAGAGATGACATCACAAGGATCCATAATAGCTCAAGAATACTTAATTGGTCACCAAAGGTATGATTTAATAGATTGGTGTTTGAATCTAGCTCCACACACTCGTTTTCTGCCCATCATTTAGGCCGACTTTGGGCAAGCCAACCACGAATGTCGCGAGTATATATTACATCAACGGCCCAAGGGTCTAGCTATTAATCATCAAACATGTTGTAGAAGATGTAACAGTACATATCAGAGGGCATCTCATGCCTGCATTCCTCGCATTCCTCTTGTTGATGTAGTTGAATGATTTTGACATCAATCTAGGCATGGATTAGATAGAGAAGCACCATGTGTGCTTAGACTGCTTTGGGGAGACAGTTTTCTTCCATCTAACAGGACTACCGGCCTTCCAGTTTGATGGACGTATGTCAAATACAAAAGTTGAGAACCTTTCTACTTTGAGAGGATAGAAGTACCTCATTCGGGGATGAGTGGGACATCTTGCATACATTGTTGACATATCCACCCAGACAGAACGATTAAGGATGTCACGTTGTTCGAGAGATTCTCGAAGTATTCCCCAATGATCTTCCTAGTTTACTACCTGACCTCAGTCGATCTCTATTCCCTCGTACTAAATGACACATGTTGAGTTCAGGGAGCTCAATACAGCTTTAGGATCTACTTGAGAAAAGATTTGCCGGTCTCAGTACATCATCATTGTGGAGTGTCAATCCTTTTTTTTACGCTCAAAAAAGGGGGAGACATTCTGCGGTGTTCACCCCAATATATTAAAAGGAAACGTATAGAAAATTTACAACAACAAAACAAAAAACGAACAAGAAAGAAGATCCAAAGGGGGTAGCCGAAGGCAAGCACACCCCCAAAAAACCAAACCAGGCCTACCCAGTACACCAATCTGCCAGAAGACGCGTAGCAAGGATAGTAATGTTTTCCCTGTAGAAGCGCTGGCCCGCAAAGCTCTGGAGTGTCAATCCTTTTCGTGAAGAAGAAACACGGATCCATAAGATTGTGCATCGGCTACAGCAACTAAGCAAATGAACGGTCATGAACCATTGTTTACTCCTACAGATTGATGACCTTTTTGATCAGTTGCAGGGAGCAACGATGTTCTCCAAGATCAACCTATGATCTGGATACCACCAGTTGAGGATCAAAGATTCAGACGTCCAAAGCCCGCACTCCGTATGAGATACGCACACTACTAGTTCGTAGTGATGTCATTTGAGCCCATGAATGCACATGTTGCTTTCATGGGTTTAATGAACATGGTCTTTCATCTATACTTTAATGGATTCGTAGTGGTTTTCACATATGATGTCATGATCTATTCTCATGATGAGCACGAGAATGAGTCGCATCTTCATATTATTCTACAGACACTGAGAGAGCATCAGCTATATACAAAGTATAGCAAATGCGAGTTCTGGTTATATGAGGTGACATTTCTTGGTTATGTGATTTCAAGCGTAGGGATAACTATCAGTGCTACAAAGATTGAGGATGTAATGTCTGGAGACTTGAGAGTGGTCCAAAATGGACACACAGGTCCATAGTTTCCTTGGCCTCGTCGGGTACAATCGACACTTTGTTAGAGGATTTTCCCAGCTATCCCTACCTCTTACTCGTTTACGTAAAAGGGTATGCCATTTGTTTGGAGTAACAAATGTGATCTGAGTTTTCAAACTTTCAATAGCGATTGACTTTTGTACCCATTTTAACCCTTCCTTCTAGCACTTTAGATTTAACTATATACACATGCATCCAAGGAAGGAATGGATGTTGTACTGATGCAGCTAGGCAGGTTGTATCATATGCGTCTCGACGGTTGAAGACTTATGAGCGTGACTACCCCACACATGACTTGGAGTTGGCAGAATTTTTCTTTGCATTGAAGATATGGCGTCACTACTTATATGAGTTACATTTGGGATATCGCAGATCACAAGAGCCTCAAATACATTTTCGATCAGCGAAAGCTGAAAATGAAACAGAAGCGTTGGATGGAGATGCTGAAGGACTATGATTATACCATCTCTTACCATCTTAGAAAGAGAAACGTTGTGACAAATGCTCTGAGAAGACGAGCATACACTATCGAAGCAGCAAGTTGGCTACAAACTTGGGATATGCTTTCTGCACTTAATGATTGGCATCCAGCTGAGAGCACATCTAATACATTGACTATATCAACGAAGTACAGTAGTTTGTGGGAATGCAACATACAACGTCAACAGACAAACCAGAGATTACAGGCAAATTGCGAAAATAGGTAGTCGGTACTCGGTCGACAAGGTCACTGCCTAAGGATTAATCATCAATCAGCGACTAATCAGATTTAGTAGACCATTAGTCGGATTAAATTTTTAAATTATTTTAAATATATTAATCATTTTGGACATATATTCTTATATATTTGCATAGATCTGTACATTTTATATACTATCATAATGAAACAAAATAAGTAATTGACTTTAAATATAACATTAAGCATATTAGAATAAGTTTGATTTTAAAAAATAAAAAATAAAAAATCTCTATGTAAAAGTTGGTCGAGCAGTCGACCGACTAGTCGAGTTGATTGACTAATGGCCAACTAGGCCTAGTCGAGTCGGCTACCTCCTCTCCCCCACCCCCCGACTCAACGAGTCAGCCGACTTTTACAAAAGTGATATCTACCACTATAAGTATAGTCTAAAGGATGAGTATAATGGATTCAGAGTTCGTGAGTCTATCATGTGCAAGGGTGACTGCATTTGTGTCCCATATGATGAAGAGTTGAGGAGAGGCATCCTGAATGAGGCACATTGTTCCAAACTTTCCATACATCTTGGCAACATGAAAATGTATCGTGACCTTTTCCAGCACTTTTGGTGGGAAGGCATAAAAGGGGATGTAGCTTGACATGTTAGTTGATGCCTCACTTATCAGAAGGTGAAGACAGAACATCAGCATTCTCCTGATTTACTATAGCCTCTCCCTATTCCTATATGGAAGTGGGATAGCATCGTTATGACGTTGCTACCGCATTATCATGCACTACATGAGGTCAAGATGCGGTTTAGGTGATTGTTAACTTATTGACCAAGTCAGCACATTTTCTCCGGTCAGCATGACTTACACACCAGCACAAGTTGCCAGACTCTGCATTCAGCATATATTAATATTGCAAGGGATTCCCAAGGAGGTGATTTCTGACAGAGATGTGTGTTTCACCTCAAGTTTATTTGGAAAGTTCATGAGGGCATTGAGCATTGAGTTACATCTCAGCTCTGCATATACCCATATGCAGATAGATAGTCTGAGAGGACCATTCAGACGCTTGAGGATTTACTTCATGTATGTACCGTAGAGTAGAAGGGATCCTGCAAGGATCATCTTCCCTTGGTAGAGTTTACGTACAACAACATCTTCCATTCCAACATCGACATGGTACTAGGCATTGTACGGGTGTCGATGTACTACATCATTGAGTTGGCAATAGGTCGGTGACAATACCCTCTACACCATCGAGATAATTGAGGAGATCACTAGAGCCATTGAGATGGCAAAGTAGAAGATGCTAACTACTCAAAGTCGATAGAAGAGTTATGTGGACCGTCAATGACGAGACCTCGAGTTTCATGTTTCAGATTATGCATGCTTGTTCTTAAGTATGAATTAGTCATGATTCTACATATATAAGTGTCCCTTATCACCGCAGGTTGGAGATTTTATTTTTCTGATAGTGTCCTCAATGAAGGGAGTGCAAAGATTCGATGCTAGAGGCAAAGTTGGCATCATAATTCGTTGGACCATTTGAGATTGTCTCAGGTAGGGAAGGTTGTCAACAGAGTTGTACTTCCTCCACACCTTGAGGGCATTCATGATGTATTTCACGTGTCGTACCTACACAAATACATTAGAGATCCCGTGCACATGATATCACATGAAGACTTGACAATTGAGTCGAACATCTCCTTTCTCGAGACACCTATGCAAATACTCGACCATATAGTCAAGAGGTTGTGAAGGAAGAAGATTTCAGTGATTAAGGTCCTTTTACAAAGCCATATGAGAGCATGAGGTAGACATAAAGGAGAAGTACCCTCACCTACTTGCAAGTATGAAATCGAACCCCTAGTTGTTTTCTCTTTGATATTTTTATGGGTTTCATTTTCTTTGATATTTTTATGGGTTTGTTTAATCGAGGCACATCATTCACGGGATCAGAAGCAGAGTACACCTTACGTTTAAGTCTCGAGGACGACACTTTCTTTAAGATTTATATAATGTGAAACCTCGAAGTACTAAGTTCACTAAAACTCAAATTCTGACATGATCTAACATCCAAATTAGAGAAATAAGTACTATATCTTGGGGGTACTCTTTGACACCTTTCCAACGAGCCTAAAGACATCGAAAACAAACATTGTAAACAAAAATTACGGACAAAACAAGATCATTTACAGCTTTTTCAACCCCTGACAAAACCTATATAAACTAAGTGGTTAGACCTCTTAGCCTATTTCATCAAGTTAGTTCATCGGAGAGAAGCCGGAGAGCTCATCGAAGCTTCGTCATCTTTGTCACCGCCGACCTTCGATCAACAATTGGAACGCGTAGTTTCGAAGAGGGTGTCGAGATCATCACCGTGCCCGCGTGTGTTTCACATGAAGCACCTTTCAGGGTGGAGGAATCCGGGACGACCCTCGAAGGATTTCTACCCAAGCACTTTCTTGTTGGTCCACACGACCCTTTTACCATGTGGAGGAAAATAATAAGTGATGAAAATAAAGAATGCGGAAGCGAATCGATAATCAAGAAAAAAACATAAAACTATAAAAGTAGACGCTCAGAGTACATGGAACCCTACTCCTAAGGAGTGAGATGAAACCATAGGAGGTCTCAAAAGGTCGAATCTTGTATTACAATCTCTCACTGAATACAAGGGATATAGGGCTTCTTATATAGCCCCACAGATACATCGGTCGGAGTCTTACTAATAGAAAATGTTGGAGTAAACATGAATGGGGTACCCTGTTATTACATACTTTAACACTCCCCCTCAAGCTATGGTATTCAACATATTAAAGTCATACATGTTATATGTATATATATATATATCAATAAAGAGTCTGATAATTAGAAATATTGTGTTCTTTTTTATAAGACTTGGTTAGACTTAGATTTAAGGAGTCACCTGAAACTCGTGGATGGGACTTCAAGTCTTGTATTCGCGCATGCACAACCAGGAATTCAACCTTCTAACTCAATAATTGCTCGGGGACGAGCAAAAGGTCTAAGTATAGGGGAGGTGAATCCATGATTCATCTACTTTATATGAAGATCTCAACAAAATCTCCTCAATAATTCTCTAAATAAACCCTCTAAATTGATATAATTAACTCTGCTAATATGGTATAAAATTAAGGTCAATTCTTGTATATGAACAAACCCTAGAAGTCAATGAATTAGTACTTATTATTTTATGTAAGAAAGTTGCAGCTTGCAATAAAAGGAAATATATACTCGATACATCTGAGAGAGACAAAAGATTCGCTCGAAGTAGTCGTTGTCGGTAGAAGACATGCACGAGGATGGGTCTGCGAGAATCAAGTCGTGCCTATAGTAGTAGAGTCGTTTCGACAACCAGGACACATCTGGAGTAGATTCATTGTAGAAGAAGTCGAACGCGTAATAGGATTCACACAATAAAATTTGCGGAAGTAGTCGATGCTCGGTGAAAACGGCTGGTAGCAATATTAGTTTGGAGTGTTTGTTTGTTTGTCTATCTATCTTGGAATGGGCAGTAGAAGTCTAAGATGATTACAAATAGAGAAGTTCATGCTGATGTCGAGGATAAACACTCCACGATCGTGGATAGACACTAGATGCAGCGATCATACTTCTGATGTGAGGGATATAGACTCTACGATGGGGGGTAGACACTTGATGTAGAGCGATCGAGGATAGGCACCTGACGCTTTTGTTGATGAGCCACAAGTAGAAGATAATGGACTTGATAAAAAAAATCATGTAGTTACATCTCAAAAATAAAAATACGCTCCTCTTACTCCCCGTTTCTCCCATACTTAACAAAATAAGAGCATAAACCATCAAGTTGGGAGAAACAAAACAAGACATGCATCTTTTTTTCTCTTTTTATGCTTCTTTTTTTTGCACAAATCATCTTTTTTGTAGATGTTTCCCTTTTTCTCGAATATTTTTCTTCTTTGTATAGCTTCTTTTGTACGACTGCTTATTTATACAGAACTCTTTTTAATCACTTTTTTTTCATTGATCATCCATCTTTTTTCTTTTCATTTTTTTGTTGAACCAAATGAAAGAAACAAATAAAATGGCCGAATGGGCCTTCAGAAGCCCAGAGCTTTGGCCCCTTTTACAATGCCTCAGACTACAAGGTATTGGGCCTTCAGAAACAACAACAAAAGAAACTCGACAGATTTTGCGGCCACATTTTTTACTGTGCCATTTTTCTAGTCAACCCTTTTGTTGGCTGATTTTTTTTCTACTTTCCCACATTTTCCTAGCATTAGCCCAGCATATTTTTTTCTTTGGTTAGAGATTATGGTTGAATCCATGTAGCCGACCCTACTTAATGTGGAAAAAGGCTTCTTTGTTGTTGGTGGTGGTTACAGATTGAGGCCATTAGGCGTAAATAACAATTGATACTGGCTTTAAAAAATTCCCAACAACGTGGTGGCTTTTCTCATCTTTGACAACTGAGAATAGGGCTCCACGAAAGGAACCCATTGTCATGTTCACTCGGTTCCCTCAAGGAGAACCCACTCTCGCATAATCTACAGGATTCGTAGAGGGAAGATCATGATGGGTAGATCTTCCTTCAGATCTGTTTATTAAGAATCGCGAAAGCACACACAAACGAGATCAATGAAGCAAGTACAGAGACGCATGGATTTACCAGATTTACCCGTAATTGGGCTACATCCTTGGGAGGTGGCGATCGATTTTCACTATATGGAAAAAAGAAGAGTACAAAGGATGATAAGGGCCCCTACCCTAAGGAGTCTATATACTACTCACGTACAGACAGATTCTTGAAACAAACAGATCCATATACCCTAATAAAAATAGAATCGCTCAAAAAAAATTTCACCGAGGGCGCTACCCCAACACCCTCGCGGGGGGAGCCGAGCGCATTTGCTCCCCCTCTAGACCCCCCCCCACCCCAAACCCCCATGCTCGCTAACTGGTTGGGGTATGATATAGCAGGAGGGGTGAATACAAAGGTTCTTTAACCATGATCCGATGGATTGATGTAAATGCATGTCGACCAATGGATTGATGGGACCCTAAAGGATTTGAATAAAGATAGGATAATTTGAAGTGGATATGTCATATGTGAGTGACTTCAATTCATAATGTGTGACATTTGAAGTCGTTAGCATTAATTATGCTTGTTGGCATCCTATGGGTGACTCTTCCCATGAGGATTTCACCTTGCACATGGATGTGTTTCCTGTGATGCATAGGTAGATGAAGATAGGTACCGCAAAGGATGGGCACGCACTCTTGGACCTCTATTTAGAAACTTAGATAGTTGCAACTCCAATGGACGAGTTGTCTGAAGCATTGTACTTGGTATCTGATGTTACATTCTGTTGTTCATGGCCTCATATGTCGACAAAATTCGGTCGAATTTCGATCAAATTTGGATTTCGACATATTACCGAAATTTGACCAAAATGACCGAAATGATCGAAATGTACGGGGTCCAAGTACGATCGGTCACTGAAATGGTGATCAAAACCGACATTTAGGTCCTTACCGGTGTTTAATCGATAAATATGATGCCAAGTAGCATAGTTGATAGGCTAAGGTTCACTTTTACATGGATTTAATATTTAGATATCAGTTGGTGTTTGGTTGCATTATGGTTTTCCAACTATTAGCACTATTAGAGGAGTTCTAAGATGTGGTAAATGGAGAAGAACGATGAACTGATTTCTTGTAACTGAAGAAAAATAGACAGCTTATGGACTTACACAATTGTATGTTTCAGCAGTAGATCCATGATTAAGCTCAGTTGTGACAACTGGACAGCTACGCATATAGCTAATGTTCATGAACTCACTAAAAATGTGGAAGTTTTTTTAGTAGAAAGAGGGTCGCACCCCAAGATGGGGTCCACTACATACAATAAGAAAACGATGTTTAGTATACATATGACCAGGCCATACAAAGGGCCTTAGTATGTGCAATTGCATTTTCTAGGTAAAAACGCTGGTTACGAGATGTGAGTTCATTCCTAGCACACCAAGTTGCCCATAAGAAGGCGAACAGATAAGCATTGTCCGCATGTGAATTGTCACAAACTGCCCTTATGGAAGTCCAGAAGAGCGAACTATTGTCGATCTTTATCCATAAAATTCGTGCCAAGTTCTAGATCAGCATTAAGAGACCGCAACTGAAGAAAAGGTGATCCATATCTTCATTCTCCACACCACATCATTCGCATGTCTGGTCCCCAACATTTAGAATATTGTCACGTCATTCCTTGGTAAGAAACCGACCATGATGAAGAAGCCATAAGAAGATCTTCACTCGATGCAGTATTTTACTTTTCCAAATAATTTTGGAGTCTTGAGTGAGGTTGTTCAAGCGATTCATGTTATCTACTAGAAGACGATATACCTTCTTTACCGAGAAACACCTATCTGCCCACCCAAAGTGATCTCTCCCACTAGACGGTCCATCCAACGAACTCAGCTCATGTTGCAATCTCAAGAAGTCCTCAATCCGTTGCTCTGAGAAGTCTGTCATAAAAGTCAGTATCCAAGTATCCCGAGACCAAGCATGATGAACAAGAATGTTCCAATCCTTCGCAAGCGTGAGGAGTCGTGGGAAACACTCCCCGAGGGCCCCATTCCTATCTAGTTTCTAACCAAAATCGAAATGCGGTCCCATTACCAGGTACATATCGTATGAAATAAGCCATATCAGGTAGGACCTTCATAATGCCAAGCCATAGCGATGAAGGGAGTCGCATTGTAGTAGTTGTGAGTGATCTACCAATACTGTATAATTTTCGTATCAAACGACAAAACAGGTCCTCTGATTTGCCCCAGATTCGAACCACCCATTTCGTAAGAAAGGCTTTATTCATGTCCTCCACTCCAAGAACCCCTAGTCACCTTTCTTTTTCGATGTTGTTATCGTATCCTAGCTATTAAGTGCAATACTTGCTTTTCTTGCTTGTCATCCGTCCAAAAACATATGTGCATCAGAGCTTCCAACCTCTTGCGTACTCCTACCGGTAATATCTGGGTAGAACAAAAAAATGGGAGATCGCAGAAAGAAAGAACGTGCTTCAATAGAATCAGCTTGCCTCCCTTGGATAATGTCGTCGCTTTCCAACCCGTCATCTTGCTTTCCAATCCGTCCAAAATCGACCTCCAGTCAGCTACTCTAAGTTTACTGGCCATAAGAGGAAGTCCCAAGTAATTAATCAGAGGTTCACCAATGGGACATTGAAGAGCTTCCCTGGCCACCTGAACCTCCATATGTGAGAGTCCAAAAGGTACACATACTGATTTTTCCATGTTTATCTTCATGCCTGAGATGTCCCCAAAAATCTACCCTCGAAGCATGTACTGGTCTCCCATACAAAAAGAGAACAATATCATCCGCATACAAAGAACTTGATATAAATAGGTTTTGTTGAGAAAAATAAGAGTTATTGATTATTCCTTGAGCCCTAGACTCTCTTATATAGGGAGAGGCCTATGGACAAATTACATACGGTAGACAAACGAAAAGAGAAATAGATAAAGATACAGGAACATCAAATAAACTTCTACACTCCCCCTCAAGATGGAGCATAGATATCTATCATGCTCATCTTTGATAAGCACTTCTGGAAGGGACCCCGAAGCAAAGCTTTGGTAAGAATGTATGTCGTTTGGTCTCCTGAGCTGACATGGGTTGTAGAAATGAAGCCTTTCATCACAGATATAATGGCAACCAATCTCGATGTGCTTTGTCCTCTTGTGAAAGCAGGGTTACTTGCAATGAATAATGCAGCCTGATTGTCGCATTTTAGAGACAAGGGAAGAGGAACATCTATATGTAGATCTGTCAGGACTGCACAAACCCACATCACTTCTGCACATGCTTGGACCATAGCTCCATACTCTGATTTAGCACTTGATCTCGCAACTACTGTTTGCTTCTTACTCCTCCATGAGACAAGTGACTCCCCAACAAATATAGCAAAGCCAGATGTAGACTTCCTATCCTGAGGGCACCCTGCATAGCCTGCATATGCACATGCTGAGATAGTAATAGTGTCTTCCTTCCTAAACAGCAATCATGCATCAGGAGATGACTTAAGATACCTTAGTATCATATGTATAGCATCCATGTGTACCTGACGAGGTTGATCCATGAACTGGCTCACTTTATTTACTGCAAATGAAATATCCGGTCTGGTAATAGTAAGATAAAGGAGCCTCCTTACCAATTCCACGTATCTCCTCCAGTCAACCTCCTCAGTATCATAATCATGCATCTTCATGCTTAGATCCATGGGTGTAGAAGCAGGTCGACATCCAAGCATACATGTGTCACTTAGCAAGTCAGTAACATATTATCTCTGAGTCGTCACAAGTCCTTGTTCATTTCTAGCAAACTCCAATCCCATGAAATATCTAAGTACTCCTAGATCCTTGGTAACGAATTCATGGCCCAAGAATTCTTTTGCTCTTTTTATTCCATGCATATCATCTCATGTAATAAGTATGTCGTCAACATATACCATAATGACAGTCGTACCTCTGGGTGTCCTTTGTACAAGGAGAGAATGATCTGCATTCGACCTTTTGAACCCTTGTTTCTCAAACAAATCAGAAAGCTTTTGGAACCAAGCTCTCGGGCTCTGCTTTAGGCCATAAATTGCCTTATGAAGTCTACATACCAGTACACACTCCCCCTCAGCAGTAAACCCATGTGGCTGCTGCATGTAAACTTCCTCCTGAAGATCACCATATAAAATGGCATTTTTGACATCCAATTGCAACAAAGGTTAATCTCGAATCACGACAACAGATAAAAGAATCCGTAAGGTAGAATGACGAGCAACACAAGAAAACGTGTCGAGATAATCTACCCCATAAGTCTGAGTAAAACCATGAGCAACCAATCAAGCCTTATACATATCAATACTGCCATCTGCATTTTGCTTCACCATAAAAATCCACTTGCAACTCACAATAGATGCCCCAGTAGGAGATGGAACAAGGCTCCAAGTACCTCTCGACTGAAGGGCGGCAATCTCTTCCTCCATAACCAGATGCCGTCTACTATCAGCTAATACCTCCTGGTGAGTCCATGGAATATTCACAACGGATAAAGCAACTACAAACCTCCTGAAGTCTCCTGGCATACGCTCAAAGGTAACATGAGAGGCAATCGGATATGAAGCACGTGACCTCTTCTGCTTTCTTAGCGCAATAGGAAAATCAAGTTCCGCATCAGTTGTACCACCATCTGTGTCATCCCCTACCTGCTCCTGTTGAGAAATGTCATTAGTCCCCTCATTAGAATTAATGTCATCATAACAAACTTGAGGCATGCTTGATGATTGATCATGATCATGAGCAAGGGTTGGCCGTCGACTGTAGTGGTGTGGTAGAGGAGGAACCAAAGAAATGGAAGGTGGTGGAGGTGGTGGCGATGGTGGAGATGTAGGAGCTTGTTGTGGTGCATACATGGGTGGAGGAGGAATATAGATTTCATCAGTTGTGTTTGATGGCACCAACCTATCACATGTAGGAGACAAAAACATGACTGACTCAAAAAACGTGACATATGCACTGACATAGTATCTTCGACGTAACGTATCATAGCAACGATACCCCTTTTGAGTCCTAGAATACCCAACAAAAACACATTTGACAGCCCTAGGAGAGAGCTTGTCAATCCCTGGAGATAATTGGTGAACGAATGCAATGGACCTAAAGACACGAGGAGTAAGGGAGAACAACTCCTTGTCAGGAAAGACAAGGGCGAAAGGTATCTTCTCCCCCAATACAGACAAGGGCATGCGGTTAATGAGGTAACATGCAGTGAGAACCGCATTGTCCCAGAACGTGTGCGGAGCACAACTCTGGAGAAGCAGGGTACGAGCGACATCAAGAAGGTGGCGGTGTTTTCTCTCAGGCTCAGCGACACTATTCTGTTGGAACGTGTAGGCACAAGACGTTTGATGAAGAATGCCATGGGACGAAAGAAATCGAGATAATGTATGAGTATATAATTTAAGGGCATTATCAGTTCGCACAATTTTGACAGAAATCGAAAAAACATTCTTCACTTCTTTAATAAAATTCATAATAGTGTTGCCCGCTTCAGATTTATTCCTTAACAGGAAGAGCCAAGACAAACGATTAAAATCATCCACCGCAACTAAGTAGAACAAGTGTCCCTGATGATCGGGGACATTACTTGGACTCCAAATATCAATATGGAAAAACTCAAAAGGAGAGCTACTGCTCCGACTCTGACGACTAGGGAAGACAGACCGATGATGCTTCCCTAACTGACAAGCTTCACAATTAAACGACGAGCGGGGTGAAATTTGAGGAAGGACTTGATGCAGTTTCTGAAACGGAAAATGACCGAAGTGCGGATGCCATAGATAAGGAGGGACAGGTCCAGTGGAATGAGATGATGCTCCAACATAAGGTGTATTGACCAGTCGATACAGCCCACCTTGCTCACGGCCATGCCCAATCACATTACCCATGAGTTGTCCTGAAACACAAGAGATGATGGGTCAAATATCGGTCGACAATGTAAATCCTCAGTAATCTGACTTATTGATAGTAAATTCATTGAAAAATTAAGAGCATAAAGTACATTCTGCAACTGCATAAAAGTTGTTAAGGCAATATGTCCATATCCTGTGATGGGAGAATGAGTCCCATCAGCTATCAGCTATGACGACTGTCCTTCCTGGGAAAACTTGTTTGTAGGATGTGAGTTGGTGTCTATCTCCACACAAATGATGCATGGCACCTGAATCTACAATCCATTCTGAGAACCCTGGTAGAAAGTAGAAGTATGAGCGCTATCTAAGGTACTAGCTTCTGCAGTAGCAGCAACATCCAAGCTGCTCTCTGAAACAGGTGGAGTACTAATTTGATGATATCTCGTCGAGACACAAGGTCATCATATCATGGATCTACTGCATGTGTAGCGCCCTAATGCTGGATATGTTCTGCTGCACGGGCAGATGCTGGGAAACCGTGCTTGGAGTAGCATGTCTCTTCTGTAAGACCAGTCTGATGACAGCAAGTACACTATGATCCACCCACGTGGTCCTCGTCCACGAAACTGAGATGGATTGCCTCTTCCACGAGAGGACGCCATAGCAAACAAATTTGGCACAGTAGCCGGGCTCAAGACGTTGATTCGGCTCAATCTCCGAAGAGCCCCCTCTATGGGACGAATGGTAGCATCCGCTAGAATCTGAGATGAAGCAGCCTCATACTGTGAGTCAAGAGAGGCTAGAAAGACTCCTACCATCATGGCATTATGATATGTCTTCAGTTGCTATGGAGTAATTGTGAGAGGCATGAAGCTATGAAGCCTCTCAAACATTCCCCGCAATGCAGTGTAGTGAGCATGCAGGGTCGACCATTTTGCTTCATCGTGAAGATGTCATGCTGAAGCTGTAGCATTTTTATCTCATTCTTGGCTTGAGAATACGTGGCAGCAAGAATATCCCACACGGCTTTAGCAATGGGTGGTGGAAGACATCGTTAGCAATGTCTGGAATCAGAGTACCAGACAACCAGACCTGAGCATAAACGTCATCAGCCTCCCATGAGGCATAAAACCTTGTCTTCTTCGTTGGCTCGTCCTCTGTAAAAGTTTCTTACCCATTGATTTCATTAGGCTCATAAACTGCATGGTCCATAACTCGTAGTTGGATCCATCCATCTTCACAATAGGCACAGGACCTCTGAAGGTGCCTGTAGTAGGGATCTCTGCCTTGCTATCTAACATTATGACTAGAGAGAACCAGGGTTGTAGACAAGATAAACTTTGGTCTATATTGATATGACAAGGTTTGGTTGCATGTGTAGACTTTACACAACCAAACCCATCAACCTAGAAGCGCGGACGAGGGGCCCCTTAGGTAGACAATGGTCGAACCCTCGAGACGCGAGACCCTAGGGCACGGGAGGCAGCACGGGACCCTAGGGGCGACGGGACCCTAGGACACGGGAGGCCTAGGGGCGGCGCGTGGGGTGACCGAACCCTAGGACCGAACCCTAGGGCACGCGAAGAGAAGGGGAGCGCAGCCAAAGGGAGGGTGCGGGCGAAGGGAGGGGGCCCGCAGCCGAAGGAAGGGTGGTGGTCGAAGGGCGGCGCACGAGGGAGGGAGGAATGCGCGGGACTTGAAGGTGGAGGGCTAGGTTTAGGGTTCGGTACGAGAGCTCCGATCTAGGACCGCCGCTCTGATACCATGTTGTAAAAAATAAGAGTTGTTGTTAATTCCTTGAGCCATAGACTCTCTTATATAGGGAGAGGCCTATAGGCAAATTACATACGGTAAGAAACGAAAAGAGAGATAGATAAAAGATACAGGAACATAAAATAAACTTCTACAGGTTTACCACACACCACCTCTAGTGTGACTTCACAAAATCAAACTGTTGAAATATTCACCAAGCCTCTTGTTGGCACTCGGTATGAAAGATGTTGTAACAAGTTGAGCATGTTTGATATCTATGCACCAACTTGAGGAGTATTTCATGATATAAATTGCAGCCCTTTGAGGGCTCTTTTGTCTTTTTTTCCTTTTTATGGTGTAACCATAACACTAGCTGCTCCTTATATAAAGAGACCTAGGGTTTCATTTCTTAAGAAGAAGTATTACATTCTTGAACTATCGTCAAAAGTGGAGAAAAAATGGGGAGAACAAAGAGGTTGCATGAGGTAAATACTAAGAAGAAAGAAAGGAGAACTTGACGCATAGCAGGAGAAAAAACATTGTTTTAGTATTACATAGATGATAACTGACGAGTCACACAGAACATATTTGATACCAGACCAACTTAAACACAGCAGCATGTATATTATGTATTCTGTGTGCTTTTGTAGAGCAGAAAATTAACCCACAAACCGAAACTCCAAATTTTAAGTTCCGGTTTGTCCATGTTAGACAATTAAAACAAAGATGTATGGCTAAATCATGTAGAATAGCACGATGAACAGTAAATTGCCAACTAATCATGCACAAAAAACAAATCCTAATAATTTTAAGGCCAGAAAAGACGACAGTTGGCAAAGTTGTTAAGAGCTGAAGTCTACATACATAATACATAAAAACAAATACGGAAGCTACCTTCCATGCAGCTTTTGAATCTGTCTTTTTTGTCGACCTGAGCATCTCAAGTAACAGGCCTGAACAGAGTTACAAGGCAACGACAAAAGCATAATGCAAGATGTCACTAAAACGAAAAGAAAGCAAATAGCATCTATAGAAGCCATTCTCATCTACTGAAACAAATAATATAATTAGTATATTCATTGTCTGAAAAATAACATTTGCACCATAATCTCCAGATTTATGAATTAATCTCAAAGATTACAACAACAACAAAGTCTTCTCCCACAATTAAGTAGGATTGGCTACATGAATTTTTTGCGTTCATTATCTATTTTGAGTCATTTTGGGGCTTAAATCCAAATAACTAAGATCTCTACGGATAGGCTATTCCAACACTTCGTGGGCCTTTCTCATCCTCTATTGACCAGCTCAACATCCCAAATCCCGCATCTTCTAACTGTTGCATCAACCGACCTCATCTTAAGCAGTTTTCTTTCATCGTAACCTCTATCGGAGCTACACCAACTTTCCTTCTGAACGTATCATTCTGAATCCAATCTTTTCGTGTATGACCACACATCCACATTATCATTTTTATTTCTACTAATGTCACTTTCTGCACATGTCTATGATTCACATGTCAACATTCCGATCCATAGAGCATAACAGGTCTCACGGTTGCTTTGTAAAATTGTAATACTTTCCTTTGACGTTCAAAGGGATTTTCTTATCACAAAGAACAGTAGAAGCTCCTAAACACTTTAACTGACATGTATTTATTCTATGAGTAACATCTCCACCAATTTCCCCCGTCCTATTGCAAAATAGATCCCAAGTATCTAAAAGAATCTTTTTTCCGAGTGTTATCGTCTCTAATCTTCACCTCGAGTCCTTCACTATTGTTTCCATCAAATGTATACTCCCTATATTCAATAAAAATCATATGGAAGTTCGTCTTTTTAGCTCTATACATCTCCATTGTTCTCGTCAACAAATGAATAACTTCAGTAGTTTAGTGACCAGGTATAAATCTGAATTGGTTTTCACTTACTTTGGAAACTTGCCTCAACCTTCTTTTGATCACATGTTCCCAAATTTTCACAGTACGACTCATCAGTTTGATACCTCCATAACTCGAACAATTTTGAATGTCTCCTCTATTCTTATAAAGAAGCACCACAAGGCATTTTCTTGTTTCACCAAATAACATTGAATAAATCTGTGAGCCAAGTCAAACCATGTTCATCTAAGACTCTCTAAACTTCTATAAGAACATCCCCAGGTCATACCCCTTTCCCAGGTTTCATAACCTTTAAAGCCTCATCTACTTCCTTCATTTGTATCCGTTTATAGCTTGCACGATTCAACATTCACTAGAAGCATGATCTCCCAAAGTAATCTCATTTTTCCTTCCCTAATGAAATCTTATGGAAATAATATTTCCATCTAGTATCTGTATCTTGTTGAGTAACAAGCACATGTCCATCCTCATCCTTGGTGCATCTCACTTGATAAATATCTTTGATCTTTATTTCTCTTGCTTTGGCGAATCTGAAGATTAATTAGAAAAAATATTTGAAGATTGTAAAATTTTTATGTGTTATAATCAGAGTCCAAGACTCGGATCAGAGGTAGAGTTCCCATACACCACTACAACACCGCCAAATGATTGTCAAGCTTCCCCAGCCCTGAAGTTCAAGTATTCAGCATCATTTGTTAAAAAAATGGACTCCTCCTGCAAAAATGACCCTTACAACTTCCACCACCTTTTCGCGAAATTAGACTTCACCTTCTTCCAAGAATAGTTGAATACATGAAATTTGACTACAACATCCACCACTTTATTGTAAGGTAAAAACTTGCAAAATACAAGTGGTGGATGTTATAAAGCATTGAATGATGAATCCTTGAGGATGGGTTGCTTTAGTAAGTATACATTAAAGAACACGATGGATTAGTAATCAATATTGTACGAGAAAAAAATAAAAGAATGTGAATATCTCTCTTGTACTTCTTAAGTTTGAAGTGAAAGGTGGGTTATAATAAGTATTGTTAGAGTTATTAGAGTTTTTGTATTTTCTATTTTATTCGCGTCTTGTAACCCTTCGAGGACTTATATATAATTCACCATTTTTCTCCCGAGGGTTCCGCTCTATATAAGAAATCCCAGACCTATGGAATAAGACAGCGATTCATTCTCTTCTCCGCAATGTATCAAAGCAATGGTCCTAGATTAAGGTTCAGATCTAAATCATTTTGTCGCCACCTCCAAGCCTCTCTTCGATCTTCGAGCGCCTACGTGTGCCCTCCGTCCTCGCCTAGGGCCCTACAAGAGACCCTCCTTTCTCTCTTGGGTGTTGTTCGAACCTACACCCTTTCTAAGGCATCGTTAGCGGCTGCAGCACCCACCAAATGGGTGTTGTCAAGCGTTGCTGCACCGCTCTAGGGTGCTCCAGCACATCCAGCACAGCCCTATAGGGTGCTCCAACACCTCCCGCGCCGCCGAAGGAGGCTACCAACACCTTCAGCATCGTCGTAGATACCCTCACTCACCTCTTGTGTTATCATTTCTCTCCTCGATCACCTCCAACACTGCTATATCGCCTCTAGGGTGCCTTCTGGTACCATCAATGTCTCCATGGACCCCTTTCACGACCTTCAGCACCACCGTGGATCTCCTCCACCACATTCAACACTGTTACAACGCCTATAGGCCAACCTGGGTTGTTGTTAGGGGGCCCTCAAGGGCTTGTTGGACTATTGTTCATCAAGGTTTCAGACCTCCTGCGCATATGTGTGCGAGTTCTAGGTCTCTTTTCAGCTCCCATGTGCATATTTGAACAACAACAAGACTTCCTTGTCTCTCTACCAAACCACAATGACATCTCTTCATACTGACACAAAGCCTATGTGTGTTTCATCGTCTATAATGGTACAAGGCACTTCTATCAAACTTGAGGGCACAGAAAACTTTGTACTCTGGTTTCGTTCCTTTACACAAAAAATCTACCAGTTGCAGGGAGCAGCATTGTTATCCAAGATCTATATACGATTTGGATATCATCAGTTGATGATCAAGGATTCGGATGTGCAAAATCCACATTCCGTGTGAGTTACGGTCACTACGAGTTTGTCGTGATGTTGTTTGGGCTCATGAATGCGCATGCCGCTTTCATGGACCAGATGAACATGATCTTTCTTTCATACTTGGACAAATTCGTAGTAGTTTTCATAGATGATGTTTTGATCTATTCTCATGATGAGTACGAGCACAAGTCACATCACCATTCTAGAGACATTGAGAGAGCATCAGTTATATGTGAAGTACATCAAATGCGAGTTTTGGCTATCTGAGGTGGCACTTCTAGTCACGTGATTTTTAGTGGGGGAATTTTTGTTAACCCCGCGAAGATCGATGCAGTTGTGTCTTGGGTTTAGCCAAAGAAAGTCATCGAGATTCATAGTTTCCTTGAACTCACTGTGTACTACCGATGTTTTATTCAAGAGCTTTCTCAATTGGACCTTCACCTTACTCACCACAGAAGAATGTACCGTTTGTCTGGAATGATTAAGCAGAGCTTCAGTACGCTCAAGGAGCGATCGACTTCTGCACATATTTCGACTCTTCCTTCTAGTACGTTGGCATTCACAGTTTACATAGATGCGTCCAAGGAATGATTGGACGATGTATTGATGCAACGCGAGAAGGTTGTAGCATAAGCGTAGTAGCAATTGAAGATTCATAAGCGCATCTACCCTACAGATGACTTGAAGTTGGCGGTAGTCGTCTTCACATTGAAGATATGGCCTTACTACTTGTACGAGGTTACATATGAGATATTCACAAATCACAAGAGCCTCAAGTACATCTCCGATCATCGAAAATTGAATATGAGGCAGAGGCATTGGATGGAGCTCCTAAAGGACCATGATTGTACCATCTCTTACCCTCTTGGTAAGGGAAACATTGTGGCAAATGCCCTGAACATATGCACACAAATGAAGGGAGCAGCATCTTGGTTACAAAGTTGAGATATGCTTTCCGCACTTAGTGATTGGCACCCATTGAGAGCACATCAGATGTTGTGACTGTACCGGCAAAGTACAATAGCTTGTGGGACCGCATCATGCAAGATCAACTGAGAGACCAGAGATTACTGAACATCTACCATCGATGTCTGAAGGACGAGTATGATGGATTTAGAGTTCGCAAGTCTATCCTGTGGAAGGGTGACGACATTTGTGTCCCAGACAATGAGGAGAGGAGGAGAGATATCATGAATGAGGCATACAGTTCCATACCATCCATTCGTCCATGCAATATGAAGATGTATAGAGATATTCACCGGTACTTTTGTTGGGAAGGCGTGAATAGGGATGTAGCTTCACATGTTAGTCGATGCCTAACTTGTCAGGTGGTGAAGGTTGAGCATCAGCACCCTCCGGATTTACTTGAGCCTTTGCCCATTCCTGTATGGAAGTGGGAGAACATCTTTATGGATTTCATTATACCATTATCATGCACTACAAGCGATCAGGATACAGTTTGGGTGACTATTGATCAGTTGACCGAGTCAACCCATTTTAAATAGTCAAATTCATGGGATTCCTAAGGAGGTGATTTCAAATAGAGATGTATGTTTCACCTCGCATTTCTGGGAGAGTTCATGTGTGCATTAATAATCGAGGTGTGTCTCAAACTGCATATTACCCACACACAGATGGACGTCCAAGAGGACCATTCAGACACTTAAGGATTTACTCTGTGCTTGTGCAGTGGAGTGAAAGGGGTCTTGGAAGGATCATATCCTTGTGGCAAAATTCACATACAACAACAGCTTTCGTTCCAGCATCGCTATGACGCCAATTGAGGCACTAAATGGGCGCCAATGTATGACACCATTGAGTTGGCAGCATGTGGGTGATAGTACTCTCTACATCATCGTAATCATCGAGGAGGCTACTAGAGTCGTTGAGACGGCAAGGCAGAAATTGCTAACAGCTCAGACTTGACAGAAGAGTTACGCAGACTATCGATGGCGAGACCTCAAGTTTCAGGTTTCATACTTTGCCCTTGTGCTTTTAAGCATAACTTGTCCATAATTCTACATTTTTAAGTATCCCTTATTATTACAGATTGGGGATTTTGTCTTTTTGAGAATATCCTGATGAAGGGAGTGTAGAGATTCGATGCTAGACACAAGTTGATACCAAGGTTCGCTTGCCCATTTGAGATTATGGCTCGTGTGGGAAAGGTTGCTAACAGAGTTGCACCTCCACCACACCTTGAGGCTATCCACAATGTATTTCATTTGTCGAACATGCGCAAGTACGTCAGGGACCAGACATGTGATACCGTACAACTTGGTCGTCGAGCCGAACCTTTCCTTTCTCGAGACTCCAATGTAGATATTAGATCGATCAGTCAAGCAGCTACGAAAGGAGATTCCTCTGGTCAAGGTCCTCTAGAGAAGTCAGAATGTGGGGGAGGCTACATGGATCCTAAGACAAACATGAGGAAGAAGTACTCACATATTTGTAGGTGTGAAATCTAATATTCCAATCCTCTTTAGGATTTGTATGGGTTTCTCTTTCTTTGATATTTTTATGCGTTCGTACGATTGAAACACACGATTTGTAGGGTAGGGTATACATTACACTTAAGTCTCGAGGATGGGACTTTCTTTGAAATTTTTATAATGAAAAATTCTAAAGTACTAAAAGCACTAAAACTCAATTTCCGACATGATCCAGTATCTAAAATAGACAAATAAGGACTCTACCTATTAGTACTCTCCAAGTCCTTTCCAGCAAGCCCAAGAACATCAAAAACGGACACCATATGTGAAAGTTACGCGTGAAATACAATCATTTACGATTTTTTTGAACACCAACCCGACTCTATATAAACTAAGTAGCTAGACCACTTAGTTTACTTCATCAAGTGAGTTCGTTGGAGCACTACCGGATATCTCATCGAAATTTTGCCACCAACGACTTTCCGACATCCGACCAGCGATCCAAAGGCATCGTTTCAAGGAGGACGATGAGGTATGCATCGTACTAGTGTGTGTTTCATGTTAAGCACCTCAAAATCGTAGATTTCTGCGTGGAGATATACGAGGAAAGATCCTTGAAGGTATGAGTTTTTATTTCCGCCTTGTTATTGGGTCACATGTCTTTCATATGTCGTGTATATGATGTTTTCGCATCGTTGTCCGACTTTGAACCATTTGTATTTCCGCATGCAAAATGGGGTAGAAGAAAGGAAACTCAGACATATTCTTGATATTGCTAGGTCTCTCCTAACTCAAATGAATGTCCCCAAGTACTATTCGGGGGATGCCATCCTTACTGTCGTCCATCTCATAAACAAGGTCGCATCTTCTATCCTAAAGGGGGCACTCCTTTCTCTCTAATATAGTCCAATGAGTCTCTTTTTTCCTTTACCATTAAGGATATTTAGGTGCATTGCATTTTGTTCACAACTTACATAATGTTGACAAATTGTCACATGGCTTATCAAGTGTATCTTTCTTGGGTACTCTCGCACTCAGAAGGGCTATAGGTGATATGATCATGTTGGACGTCGATACTATATTTCAGTGTGTGTTACTTTCTTTGAGTAGACTAGCTTCTTTATAGAGATTGTCGGTGACATCCCTTTGGATTTACCACGTCCACCAATCGTCTATAAACGCAACCACACCACAGCACCTACTTCTGTACCCTTGCATGTTCCTTTTGTGAAGAAGAGAGACAAAATGGGGTATCAATTACATAGGGCTAGGGACTCTTATAGAGAGAGAAAACCGTAGAGAATACAAGAAGAAAAATACATAAATACCCCTGAGGGGTTACGGAACCAGAAGGGTTAAAGGTTACGGAATCCAAAGGGTTAAGGGTTACAGAACCCGAAAGGTTACAAAAATAATTGTAATATAATAATTCTAACAATAATAATTCTAACACTCCCCCACAAGTTGGAGCATATCTGTCGATCATGCCCAACTTAGATACTAAGTACATTAGGCGCTTCCTTGGAAGAGCCTTTGCGAGGATGTCTGCAAGATGAAGTTCAGTGGAGATGTGTGGAGTGTTGATTCGTCCTTCTCGTACTGCATCACGAAAAAAATGGCAATCAACTTCAATGTGTTTTGTCCGCTCATGGAAAACTGGATTGGTAGCGATGTATATGGCAGACTTGTTGTCGCAGTATAAGGGTACAGGAGTGACCACTGACATGCCAAGTTCTGTTAGGAAAAAAACAGCCATGTGATCTCACATGTGGCCTGAGCCATTGCCATGTATTCTGCTTCCGCACTGGATCTGGATACCACTGTCTGCTTCTTACTTCGTCAAGTGACAAGATTATCCCCAACAAACATGGCGTATACTGTAGTGGATCGGCGGTCCTCAAGAGAGCTAGCATAGTCAGAATCTATATAGGCGGATATATTAGTGTGTCCATTCATCCCATAGAAAAGTCCACTTCTGGAAGATTCCTTCAAATATCGAAGGATCAAAAGAACATCCTGCCAGTGACTATAAAGAGGCTTCTCCATATGTTGATTGGCTCTGTTCATAGCATATGATATATCTGGCCTAGTAACAGTGAGATAGCGTAATTTTCCCACTAAGCTTATGTATCGTGTTGCATCCTCAAAAGTTGGATCAGTAAATGCTGAATATTTTCTCACTTCTGCAGGGATGCCAGAAGGCTTGCATCCAAGAAGTCCTGCCTCAGTCAGAATATTGAGGCAATACTTTCTCTGTGAAAGATGGAGCCCCTCTGTAGTGCATATTACTTCGATGCCAAGAAAATAACGAAGTCGACCGAGATCTTTCGTGAAAAGACCTTCTGGAGGAAGGCCTTGGTCCCATGAATACCATCTAGATCATCTCATGTGATAATCATATCATCAACATAGACAGCAAGGATGATCATGCCAGTAGACTGTCGTCTAACAAAGACAGAGTAGTCAGATGTTGTCGTCTGAAAACCAAGTGTGTTGATCTCCGTAGTGAGCCTGTCAAACCATGCCCTTAGGCTCTGCTTCATGCCATAAATGGCCTTGCGTAGTCGACATACATGCTCCCCCTCGACTACATACCCTGGCAGTTGCATCATGCAGATCTCCTCCTCAAGATCACCATAAAGAAAGACGTTCTTCACATCAAGTTGATAAATGGGCCAAGCCTTGTTGGTAGAAACAGAGAGAGAGGTACGTATCAACCCCATTCTGGCAACATGCGATAAGGTCTCAAAATAATCAACTCTAAAGGTTTGTGTGAAACCTTTGGCAACAAGTCTGGCTTTAAACATGTCAGTCGAACCATCAGGCGACTGTCTGGTCGTGAAGACCCATCGACAAGCCACAGGCAGTGTTGCAATAGTCGGCCGACTATACCGAATAGTCGGTCCGACTATGCGGTGCGGGGGGTACCCGACTGAATAGACCTCCAGTCGGGCAATAGTCGGCCCAACCGAATAGTCGGCCGACTATTCGGCCGACTGGACCGACTATGAGGCCGACTGGACCGACTATGAGGCCGACTGGAGTTCGACTTTTCATATTTTTATTTTTTTATTTTCAATTTTCAAATTTTATGGGTTACGTTTTACCACGGTATCACCACAAATGTCAAATTCTATATATCTATTATATTGATGGGTACTTTTATCTTAGATTCATGTTAAATAATGATCATATATGTATAAAAATATAAGAATATATGTATTATAAATAATTTTTATATTAAAAAATACAAAACCGAATAATTCCGAATAGTCGCCCGAATACCGATTATTCTCTATTCAGTGACCCCTCCGACTGAATACCGAATACCGTCTTCTGCAACACTGGCCACAGGGCAAACTCCCGGGGGGTACAACACAAGATCTCACGTGCCCCGGGAGGTAAGGGCATCCATCTCCTCATCCATGGCATGTCGCCAACCACGATCTTGCATTGCACTGAAATGATCTCTTGGAACGGTAATAGCATTCAGAGCAACTGCAAATCTCTTGTCACAGCTAGATAAACCATCTGTAAAAGTAAAATGTGACATGGGGTGATACGTATATTTCCTTTTTTGTTTGCGTAGAGCTATAGGAAGCTCCCCAAGTACATCCGGGACAGAAGTGGTGGGAGCACTCGAAGTGGTCATATCATCCTGCATAAAAGGGACAGGCAAAGGTACAAACACCGGTGTAGAAGGTATAGAGATACGCTGGCGAATATAGACGATTGGTTAAGGAGGGAGGTCTAGAGGAATGTCACTCGCAGTATGTATGAAATAACTTGTTTGCTCAAAGAAGGTGACATCAGCAGATACATAGTATCGACGTCCAACAGGATCATAGCAACCATAGCCTTTCTGGGTACGAGAGTACCCAAGAAAGACACATTTGATGGCACGAGAGGATAATTTGTCAGTTGCACGAAAGTTATGAATAAATGCAATACAACCAAAAATTCGCAAAAGTATTGGAAAAGGAGAGTCGGTAGGATAAAGTAAGGAAAATGGAGTTGCCTCTTTGAGAACAGATGAAGGAACACGGTTGATGAGATATACTGCGGTAAGGATAGCATCTCCCCAATATTGTTTAGGAATACTCATTTGACTAAGAAGAGATCCGACAACATTTAGCAAGTACCGGAGTTTTCTCTCAGCCATACCATTCTGTTGTAAGATATATGGACATGATGTTTGGTGAATAGTTCCCTGGGATGCAAAGAAAGAGGTCAAGTCATGTTGGGTTAACTCAAGAGCATTGTCAGTATGAATGGTCTTAACAATGCTAGAAAAGTAAGTTTTTAAAATATTGAAAGAAATTTCTGACAATTTGATTAATCTCCGAACGTTCCTTTATTAGATAGACCCAAGAAGATCGACTATAATCGTCAACGAAAACTATAAAATAGCGATGACCTCTTAATGTGTGAGTCGGACAAGGTCCCCAAACATCACAGTAAACAAGATAAAAAGCAACAGTACTACTAGACTAAGTACGAACAGGAAACGAAGTTCGATGGTGTTTCCCGAACTCACATGTTTCGCACTAAAAGGGCTTCAGAGCGGAGAGTTCAGGAAACATCATGGAGATGGCCTTGGCATAGGGATGCCCAAGGCGCAAATGCCATAGGAGTGGATCTTCGGAGATAGATGCAGCACCAAAAAAATTGGAGTCTGAGCGTATGTCAAGGTAATATAGACCGTTCTTCTCATGACCCCCACCAAAAATCTGCCTCGTCCGAATGTCCTGAAAATAACAACAAGACTCATCAAATATTACACGACAATGAAGCTCAACACAAAGCTTGTGAACTGACAGCAAGCTAAGAGGAAAATCATGAGCACAGTGAACCCCCTGAAAGTCAGAGTTTGGACGAGAATTCCATAGTTCCGACAGTATTAATCTGTGATTGAGTCCCATTAGCGACTCGAACTGACTTCACAGAGGTAGATGGTATGGAAGAGGTGAGCAGACTACCTTCTCCAGTGAGATGAGTAGAGGCGTCGGAATCAATAATCCAAGCTGGAGTAGGAGCGATAGCGGAGTTGGAAACTGTACCTGAAGGAGTGGCCAGAGCAGTAGTTGTAGTGTTACTAATGGTGGTAGGCCCTAGAGTCTGAAGGATCTGCATTAGGTGGGAGTAATCTGCATCATTAAGATGAACGATCTTGCCACTGGAGGTAGGCGATGCCTCTTCCACATCATAGGCATCCTCATAAGCATTATTGGCGTTATAAGAAGGTACGCCAAACTTCTGCCAACATCGTTCAGATAGGTGGTTCCACCTAACACAGTGAGTGCATGGGGCAGAAGAGTCTCGCCCACGACCAGGACCAAAGTCACGGCCTCGTCCAGATTCCCGTCCACGGCCACGACTTGGATCACGAGTGCGTCCTCCTCGCAAGTCATATCTGCCTCCTCGCCCAGATGAGGCGATGTGTGCAAAGTTCTCTGTTGAAGGTGAGATGGGAGGCCGGGCAGCGGATGTCTCGAGCTCCTCAAGTCGGCCAAAGATGGTCTTCATTGTTGGCAGTGTGTATGATATAAGAAATTGCTCCTTCGCTGCATGGTATCTAAAATGCAGGCCATCAAGGAAGCGGTATACCTGCCAGTCAGAACGCTCTTGTATCTGTTTGGTGCAACATGAGGGCTGGAATATTGCAAGCTCCTCATACATGCTGGATAGATGCATGTAGTACTCAATGAGGGTGGAATCACCCTGAGATGCCGACCAGATTCACTTGTAAATGTCTACAAGGCGTGACTTCATCTTATTCTAGGAGTATGTTTGCTCGAGATCCTCCCACATTTCCTTGGCCATATTTTTGTAAAGAAAATTTGAGGCAATGTGAGCCTCAACACTTTTGGTCATCCAGTTAATAACCAAATAGTTGTCAGTCTGTCAGTTGTCATACTCTTTGTCCTTTTCATCTAAAGGATCTTTAGTCAAAATGTAGCATTTCCTCTGACCACCAATGAATGCCATAAAAGATCGAGACTAGAGCACGTAATCTTTTGTGCCTTGAGTATGATAGTAGTGCCTTGTGCCATAATATCAGTGGCCAAGAGCTTTGTCTCAGTAGAAGGCGTCATGTTGGTCTTAAAATAGAAAGACGATCCTTTGATCAACTAAGGATGCATATAAGAGCTAAAAAAACACCCTAAAACTCGCTTTTACCCTTGAAGAATGGCCGAAAATCCTCAATGGACAGCATATCTGGATTCTTAAAGCAGTCCGTGATGAGTTTTGGATCTCCAAAGAGTCCTACGGTACCCGTGGAGGGCAGCTGTAGGGCAAAAGACCTTCGTAGGAGAGCCTGAAAGCGCAGGGTAGCGCTAGCGAGAGGGCTTTTGCACTAGAGGCGATTGGAGGGTCTTGCGTAGGGCCCTAATTCAAGGAAGAGGGCCCGCGCAGGCTTTTGCGAGGCTTGAAGGTGGCGGTGGGAATTTTAGGTCATAATTCTGGTCTAGGACCGTTGCTCTGATACCATGTGGAGAAGAGAGACAAAATGGGATATCTATTCCATAGGACTAGGGTCTCTTATATAGAGAGAAAACCCTAAAGAGTACAAGAGGAAAAATACATAAATACCCCTGAGGAGTTACAGAACCGGAAGGGTTAAAGGTTACGGAACCCGAAAGGTTAAGAGTTACGAAACCCGAAAGGTTACAAACATAATTGTAATATAATAATTCTAACAATAATAATTCTAACACCTTTTTACAGGATGATGTGTCTTCTTCCAGTGCTCCCATTATTGTTACCCCGGATGTGCCTGGCGAGCTTCCTATAGCTCTCTGAAAACAAAAAAACAATGTATTATTCATCCTATTTCACATTTTACTTCTACAGATGGTTTATTTTAGTTGTGACAAGAGGTTTGCAAATGCCCAAATAGCCCATTATATTCCCACATTATAACGGGGGCTAGACTCCTTGAATGCAAGTTATCTGTCATCCTTGCATAAGTGAGGAAACATTCTACATCTATTGATCCTAAGTTTGAGGATACTACACGATATAGAAGCCTAGTGGCTAAACTAGCCGGATCTTTTAAAACAATATGCTATTGTAAACTCTTACCAATGGGCATTTGAGCTTTGGTTGTTTTCTGACTCATACATTTGAGTACCATGTATTATTCCCATATCTGTTGGAGTCGAGTCCAAAGTGGGTTATGTCGCACTTTCATAAGAGTCTTTCATAATTGTGGGCAACAATGGGGGTAGGGGCTACATATGTATTCGAGTACTCAGTGGTGGAGAGGATGGTGGCTCCAGAATTTGTGACCATTTCGCCAACATTGTTGTTGGTCAAGAATGGTGGGCTGCCACACAAGGTCAAGGTAATTGTGGTGACTGTGATGGCTTTGAGTTGCAGCCTTGGTCATAGGAAAAAGTTGTGATAGTGTCATTACTACAAGCGTATGCAAAATAACATACTTCATATCTAGGTTGATGGTGGGTTTGTTTGTGGAAGAGATTGTGTTATTGCAATCGTATCTATCAACAATCAAGGCATTTGGACAGTCGTGTATGGTTCTATTAAATTAGAGATTTCGCAATTGTCGATGGTAGAATTGGTTGTAGAATATTGTCCCTCTTCTTTGTATTTTTCTTTTATTTTACAGGTAGTCCGATATATCCAACATATTTGAACAAGATTTGGGAATATCTTAGAATGGACTTTGAATTTCTACACATGCTTTGCGGATTTTTGAATGTGAGCATGACCAATCTCGAAAGTTATACCGATACAAAAAAGATATAATGGGTCTTCTTTTCTTCGATCTTCTCGATATCTTATATGATCGTTAACCACAAGGATGATTCAGAGGCCATGTTATTACACTAAATGATATAACCTGAGATTTTAGGGGAGGATCTTTTAAGGGTGAGAGAATAGGATATTAGGGTGAGGAGATAAAAAGGAGCATGTCAAGTCACGTGAGGAGGGGAGAGATCAGTTTGGAGGGTAGAAGAGGAGAAGAATATTCTGCATAAGGTAGATGCTCTAGTCGAATTGGTGATGACGGCAAGTAAGGGAAGCATTCTAGTAGGTTTCCATATTAAAGAGGTTTCTATTATCATTCTCCAGTACGTTGATGATACTATCTTTTATTATTGGAGGGAGAGGCTACTTCTGCGCAAGGGATATTATTGTTCTTGAGCTATTTAGTTTAATCTCTAGTCTGAAGATTAATCAAGTCTGCTTTTGTTCCTTTGGGGATGGACAAGGAGGAGATGAAGGCTTGTAAGGCTGCATTGCATACATAGGAGGGTCCTTCCCTATCATTTACCTTGGGTGGACTTTTGGTGGGAAGCAAGCTATTGTTATTGAGATTGTAGAAGTTATTTGACTTATTTGATTTTTTATTATTTGAGCAATATTCCTATTTGTAACCCTTCAAAGTCTCTTATGTAATCATCACCTATTGAGCTATAGGGCTTCTCATTATATAAGAAACCTCACACCCATTGAAAAAATCATTCAGTTCATTCTCATATTTTCTCCACATTGTATTAGAGCAACGGTCCTAAACGAGGGTTCACACAACCTCCTCACCGCTAGGGGTGAGCGTTGTTTGGTTCAAACCAGATAACCCAATCGAATCGTTTGATATGGGTCAAATGATTTGGGTTATTTGGGTTTTCGAGTCAGTTTAGACCCAAACCGTTTTATTTATATGGGTAGTGGGTTGGTTGATGGTTTTGGTAGTGTCCACCCAACTCACCCAATCAACCCAAACAATTAATATGGGTGATCCATGGTTTAGACCCACCCGACCCGACCAAAAAAATCAAATGAATATATTTATGTATACATATATATACACGCATATGTGCATAATATTTATACCGTTATATAGGATATTTAATTCTATTTATTCACTTATTATTAAATGATAATGGCTCGAAATGGAATAGCCTATTTAGTTTGACAACATATGTGAGTTGAATGCATATTGCTATGTTGGAAAGTGGAATCCAATTGAAGAACTTGATTACGTGAATGATGGTTGCCATATTGTAATTTATTATTTATTAATAAACAAATAAGTCATCAAAACCACCATTAAACCATGGGCCTTTGTAGACAACTAAGGTTGAAGCTAATTTAGGAAAAAAGATTTGCATGATTATTAAGTGGTAAATTTCACCTTTAGTCAATTTGGTTAATTTGGTTTTAACCCAACCCAATCGACCCAAACCAATGACCCGAATAGCTCAATCCGAAGTAATTCGACTGGATGATGAGTTCTATTTTTCCAACCCAAACCGAATTCAACCCGAACCGAATAATCCAAATCCACCCAAACCGATCGAATACCCACCCCTACTCACCGCCATTACCAGTTTGCGTCCTCCGCTGCTATCAGGGCTCTATGCGACAACACTGCCCATTGCTCGGGCTTTGTGTGACACCCCCTATGGCCATCAACCCCCTCTAGCAGCACCCTCCTACACCGCCAGGCCCTCCCATGCACCATTCAATGCTGCTAGCCCCCCACGAGCGACGCCCTCCTATGCTGACAGCCCCTCATGGGCACCCTTCAGCGTAGCCAACCCCCTCTGCATGCGCTTCTAGCACCTCCCAAGCACTCTCTGACCTCAGCTGGCCACTTGCAACTTTTTCTAGCCATAACTAGCCCCCCTACAGCACCCTCCAGTCGTCACTTGGCCATCTGCAACGCCATTTAGACACTTCCAATGCTTTGTGTGGCACCTTCACGGTATCTTGGCCGCAACCCAGACTATGTACACCTTACCCTCGCATGCCTCGTGCAAATCCGTATCACAGGCTACTACCCTAACTTCTCTCTATGTGTGATTGAACGATTGCCCATCCTCTTTGATCTCTCCATCTAACTGTAATGACCACGACTATCAACGAGACCAAGCCCGTGTTTTCTACATCTTCCATGTTGGTTCAGGAGACTTCCATCAAACTCAAGGACGCATAAAACTGTGTTCTTGTCTTGAGCCTTCAAGATTTTCATCAGAGTTTTCCTCTAAACTCAGGCTCTCCGACATTTTCCGTGCCCCAGGTTTTTTTTAGCCTTTTATTTGTTCATAAATTATGTGTTGAACTGAATTGCGGAGTAATTTTTGATGAGTTCTATTGTAACTTTCAAGACATCCGGACGATGCAAAATTTAGGTGGGGACACCCCCCCCTTTTTCCTCAAAAAAATAATTTTGTAGTAACAACTGCACCTCCACCTCCAATAGCCCATGAATGCACCACAAACAAACGCCAAAAAACAAAGTCAACCAAGAATTTATTCCCTAGTACAATTCCAACATGAGCAGGAGCTACAGAAACCCTTCTTTTCATCTTCAATTAATCGTAAACCAAGCAACATCCTCTTTTGACGTCTAAAGAGCTTCCATCCAACCCCTATCAACTTTAACATGGGGTACTCAGTAGTATCACCCTTGGCATTACTCAGTTCCTAATGCTCCAAACATCACTCTGAGTTTAGACAACTCTATGCCCTCACCTTCCTATAATGGCATCAAACAAGCGAGTCACGACTGTCTCTCACAAAGTGGCCCTTCTTGCAGCATTTAAAACATCTCGTATGTCAAGGTATCCTCGTTGAAACGAATCTATCCCCACCAAACCCCATGTATACACAAATCTCCCTTGAACTTCAATTGCCCCATCGACCCTCTTCCTCTTAAGCTTCACCTGCTCCCCTCCTCCTAACATGCAACTCTGCCACCTCTCATATTTCTCCTATCATTGTCCCCCCTTTCTCAGCTTATCACCCACCCCTACCCACTCTCTAACACATCGCCATCTCATTACTTGTCTAAATTCTTTTTTTCTCATAGTAGATAATAATGTAATCTTTCGATGTTTCTTTTCTATTTTGAAATATATCTATTTGTATATTTTAGCTTATTATCTCAAGCCGAAGTACCAACATGGCAACACGTCCACAATCTTGATATTAATGGCAAATTTTATTAGTAACCTATATCCATAAAACTATTAATGGCATAATTATCAACATTCATAGGCTGATGTCCACGCTTGTTGCATTGAAAGATGCAGTTTCCCCTTCGTTCTGTACACTTTTCAGCTGATATGGAAATGTGTGTCTATGGTAGTGTTGATGATTACATGGAGTCGTCTCTTGGAATCAATGAAATATTTCGCCATATGATGTAGCACTTCACCAGCTATCATCTATCGAATTATTTTATTGGACGGCATTTCACTACAGCGATGTACAATGACCTTGAGAGGTAAAGATAAAATCAATTTCCCAATCCGACACATAATTTTAAGGTTGAAAAAATCGATTAAACGCCATGATGTAAAAAGCAAAATGAGGTGATTAATAACCTAGAGCCCTTAATTGGGGAACGGGGGCTTACGTTCGCGGCTGATTTGGCGGAAGTTCTTGTAATCGGCCCCCAACTCCGAATCTGAGGAGATCGACATCGCGCCTTTACCTCGATCTCCGGTGTCGCCTTGGAGGAACGGGGACGGCCGCGGAGAGAAGGAAGGTGGAAAATGGTGGGGCGGGGCCGAGATGCCGAGACGCGGGTTGGATGAAGGGTCTAGGTCACCGTGGAGGTCAATATACCGCGTCCTTGGTGCGGAGGGAGGACGTCGGCAAGGGTTCAGTTTTGGATGGCGGAGTTTATTTGGGGAAGTGGAAATAAGTAACTGCTTGCGGTTGATCGCGTAAGGCAACTTGTTCTTTAAAGGAAGAAAAAAGGCATGTAATAGCGTTCCTTCAATCTCCGGGTACTGAAGTGAACGCTGTCCAAAATTAGGGTCACACTAGCAAATTCACCCGCGCTTCGCGGCGGAATGAATTTAAAATAATTATGCTATTATCATATGATATAATAAATGATACATGAAAATAAAATGAAATGAAATATTTAAAATAAGATAATAGTTTTAATATTTTTGTTGCACTGGAAATTGTTATAACTAATAGTAGCAATTAATGATTCATAAGAAATATTTCCAATCAAATATATATCCAATATTTATGATATTTTTGTTGAAATAATGTAATTATAACGAATGAATGATGGAAATAAGAAATGCAATATAATCTTTTTTATTAAATATTATATTACTTTTATTATAACTTAAATATATCAAATATGGCTTTAATTACTCGATTATGATTTGTATATTGATTATATATTATCTTAGTATGATAATATCCACTACAACAAAATAGGTATATGACAACGAATAGTTTGAATATCCATTGCTATATCTTCAAATGTTAAATATATAATAATGATATTATTCATCGCAAAATGAGCTTTCATTTTTGTAGTTAGCAATGAATGCCATATCCATTGCTAAAGTTTCATATATAGATGATATAATTGATGTCTTATTCATTAAAATTTCGGTTAGTCATTAACAAATTTTACAATGAGAAAAAGAAAATATCATGGATAAACGTTGTTATATAATTCATTGATAAGAATATATAAACAAAAAGATTATCCATTACGAATTTAAAGAACCAAATAACAAATAATATTAGTTCTTACATATTTAAATAATGAATATGGTAATAAAGATTAATCATTTGTTGCCTTAGATAAATATTGTTGCGGTGATTTAACCATATAAAATTTTATATTGCATTGGTGAAATATAATATAATTTTTTCTATATTCATTACAGATAAATATTTAAATATAAAATGAAATCCATTCATATATATCACTCTTTTTATAAAATATAAGAATAGTACAATTGCTCATCTATTATAAATGATTTTTAAGGTTTTTACATAGGTTCATAAAATCTATAATATATATGTTTACAAAATATATATTCTATTTATACCACTAATTCATATGGAAATCAATTTAATATAAATTCATTTTATCTCCTACATGATTTTTATATAAGCTTTTATTTCTACAGAGAGGAAGAGTAATGTGGAGGCGGAAGAGTGGGCTTAAAGGAGGTTCTACAATTGGATAAAACTGCAAAAAAAGAGATTACAGGAGAGAGAAAAAGAAACCTTCTATTATATTAGTTGTATATATGCTAATTATAGAAAATCGAGAGTTAGAGAGAGAGAGAGAGGGAGGGACAATAGAGGGCATGTCACGGTTGCTAACATATCAAAGAGTAAAAAGGGACATGTCCACAGTGATGACAACGGGAGAATTGCACATTACCCCTTCAAAAGATGAGAAGGTAGAATAAAAATATAAGGGTGATAGCACATGTATAGGTGGTTATGTGTTGGAAAAAGAGACGACTGAAGCTGGGTTTTGCTCCATCCACGTGGCAAGAGCTGGGGTAAAAACACAGCTTTAGTTAGATTAATAGATTTGGTACTTCTCTCCTCTAAAGAGAGCTTGGCCAGTTTTCCTTTTAACATTCGATAAGTTTTTTTCTGCCCTCTCCAATAATATATGTTGGTTACTAGCTTTTCCAGATCATCTTCGAGCAAGTCCTCCGGTCATTTGAGGTAGCCGATCATTTGAGGTAGTTCCTTCCTCTCTTCTATCTTTTTTTGATCTCATCCCTTTCGTGATCATGTTCAAGCAAGTCCTCCGGTCATTTTACATAGTTCCTTTCTCTCTTCTATCCTTTTTTCGATCTCACCCCCCCCCCTCCCAATCCTGCCAAACCTACCTACCTCATTTTCTTCTTCAATTCTACATATGAGGGATTGCAGCCAACTCGCACCTTTATTGTTTTGTATATTTGAACTTCTTTTGCGGATTGGTTAATGGTTGTTACTTTTTTAAAAAATAAGTTTATCATTCATTATCAAAAGAAAGATCGATAAAATCATGGTAGATCTCAAGTTCAGAGTTCCCAAAAAAAACATAGCAGAGATCGAGACCATTTCGCTCATAAAATGTCTCAATTTCAGGGACATAACATTACAAAACATCATCTTTTTTCTCTCAAAAAGTAGACAGGACACGATCACACAAACTTTTAAGAATCGGAAAGCCTTAACAACCAAAAAGGAGACCAATGTTAGACACGGTGAAACCACAAGAATCTTGTTAATTCTTGAAAGATCTCCTACAAGCCTCTTTACAAGTTTTCATAAAATAGAGTGCCTCACTTTTTCCAAAGGAACCACCAAGTTACAGCAATTCAACACCTAAAAAGTCTTGTTACTAGAGGACTGGTCAGGAATGTTAAAGAAAGCAAGATAGTTATTATTGGTCATCCGCAAGGCAAGTAAATGAAAGGATATTTTTTTGTAAAAGGACAGTTTTCAAGCATATGACTCCATGATTAAAGTCTTGTTAGCACATGACAGACCAATAAGGAGTGTGACCCACCCGCCTCCCTCCCTTTTCATCTTCTTATCATTTTGCAAGGTGCTTGTTATGGAAGAACATCCAGAGGAAATAAGAGACTCTTTGATGAAGTGGATTTTTCCAGAAGTTTTTGTGGATGGTTGATGTAGCTCCTCCATCTAATGTTTAGTTCATGACTTTTTGAGAGCGACTGTTGTGTTCATCATTCTTGTATTATTTCAATTTGATTTCATAAAAACACATTTTATAACTTGAAAAGTGTATGATATCTGAATCATATCACGACACGTAATGTTATCTTCATATGTGTGAAACATTTGTTGCATTATGGCGAAGTAAATGGATACTGAAAATCTCAATTTTATTTATTTTTTTAAAAGACATAAAAAATTGTATGACGTATATCTAAATGTCAAAATATGAGATAATCTATATAATTATATCAAAGCTAGGTTTTCTCCCCAACCATTTCCATGTGGCTACCCTGCCCTTCCTCTGTTCTCACCTCTTCGTGTACCTCTCCCCTTCCCTCCTTTTAATCGCACTCACATTTGCCAAGATCTTCTTCGCACTCCCACCGATTTATCGTTGGCCTCGATTTTCATCTCACCATATGTCCGTGGAATGCCATTTGTTGATGGGGCATGCACATGAACTCCATGCATCACCCCATAATCCATCATTGACAAAACCTATATAGGGTTTTGTGGATTGCACCACCTTACGCATCCATACGCTCTTCTCGGACTCTGGCTTCTCCTTGTTTCTTCTCTTCTCGAACTCTGGCTTCTCCCTAATTCTTCGAGGGTCATCTGCGCTACTTATGATGATTCTGGTATGATTTATTTGATTTATAATATTTTTTATTTTATTTTATCCATTTCTCCATATATTTATGTGTGCACCTTTGTATGTTATTCTCAAAATGTGGCTTTTCCATCTATCTTCGAGGATCATCTCCATATCCTTTGATGACACCGGTATGGTTTATTTGAGGGATATTATGAGATTTTTTTTTGCTTTCCATTTCTCCCAAAGGACTCCACGTGTCTCCCCATCTTCACATTTTGACAAACCCTTTGTATGCTATTCTCAAGTTATGGATTCTCACTCTTTCTTCAATGAATGTTCACCGGAGCCTAGATGTCATGCACCACGCATGTGATTTGTCTAGTCTATTTACATCCTTGTCCCATCGACTTTCATTATTCTTAGAGAATATCCCCGCACTAGGGAAACATCAAGATAAGATAGTCATCTTCATTTTCGTTGCATTTTAGATATGTCTGGATTATTTTGTGATTTTTTATGTGCTTTTAATTCATGATTCTTTGTAATTAAGCCTATGTATTGAAGATTTAATATCTTGTTCATATTGAATCTGGTTATTGTGATTTTGATGTCATTGGAAGTTCTCGTGATGCTCTTTAACATGTCATAATTGAGTCTCTGTTGTGATTAACACTTATAAAAAATCGGAGAATTACTATGTAAAATGGCCAGATTAAATTATTATTTATCGCATCTATCTTTGTTTTGTTCAATGAAAGATTTCATATGAAGCTTGATCCATATAGATATGAATTATACTTATTGTTCTCTTATCTACAGAGTATGATTAAGAGTCTCATGTGAATTGAGTAATGTAGGAGTTGAATATCTAGGTGTGCCTTTATAATCTATGACAATAGAGTGTATATCTATTATACATGTTTTGAGTTCTTTAATTATATATCTTGATCAGAACCTATTTAACGGCATTTTTAGTCTTTGTGTATTGTTCGTTAGCGTTTTGCGCTTCATTAGTGCATTCTATGGCATCATTATTTGCTTGCATATTAAAATTCTGTAAAAAAACAACATACATACATTCTGTTGTGCACTCTTGACCTAAATCTCGCACATCAATAACTTAATTGAGGTGTTTAAGTCCAATTAGATAATTAATATATCATGTCCTTGTACTCAACTCTAGACTTATCCAAATTAAATTAAGTTGAGACCTTTTCACCAAAGAGTATCGCCCGATTCTGATAAATTGTTAAGTGGTCATACTACAATATGATATAATTAACATAGTCGCTTAGTGATTGATCGTTGGGGACACGGCTTTATTAGTATATTTAATTAGGTTTAAATAAATAATTAAGTAATTTTTAATGAAATTTAGGTTAAGTGTTCGTGTTGACTTTTGATAGTATTGTTGACTTGTTTGTTTGTTGGTTTTGTTATGTGCATTATTGAATAGTTTATTATCTATTTGAAATTTCTAATATTAAAGTTATTTTTACAAGGCCCACAAAGCCAACTCAATCAAGTTAACATAGAGGCAACGAGCTTGGAGCTCGAGTTGAGAGAAGACTTAAGCAGTTACTTTTATGATAGGAGATGTTAACTATTATGTAGTGTTATTAGTTAAGTAGTTAATTGTGTCATTAATTTACATTGTAATTACTATTTATAATATAATTGTTAACTTACAACGTCTCTTGTTTAAGAGCTCAAGTATGTAAAAAAGACGATTTAATTCTTTAAGTTTGGTGTTTAGATATATGTTTCATCCTCTCCGAGGGTGGAGCTCGACTTGAGTGGCGTAATTTAGGACCAGATGCACGATTACAAAATTTATCTAGGTCCGTATATATGTATTAATCGTAAATTGATCCACACTAACATATCTTAATATTCACAACATATTAAGATTCATTAATTAGATGCACAATCTACATTTTACTTAGCTCAAATTAAACTTAATTTCTTCCCCACCAATAGAATTTATATTACACGTACGACTTTTAGACTTGCATATCATATATATTAGATTTCAAAAATTCAATTATGCATTGACGAATACCCATTCATTCACTGTTATTTCTTTATTTTGTCTTTAAATCCTTAGATATATGCATGTAAATATAGCTAACTTATACAAATTAACACTTTGACCTATGCTTGTAAATAGTGCATAAATACATGTATTTAAATGCAAAATAAATGAATAAAGCAAAAAAAAGAAAAAAATGAAGTATTGCAAATACTGACTAACCCTAACCCTACGAAGTCAGTATTGACTTGGTCGACAAAGAATAAAGTAGGAGGAGATAAGGGCAAACAAATGCAAACAAAACAAAACTATCACCTACAAACCCTAGGTGACCAGTACACTATATATAACTCAAATTTACACTAACTTTTACACAATTTACACATTTGAAATAAAGATATTTTCAACACCAGATATGTGCACAAAAATGTATAGAAAAGGACAAAAGTAATTGCATGTGAAACTAAGGCACTATGTGAATGGGACACACAAATGAAAAAAACCGTAACAAAACATTCACAGATCCATATCATCTCCATACAAACTCAAAATTGACCAAACTTACCTTTATTGAACTTCAAATTAAATTATCTATCTAATGAAATAATTTCATTAAAATTGAAGTTAAGATACAAAAATTAATTTTCGAGACCCATTGTATACTATACTTATATATTTTTATTCGTTTAATTCATTCTTTATATTTCCATTCTTCTATTATTTTTTTAATAATTGTAAATATTTTTTGAATCATATAGAAAATACGAACATAAAAAGAAACCATTAAAATAAGTAATGTAATAAAATACATAGGTATATTATACATATAATGTATGTGTACACATTTATTTATATTTACATACAAACTAATAAAAACAAAATAAAATTATGAAAATACATATTTAAATATACTATAAATACATAAATTATGTACATAAAATAATACAATATAGAATAGAAAAAAAATCAAAATATACATTTTGTAGGTATTTGTACCTATAATTATACATGTAGAAATTAACATATAATAAATGGGAAGATAAAAATAAAAAATCACCTAAAATAGTACATAAAACAAGGAATAACTTTCATTTTTATGAAAAAATGATAAAATCATTTGCTATTTTATTTCTCTTTTATTTCCATTTTCATTTTTATTTTATCTTCGAGCCCCTACGTGGACCAATGCGAGGCATCTGAGTTGACTCCGGTCAACTCCCTGGTCAACCTAGACTTGCAACCATCAGACATTGACCTCGCTCCTTTGCCTTATTTTAGCATTTCAGACATTGATCGAATCTCCTCACCCATTTCATGAAATCTTCCTCGATCATTTCTCTTCCATGTCAGACCAAATCCCTGGCCAATCTTGCATCGATCTTCTCGAAAATCCTAATTCTTTCAACCCTCCCCATCACCGTTATAAAATAGAACTATGAGCTTCGATTCAAGGCTAATCCCTCTTGCTCAACTTTTGACCCCTTGAATCGAGGCCTAGAGTGTTCCTCTTTGACATGGAGTGGTACCCATCAATTCACAATGTGGAGGAAAGCGGTTTGAGGTGATTCAACCCATTACCGAAGCTTCTCTGGCGGTTCGTTTCTCCCAACCACATCAAGCAGGTGATCTTCCATTCTTCGCTTTTTAGATTCCTAACAGTAGCAGTAGAGTAGCTTTGCCATTGATAAACTGCATTTTTACCTCTATAATATTATTGAATTGTCGTAGCATAGCAGGCGAGAATGGATCATGTAGAAACCACACATTGAATGTGTGGAGAAATTTTTAATTGGCAAGTCTAGTAATGTCAAATACAGGGACACAAGCCTCCTCGATGATTAATCATATTTTAATATTTTCAGTTTAAGTGATTAATTCCATCTACCTTGGTCAATACACAAACAATGCATAACATGATGCATACAATGCACATCAAACAAAACAAGCACAAATAATATGATGTTGAACATGATGAATGACTGACATGAATTTTATTGGGACTTTATACCAAGTTAAAAAGCAGATTGAATATAACAATATGCAATGCAACACAAACACGTAAAATGCACAATTATACCTCTAAATTAGTCAATTAATTGAGCAAGGATTAAGATCCAATTTCATTATTATGGCATCAAAATAATCTTTGTGTAAATCGCATGGCATTTAAATGATCAATGAAGTGACACTTTAGGCATACAATTAGTCATAATATTCTGATTGTAAACTCTTAAAAAATAATGCCAATAGGTAGAGAATTAATTAGAAATTAATGAAATTGAAATCACTGGAATTAGATTACATACGCTCAAGATATAAATAAGATGGTCTAGGGGAATAAACGCAATAAAAACATTGAAATAAATAGAGAAAACATAAGAAACGAGCCCCTAGACCATGTGGGTGCTTCAGGTCCATGTGGGTGGCCCAAAGAGCTCCGGGTGTGCCTGACGAACCGCAAAATCGGCCCTTTAAAAGAGTGTTTTTAGCACTTCAACATGTCGATGCAGTCGGGCCGATTTTGGTCATCAAAGAGACCACCTCATTGATATAGGTCAAATAAGAATGCGGTGGTCGTTAATTTTTATTTTACTTGGTAAGAAACCAAGGTCGAACTCAGGGACACGAGCCTCTCTCGTATTAATCGGATTCAAGTCTATTTAATTAAGTGTTGAATTAAAGGCATATAGGTCAAACTATGAAAAGACACAACTATGCATTAAAATTAAACATGCATTTTTTTTATTTTTTATCATGCAAATAGATGCAGATAAATGCAATGCAATTATGCCTAAAATCAGAATACATATGATGAGCAAATTAGTAAGAGTCAAATTCAGATTTAATTGAAGTATCAGAGCTGAACGACAAAATGAATAAAGCATGAGTACATAATAAGAGCCACTTAGCTAACATGATATTTCATTAAAATTCAAGTCTTTAAGATGAAAGATTATCCATGCCATTAAAAAGTACATCGGACAAGCTCTCAAACGAAACTGAAATCAACTAAAACAGAGGTACGGTGCTCAAGATATGCAAAAAGGAAAGTAGGGGCATAACTGAAAGAAAACATGAAAAGATAACTACAAAACGGTCCCTGGGAGGGACTAAAAAGTAATAGAAATAAAGATCGAGTCCTTCCCTGTAATTTTACCAAACGCGCGGGGACTATTTTGCAAATTTGGAGAAGTTCGAGGGCGTCTCTGCAAAGTGCCCAGATAAACACGTGCAACGCACGTGCTCTCCAGGCTCGGATGAAGGCTCGGGATCAGCAGAGGTTCGGAGGCGCTTCAGCTAGGCTCGGGCTCTGTCGAAGCTGCTGACGGCTCGGCGCAGGCTCGGAGGAGGCACGGTGCATCCAAGCCTGGAGGCTCGGACGGGAGGCTCGGTGCAGGCTCAAAAGCCACCACGTGGCCGAATGACGGCCATTGGATCGTGAGGATCCAAGGGCTACTGGTAAGGGCGTTGGTGGACGACGTGGTTGCGCGAAGATCGTCGGATCGAAAGGATCCAACTGCTGCTGATGTTGAAGACGTGGCCTCATCATGGCCGTTGGATGGTCGCTGGGGTTGGACCATCCAACGGTCCCGGTGCTGTCTCCTTCGCCAAGGGCTGGCGGCGATGTTGGAGCTCCGGCGAGAGAGCTCCTCCTCCGCCGCTAATGCTCTCTCTCTAGAAGCCTCCTCGGAGCTCGTTGTATATTCGCCGATGAAGCTCAGAGCTCCGGGGAGGTGTCTGGCTTTGGGGCCTGATCTAACAGCCTTCCGCAGTCGAGGGTGATGCGAAGAAATGTGCTCCGGCGAGCACTCTGACCATTGCGAATCCAAGGACCTGCAGGGTTAAGACTCCAACCGAAGCATATAGGTGCGTGCGTGAGGCGACGTGAGGAGCTCAAGCGGGCGAAGAGAGTGGTGAGCTCGAAGCTCCTCCGCCGTGAGGGCGGAGGAGGTGGGTCGAAGGGTGGCTGAGGATATGAAGAAGGGAAGAGGTGAACGGAGCTATGCGCGGCGAAGGGGGAAGTGTGGCGGAGCTAAATGGGTGACCATCGGAGCGGGAAAGTGCGTGAAGAAGCTAAAAAAAATTAGGCAAAAATAAGAAGAAAAACAAGAGAAGATCAGAGATCTTACCTGGGCAATGGCGGGTCGAAGGGCCTGTGCTTGAGCTCCAAAAGGAGCTTGGGTCTTCGCAACATGCTGGGCGGCCATCCCAGCGAGCTCGGGCGGCGATAGGGCGCCGCAGCTCCGCCGTCGAAGGCGGAGGGTCTCACCAGGGGGCCTCGTCATCTTCGCTCAATCCGGCCACCTCCCCCTGTCACTGGGAGGTGGCGGAGGGCTGGGCGAGCCCCCATGTAAAGGCGGACGGCGGTGAACAGTGGGAGGTGCGGAGTATTTGAAGGGGAGAATGTCGGAGATGGTGGGGTTCGACGTGGACTTTGAGGCAAAAAATGGGGCGAGTGGAGAGGTGTTCGTGGGTCTTGGAGGAGTGTGCGGGGGAGAGGGAAGAGTGGGGAAGACTGTGGAACGGTTGGCGAAGGAAGAGGAGGTCAGAGGAAGTGGAAATAATGGAAAGGGGAAGTGGTGCGCGCGAGTGGAGATCGTGTGCGAGAGGGAGGCTGCTGGAGGTTGACGACGACCTGTAGCCGTTGGATCTGGAGATCCAACAGCTGTCGTTGAGGCACGAAGGGATGGCCACGATCACATCGATGGCAATGGGATCGAAGGCAGCCGGGTTGCCACGTGTCGGATAGAATGAGCGGCGCGAAAGGACGGTGATGGTGGAATGCAGGAGTTGATCGGGCGGTTAGGAAGAGAGGGCAGTTTAAGCGGCTCAGATGGAAGATCTAGAGCGCGATCGAAGGGCGCACATCGCGCCACGTGGCACGCTCTGGTGAAGGCGCTCACATGCGGTGGAGATTGAAGGTGAAATGATCGAACGGCTGAAAAATTAGGAGCGCATGGAAGGTTTTGGACCGTTGGATCTCAGGAAGAGATCTGACGGTCCAAATCACAGGCGGATAAGACAATAAGAGCCGGGCCACGTGGCGCCCCCAGAATGGGCCACGTGGCCCAATCAGATTATTCAGACTTTCCAATTGATTTTTGAAGGTCTAGATGGCCGAATTTGAGAAAACTCAAAACATGAAAGTTGTAGATCTTGATGAGATCTACAAGTTTATGTTGACCAAAACTGGAGATGACATCAAACAAAGACACGAAATATTTTTGAAGGTATTTTTAAGTCTAAAAATACCACGAATTTTTGCTTTGTTATTTTTTTGTGGTTTTTAATTTATTCAGGACTCTGTTAATTACAGGACATTAACGGAGTTTATTGACAAAACTTCAAGCAAGGGGGTTAATTATAGGAAAATAAAGATGATGAAACTGAGGTTCATCACCCCCTATACTTAAACTATGCTCGTCCTCGAGCATCAAAAAGAATGACTAAGTTGGATTAACCCCCTTGTGCATGTGAATACAGGATCCAATCTGATCAAGTCGACTCGACTTTAGAGATCCAAAATTCTAAAGTTCAACCCAGCCTTAATCAAGAGGCTTCCAATTCCTCTACTTCTCTAGACTCTCTCTGATGTACATATAAACTAAAGGATATGAAGTTTAGTGTTGACTGCAATTCTGAGAGTAGAGTCAATTCGTCACCCAAAATCTTGGTCCGAGAAAATCTCCTAAGGACCCAATCCTCAGCACTAGGGAATAAATCAAATCTTGCATTCAGTCCACCGTCTCTTTAGTTGTCAGACTTAGAAAATGTAGATGGAAGGCCATAAATGGAGGGCATGGGATTGTGTCAATTCTTCTCTCCCTCTCATTGGAACAAGGATTCTCTCTAGTGCCTTTTACGCAACACTTTTTTTGGTGTTGATCAGTGCGTCCGTCAAAAGAAGTTGGAGCCGTCTGCACTTGTTTTCCTGGGAGTACACCGGGGTGTGTCTCTTTTGAGTACCTATCGTACCTTCGACACCCAGACTTGTAGCATTTACGATGCAGAGCCCTTTTTTGGTGCAAACTCGACTCCTGGTCCTAATAGCGGTGGTCCAAGTGGACACTTTGAAAAGTTTGGGAGCGCTCGCCTTTGGTGGAAGCTCTTTGAAATTTTGACTTTGTGGAATGAGAGCTTTTCTTTGAAATTCTTTGACTTGTATAATTTTTGGCTAGCTCCACTGCTTTTACCAAGAGTTGGCGCACACTGATCAACAATTTTTTTATTTATATCACACCCAAGCACTTAGGTCAATAACAAGAGATTAGTATAAGAACCAAGTTCTCATACTGGCTAAATTGCTGACACTCAGGTTTCCTGAAGCCTTCAAAGATTTTATCCCATCCTCGAGCATCATTAGATCAAATCCAGACTCGAATCTCTCATCCCAATTCCTCGAGTGAAAAATCAACTCATCTCAGTCAAAACCGCAGTCGTGCATGTGATGTGTTGATCATATTCTCTTTGTCTGAGATTAAGCATGGAATATAGCATGCAAATCTAGAAACCTAGGGGAATGTAGATGATTAAGTCTATAACCCTGATGGCTAAGGTTGGTTAACCGCAAATCTCAAATACCTCATAAGTCAAGCTTCCTTGAACATTTCAGATTCTGGGTGAAAGTGTAAGAGTAGAGGTTTAATCCAACTTCTTCATTCGAAAACATTTTTTTTTTCAAATTTTGCAATTTTTATGGATTTTAGTTTTTAAAGTTAAAACACAGGTTAGACTCAACTTTCCTTGATAAAAGATTTTCAAAACCATGTCACCTAAGTAAAAGATTTTCAAAACATTTTTCAAAAAGATTTTTCAAAACAAGAAAAACTCATTTTTCAAATCATTTTTGAAAATATTTTTATCAAAATAGTGTAACATAGTTAGAAAAGCCGTGGAATCATTTGAGTTCTCTTAGTCCAAAGAAGTTTACTTTAGCCAAAAAGTTTTAAATTTTCAAAAAATTTCAGATTATAGCTAAAGTAAGTAAATTGTATATACGGTATACCCCCCTATCCTTAAACTTTGCTATGTCCTCATAGCACTAAATGATACGAGTCCATAGGTCCATTTAAGTACAGAGAAATATACGGGAGCTAAGAGGGGTTCCCCCTATACTTAGGTTAGAAATAACCTAAGTATAAAGGCAAGAAAAGATGAGTAGAGAAATCACAGGGACTTGGGTCCCCCCTATACTTAGGCTGAGATTAGCCTAAGTATAAAGATGGAAATTGATGTTGGAAGAGACCCAAGGTGAACTAAGAAGAAGGATGGATGCACAAGTGAGCGGTTGAATCTTCAGAGATGAAATGGAGTGTCTTCGGTTTTGGGGTGCGTGTCGCATCATACAAGGCTCAATCAAGCAAGCAAACCCTTAGTTTCACCAACTTACACATGAAACCAACCAAAGTTGGTTTATTATCTTGTCTATTTTATTGGTGATAAACGTTTGATTTTTACGCAAAGAAAAGAGTTGAAGTGAAAATCATTGCGTAAGCGAGGGTATTGCTCTCCCAAAACCGAATTTTACTCCATTTTTGGTCGACTTGCAATTAACAGTCCCAATTTTATTTTAAATTATCACTGAATTAAGGTTAGCACATCAATCAGAAAATCATCGTCTACCGTTCATTTCATTTTCCATTAATCCTAGGTGATCAATCTAGGAAATGAAAGCCGAGAAAAACATGTATTCGAAAAAAAACGCGATTTAGGCTAAGCGGTAAATCCTGCAGTGATTTGATAAAAACACGTGAAAAACTGGGGCTGTTTTGAAAACCAAAATCTAACATGTATGCAAGTCGAAAAAGCCGCACCTAATCATGCATCTATTAGCGGTGATTGATCTTCATTAATTTTAGCTAAGTGATGCGAGATTATGTGCGTATAGAAATTAGTTTGTCCTACCTACGATCAAGCACGTAAGAATATAAAAAATAAAATGAGCTCGGAGAGCCGAGTGCCTATCCTAGGTCGACACTCAAGTGGGGACAATCCCCACACAACCACATTCGTTCGATTACACACACGCGAGTCTTCGATCGAAGACCGCTGTAAAAGACGAGTTTATTATAAGCAAAAATAAAATGCGACACATTTTTTTCTTTTCTTTCTTATCGACTCCAAGCATGCTTCTGCGGCTCCTCGCAGCGGGGAGTATCCTGCTCCTCGCCTCCTTGATCCATCAAGGGCCCTGCCACAAAAACAATAGTCAGATATCAAATAAGGAAGAAAAAATTTTATATGCAAAATATATGATCATTTGACCTATAAAAGAAACACTAAATTAAACGCACAAAAATCCAAAAAATATAAGAAATGAGCCGTGTCCCCGGCAACGACGCCATTTGATGAACCGCAAAATCGGCCCTTTAAAAGAGTGTTTTTAGCATTTCAACATGTCGATGCAGTCGGGCCCGATTTGGTCATCAAAGAGACCACCTCATTGATATAGGTCAAATAAGAATGCGGTGGTCGTTAATTTTTGTTTTACTTGGTAAGAAACCAAGGTCGAACTCAGGGACACGAGCCTCTCTCGTATTAATCGGATTCAAGTCTATTTAATTAAGTGTTGAATTAAAGGCATATAGGTCAAACTATGAAAAGACACAACTATGCATTAAAATTAAACATGCATTTTTTTTAATTTTTTTATCATGCAAATAGATGCAGATAAATGCAATGCAATTATGCCTAAAATCAGAATACATATGATGAGCAAATTAGTAAGAGTCAAATTCAGATTTAATTGAAGTATCAGAGCTGAACGACAAAATGAACAAAGCATGAGTACATAATAAGAGCCACTTAGCTAACATGATATTTCATTAAAATTCAAGTCTTTAAGATGAAAGATTATCCATGCCATTAAAAAGTACATCGGACAAGCTCTCAAACAAAACTGAAATCAACTAAAACAGAGGTACGGTGCTCAAGATATGCAAAAAGGAAAGTAGGGGCATAACTGAAAGAAAACATGAAAAGATAACTACAAAACGGTCCCTGGGAGGGACTAAAAAGTAATAGAAATAAAGATCGAGTCCTTCCCTGTAATTTTACCAAACGCGCGGGGACTATTTTGCAAATTTGGAGAAGTTCGAGGGCGTCTCTGCAAAGTGCCCAGATAAACACGTGCAACGCACGTGCTCTCCAGGCTCGGATGAAGGCTCGGGATCAGCAGAGGTTCGGAGGCGCTTCGGCTAGGCTCGGGCTCTGTCGAAGCTGCTGATGGCTCGGCGCAGGCTCGGAGGAGGCACGGTGCATCCAAGCCTGGAGGCTCGGACGGGAGGCTCGGTGCAGGATCAAAAGCCACCACGTGGCCGAATGACGGCCATTGGATCGTGAGGATCCAAGGGCTACTGGTAAGGGCGTTGGTGGACGACGTGGCTGCGCGAAGATCGTCGGATCGAAAGGATCCAACTGCTGCTGATGTTGAAGACGTGGCCTCATCATGGCCGTTGGATGGTCGCTGGGGTTGGACCATCCAACGGTCCCTGTGTTGTCTCCTTCGCCAAGGGCTGGCGGCGATGTTGGAGCTCCGGCGAGAGAGCTCCTCCTCCGCCGCTGATGCTCTCTCTCTAGAAGCCTCCTCGGAGCTCGTTGTATGTTCGCCGATGAAGCTCAGAGCTCCGGGGAGGTGTCTGGCGTTGGGGCCTGATCTAACAGCCTTCCGCAGTCGAGGGTGATGCGAAGAAATGTGCTCCGGCGAGCACTCCGACCATTGCGAATCCAAGGACCTGTAGGGTTAAGACTCCAACCGAAGCATATAGGTGCGTGCGTGAGGCGACTTGAGGAGCTCAAGCGGGCGAAGAGAGTGGTGAGCTCGAAGCTCCTCCGCCGTGAGGGCGGAGGAGGTGGGTCGAAGGGTGGCTGAGGATATGAAGAAGGGAAGAGGTGAACGGAGCTATGCGCGGCGAAGGGGGAAGTGTGGCGGAGCTAAATGGGTGACCATCGGAGCGGGAAAGTGCGTAAAGAAGCTAAAAAAAATTAGGCAAAAATAAGAAGAAAAACAAGAGAAGATCGGAGATCTTACCTGGGCAATGGCGGGTCGAAGGGCCTGTGCTTGAGCTCTTAAAGGAGCTCGGGTCTTCGCAACATGCTGGGCGGCCATCCCAGCGAGCTCGGGCGGCGATAGGGCGCCGCAGCTCCGCCGTCGAAGGCGGAGGGTCTCACCAGGGGGCCTCGTCGTCTTCGCTCAATCCGGCCACATCCCCCTATCACTGGGAGGTGGCGGAGGGCTGGGCGAGCCCCCATGTAAAGGCGGATGGCGGTGAACAGTGGGAGGTGCGGAGTATTTGAAGGGGCGAATGTCGGAGATGGTGGGGTTCGACGTGGACTTTGAGGCAAAAAATGGGGCGAGTGGAGAGGTGTTCGTGGGTCTTGGAGGAGTGCGCGGGGGAGAGGGAAGAGTGGGGAAGACTGTGGAACGGTTGGCGAAGGAAGAGGAGGTCAGAGGAAGTGGAAATAATGGAAAGGGGAAGAGGTGCGCGCGAGTGGAGATCGTGTGCGAGAGGGAGGCTGCTGGAGGTTGATGACGACCTGTAGCCATTGGATCTGGAGATCCAACAGCTGTCGTTGAGGCGCGAAGGGATGGCCACGATCACATCGATGGCAATGGGATCGAAGGCAGCCGGGTTGCCACGTGTCGGATAGAATGAGCGGCGCGAAAGGACGGTGATGATGGAATGCAAGAGTTGATCGGGCGGTTAGGAAGAGAGGGCAGTTTAAGCGGCTCAGATGGAAGATCTAGAGCGCGATCGAAGGGCGCACATCGCGCCACGTGGCACGCTCTGGTGAAGGCGCTCACATGCGGTGGAGATTGAAGGTGAAATGATCGAACGGCTGAAAAATTAGGAGCGCGTGGAAGGTTTTGGACCGTTGGATCTCAGGAAGAGATCTGACGGTCCAAATCACATGCGTATAAGACAATAAGAGCCGGGCCACGTGGCGCCCCAGAATGGGCCACGTGGCCCAATCAGATTATTCAGACTTTCCAATTGATTTTTGAAGGGATAGATGGCTGAATTTGAGAAAACTCAAAACATGAAAGTTGTAGATCTTGATGAGATCTACAAGTTTCATGTTAACCAAAACTGGAGATGACATTGATGAATCCACGATTCATCATCTCAATATCTTGATCTTAGCAAAATCTCCGAGTAAAAGCTCATAAAAATGTCCATAAAATCAATAAATTAACAAAATGATTCTTGTAAATAAAACTCACTAATTATTGTATATTAGATTGTACAAAATAAATTACACATAAAAAGCCGCAAAATCAAAGGAGTTTTATACATGTAAATAGCCCAAAACTTTATGTATTTTTAATAATTTCATATCAACTCCTTTTTGGCTAATTCTTTCTCCAACATATTCATATCAATGTATATAAAAATACAAAAATACAAAACAAATTTCAACTCAAATAAATGCTCCTAGATCCCAAAGAGAAAAAAAGCCGTAAAGTCCAACTTCCAAGCTAAATTCCCGCTCCGTATGAACTCCAAATTCACCAAACTCACTTTTAAAGTTCAAGTTAGAAAATTATCTATCCAACGGAAGTGGTTTCATTAAAATCGGAGCTCATTTGCAAAAGTTGGGTTTTGGGACCTAGATGTACATTGTATATTATGTATATATTCATTCCTTCTTCATTTTTATTTTATCTTTCTTAATTAGTAAAAATACAAAAAAAATCATACTTGTGTTAGATTTTGATTATACTATTTTATTGTATTTTTTCTGTTGTAAATATCTCTTATTAAAAAGAAAAAAATACATATTAGAAAAGCAAACAAAAAAAATGTACATGTTGTATGTATTCACTTGTAAATTCACCATTTTTCCCTCTTTATTTTTGTTGTATTTAAAGTAGCATACTTTATATCATTATTTATTTATTTAATTTCCATTCTCTACAATAACCACCATTCAACTCTATACCACCAACCTCCATTCAACCCCACCATTTTTCTAACTTCTAATTCAACTCCACCATTTTATTAACCTCCATCCCACTCCATCTTAATTCTAACTTCCATTTTTTCCATCTCTTTATATACATTCCATCCTCCTCAATTTGCCTTTGATCCATCTTTATGTGAGGAGAGTCTAGTTCCCAGAGTTGAATCGGTGACAGCGACACAACCGCGGTCGAGCGACGACGGCCCTCTCTCCGGTGAGATCCGTTGGCTTTTTGGCCAACATCGCAGCCGCAACCACGCGCTGCTCGAGCTCATCGCACGCCGGCGATTTGAGCGAAGACGGTGCTCACGAGAGCACCCCATAGGCGCCCGCGTTCATCGTAGGTAATTTTAGTTCATCTTGTCTTCACTTTTATCTTTGTAATTTCTTTAGTCCATCATATCACCCCACCATTTTATTTCATCACTCATCTCCATCATCATCATCATACACCACCACATCATTTTGTTTCTCATTAGTTTCAATCCTTTTTTTAAGGAAATTAAAAAAATTTAAAAAATATATAAACAAAAAAATTCCTTTCTTTTACATCAGTAAAAATCAAAAAAAATAAAAAAATTAAAAAAAACGCAGCGGTGGGAAGAACCCACCGCCGCCCGCCCTCCCCCTCCGGTCGGTTGCCACCGCCGCTGCCCCAATCGGCGCCCTCTTCCACGCCTCTCCGTCCACCGTGCCTCGCCGCCTCTTCCTAGGACGCGCGCCTCCGCCGTGCGCGGCCGCCTCGCCCTCGCCAACTTCCACGCCCCTGCGGCCCCCCTTGCGCCGCCCTCTCCGCCGTGCCATCGCCGCCGAACAGCCAAGGCAGCATCGCCCTCCTCCGCGCGACTGCCAACGCGCGCCGCCGCGGCCGCGCGCGCGGGCGGCGCCGCCCTTGCCAACCTCCGCCGCCGACTGCATCTCCTCTTTGGGTTCATCCCCAATCGGCCTGGAGAAGAAGAAGAGAAGGTCTTTGATTTTTTATTTTATGTAAAAATTGCATTTTGTTTATTATATGTTTATAATATTGCATATAAGTCTCTCTTTATAACTTGCATTGTAATTTTCAAATTCTGTTTTGCACAAAGACCCCTATGTTCATGCGTTAATTTGGACATCAATCTTGCATCTTTTTATTCAATGAAAAATGGCATTGTGTTGAGCAACTAATTTTGTACGTTCTGAATATTTATTTGTATTTTTGTGAGTTGTGGGTAATTAATTAAAATTGTTTAACTGAAAATCCATATATTTTACCCATTCCGTGCTCTTAAAATTATATCTCACACATAGTTGCTCTAAAAATTCCACAAAAAATATATGTGATGCCATGAAGAGTGATGTAGTTACTGTCCAAATTTCATCCAAAATGGAGTTGTCTTGTGCCTTAAATAAATTGTAGAGTGATTTTAGTTTTTGATTTTTAATTAAATCCCCGTATATTCTTTTTGCGAAATTTCAACTCTCCTGGATTCTAGATCTAAATATCGTTGTGAGATAATTCGCATTCTGATTAATTTGATAACGTGGATTAACTAGGAATTAATTACTCACTGTCACTCTGTTTCCACTAAAAAATACATAAAAAAATTCATAACTTGTCAAAAAATTCCAAAAAAATTAATGTAGTCTTCTTTCATCATGTTTTCATTCCAGTAATTTTTTCATAATTTTTACTTACTGTTTGTGTGAGAAATTGCGAAAAAACCCATAAAAAGTGTGCATTTTTATTTATTGCATTTTAACCCCTAAAATTACAAAAAAATATGTTTTGTCTTCCCCACTGGATTAGGACTTTAGGAAAAATATAATTTGGCTGAATTGGGTTAATTTGACATTAAAATTAATTTGGCCTTGTTTGTGTTTTCTTAGTGTCTTAATTCACCCGCATTTGCATTCTATTTGCATAAAAAAATATAAAAAATACCACTTGGAAATCTAGATCTTTATTTTAAAATTAAACCTCAAGTTGTTCCTTTGCCTCCCTGTGTTCGACCCCGGACTTGCCCGGGATATAAATTAAGCCGAGACGCTCTTCACGGAGATCTTCTCTCGGTTCTGACTGAATCGCTAAGTACATGTATTACAACGTGACCAAATTAAACAACGTATTTAGCGACTCGTCAGATGGCGCCGTTGCCGGGGAGGCAAACGGCTTAGGGATTAGTTTAAAAATTTGGATTTAGATTTCATTTACTCGGGTAGTCTGACCCCCGAGCCACTTTGTAATTAATCCATTTTCTGTCATTTTTTCTCTTCAATATTTTTGTATATATTTTGTTGTTTATCTCTCTAATATAAATCTCATTTTCCTTGCGAGGGCCCGGTGGACTTGGAGTGCATCGGAGGTTGACGGACGCGACGCGCGCCGACTGCTGAAGAGCTTGGAGAATTTATTTATCTTTGAGAGAGTTTTTGTAAATTGTTGTAATTATTTAGGTAGTTGCTCCTTTATATCGGCTCTTGTTTGAGAGCTCGCGTGTGTAAAAAAAGACTTGGACATTATTTGTGGTGTGTCGAGCCTGTTTCACTCTCCGGCGAGGGTGGGGCTTGACTTGAGTGGCGATCTTAAGGATTAGGCACACGGTAGTTTAGATTCAAACTTGTTTGTGCCCCTCGTAATTTAGGCCACACATATCTTAGAAGATTCACATATCTTATAAGATTCATAATGAGACGCACATAGACACGTACTACTTAGCTCAAATTCAATCAATTCTTCCCCGCTAATAGTATACTGTTTAGGTGCGGTTTTTCTCGATCTGCATGCATTTAGTGTAACATTTAAAAATTCTGTTCTGCATAACGCATGAAGAGTGCTGGGATTCACTGTAAGTATAACTTCTTCTGAGCATGCATCATAGTTTCTCGTTTGCATTCTGATTTCCGATTCCCCTCTTGTTTTATAACTTAAGGTCAAAAGGAAATTGGGACTGAACGGTAGACGTGCTTGTGTGTTCACATAAATTTCAAGTGATAACCTAACTCTAAAATTGGGACTGAATTGAGCAGGTCGATCTAATTAATTGGAATAAAAAGAACCCTTGTTCTCGGGTGCATAAAGCCCTCATTGTTTGTTTTACTTGCAAGTGAGAGAGAGACGACCCTAGGATAGAGCCAAGTCTGGATTTCTTACTTACTACTGGTTCTTTATTTTCAGGCGACACTAGTCGTAAGAACCGGGTCAGTCTGTAGGAAAATACGGACACCTAACAGCTCGTTAATCTTTCCAAGATTGTATTCTCACCAACTAAAATTGACAAGATAATTCGGCCGAACTCTTACGGCCTTCACGTGTTGAGTTGGTGAAATTGAGGGTTTGAATTGTGTTTGTATTGTGTGAGTTCACTCCGCATATTTACGTGCACCGTAGAACTAGCGCCTCATTGAAATATCGTGTTCTAATCGGTTCTTTTGACATCGAAGATGACTGATTGGGGGGATAATTATTCGGACCTTGCGAATTTCCCGTTGAACCCTCCAAGAAGTATGTCTTCAGAGGTCCATGCGCAACATGGACCAACTTGGACTCATGAACCTCTTGAGTCCAGGATCACCCACTCTCGGGATGGTTACTCTCAAACCATTCCCTTTCTCTCTTCCCACCTCACCGAGGAAGACCTACGCCTCGATGAGAATATCTTGATTCATAAATCCTCTTCTAATCAAGAACACATTGCTGATTCAGGCCATATAGAAGACACAAGTAAAATGCCTCCAAAGAAGAAAGAAGAGGAAGAAGAGAACAATGAAGACCCAATGAAAATGATACTTGCCAGATTAGCTGCATCTGAGCAGCAACAAGCATTACTGAGAGCTCAGTTAGGACAGTTAAATGTTGGGGTCCAACTACCAATGGATGCGGCGTATAACCCCGGACAATATCAAATTCGGAACTACTTAAATCCGGCCGAACCCGAGGTTGACTTTGAGTTGAAGCCGCACTTTCTGAACCTGCTGCCACATTTTGATGGGAATGCTTCTGAGGAACCATATGCATTCCTAAGGGACTTTGAGCTTATCTGCGCTAACCTCAAAAATCAAAATGTTAGCTAGGATTATATTAGGCTCAAAGCCCTTCCATTTGCCTTGGGTGGCAAAGCTGATTACTGGGTAAAGAATCTTGGGATCGTTGTCACCACATATGCCCAGTTCAAGGACCTGTTTTTGAAGAAGTTCTACCCTTTGAGTAGAACTAACATGATGAGGACGCGCATTACGAGTTTTTCCCAATTACCCCATGAAGCTTTTTGTGATGCTTGGGAAAGATTCAAGGACATCCTGCAGAAGTGTCCCTGTCATGGACTAAATGATAACATCTTGGTCCAATCATTTTTCACTGGTCTCAACCCTGAGATGCAGGGTTTAGTGAGCGCTGCCTGTGGAGGCAGCTATACATCACGAGGAGCGGATACCGTCTGGAGGGTATTCGAGCAGATGGCTGAAACTAGCCGCTCACAGATGGCCAGCATGGCCTATACACCATCCCCCAGTTCACTCTCATTTGGAGGGGGAAAATCAGCTGTAGTTGATCTCTCTCAGGACGTGATCCCTAGCATAGGACTTCTTGCTGACAAGCTTACTGTAGTCGAGAGGATCGATAGGAGGATTGATGAGTTAGATCGGAGTGTCTCCAAGATCCCAAAACAAATGGAGGAGTTGACTGATAGGGTATCTAAGATAAAGATACCTGCCGTGACTGCACCCTCTGCTCCCGTATACCGAGTTCACCATGTTCAGGAGCAGTTGGTGTCAGGGCAACCCCAGCCGTGGGAGCAGGACCAATCCTATACCCACTCTTTCCAGCAGCCACCTCCATTAGCAGAGACAGTCCAGGAGGAGCCTCCACCGGTTTGGGAGGTGAATGGCGTATGGTATACTCAGGACCCTGCCAGGCAGGGAAGTACGGGAGACCGACAGACCTACCAGCGTCCCCCGACCTTTCACAACACCGCATTCACCTCCGCACCACCTCCTTCACAGCAGAGCCCTGGATTCCAGCCACCCCAGCAGCAGAGGCAGCAGTACCAGCAGCATGGCCGACAGGGCCATTACCAGGCGGGCCAGCAGGGTCCGCAACCCCAGCAGCAGCAGCAGAGGCAGTACTCTGGCCAGCAGGGCCAGTCTTCCCGTTCTTCTTCCCAGTCTTATCCACTTCCTTCTTCGTCTAGTCTCGTGGATATTCAGCAGCAGATACTCGACGAGCTACGTTCCTACAAGAACGAGATTCAAGACTTACGGGTGGATGTCAACCGCCTGTCCAGATGGCGAGACGAGCAGACTGCACCCTCTACCTCTATCCCAGCCCAAGTTCAGGCTAACCCTAATAGCCTGAACAAATCTAGTTCTCAACAGCACTTTGGTCAGGTATACTATTCAGCATCTCCTAGATCTGAACATGAGATTCTTTCGTGTGACGAGGCTAACCACATGTCACTCAGGAGCGGAAGGACCGTGACCGTACCTGACCGGGCGAGGGATACGAGGAGGGGCATCTCTGGAGCTCTACCTGAGGAGTCTTCAGAGGACGAGGAGGAGAGGCATCATATTTCGGAGCCCCATTAGCATCATTCGAGGATTTCCACTCAGGGAGCCGAGAGGAGGAGGAGAGCACGTATGCAGCATCGTCAGCATGGATATTCTTCTGAGTCTACGGAGGACCTTGCATCTCCGATTGTGGCGGATACCACTCCAGCTTCTATCCCACAACCTATAGTAGATAGTTTAGATTTTGAGTCCATGTTGCATCAAAAAGATTCTTGTATGAAGAACTCTGTTTCCGTTAATGCAAAGAATGATCTTTCAGTTCATGATTCAGATTCTTCATCCTCTGTTTCCCTAGCTTCAATCCCTTTCCCCCGTGCTCTTACGGCAGGAAAGCGCATCAAAAAGATTCAGAAAGATGACCCCGATATGGCACGATTTTGTAAAGAAAATATCACAGTCAAGGTGCCATTTGATGAGTATGTGGCTAACCATCCTGCCTTCCAAAAATACCTTAAGGTGAGATGCACACCTACAAGGGTTAGCAGGAAGAAAGATAACCGAAATATAAAGACACATGTCTTATCGGTAGCCACAACCTATTGTCTCAAGAATCAAACTTTGCCAAGGAAAAAGAGAGACATGGGTGCTCATTATGTGGAGAGTCGTATTGACGACATTGCGTTTGCACGCACACTCTTAGATAACGGTTCTTCAATCAACTTACTTCCCTTAGCATTATATCAGAAATTGGAGTTGGGACCACTTCATAAATCTAGAGCCTTACTCCAATTCGCTGATCGATCAGTGAAGAGACCTAAGGGAGAAGTGAAGAACGTAGTTATCTCGATTGAGGGGCAGAACTATCAAGTTGACTTCACAGTCTTGGACATGGAGACCCCCAATCATTGGAGAGAATCTCAGATCATTCTTGGGCGGCCCTTCCTTAGGACCGCAGGCGCAGCTTTCGATTATGGTACGGGAATGATGAAGTTCCGTTCTCCAGGCGGAGAAGTGAACCTTGAGATGAAGCAAACCAAGTGTCAGCGACCCGATTCAGAGAGTAGCACAGAGTATTCATCTTCAGAGGCAGATTGCAGTTTGATTAGCACAGTTGGGATTTGGGGACAGATTCCTTCAGGAAAGAGCGAGTCCCTTTCATCTGGAAAGGGTATAGTGGATGATGCAGTTTGCCAGGTGTTGTCTGATCTTGTGAGAGATGCCTCTATCTATTCCCATGATGACACAGAGATCCATCTGGATCTGTCAGTTCCATCCCCTTCGGAACGATCATGGGATATAGAAGATGAGTCGGACGCGGCTTTGGCCGAACTACCGCGTTTCTTTGGCGATCCGACTCCCTTTACTTCTGATTTGGTGGCGAGTACTACTCAGCTTAGCCCACCTTCATGCAGCACGGAACCAGATTCAGATTCAGTTCAGCCAGATCTGCTTGATGATATCACATTGCCAGAACTGAAATCACTACCTCCTACACTTAAGTATGCCTTTCTTGCGGGACCCAAAGAGAGATATCCTGTCATCATTAGCTCAGACTTGACTTTAGAACAGGAGTCTAGGTTGTTAGAGGTCTTAGAGAGGAACCGCAAAGCAATAGGCTGGACAGTGTCGGATCTCGTGGGCATCAACCCCGCTCTCTGCTCGCACCACATTTTTACTGAGGATAATGTGAGACCTTCCCGTGAGTTTCAAAGAAGACTTAACCCCAATCTACGGGAAGTAGTGAAGAAAGAAATTGAGAAATGGTGCAAAGCAGGGTTTATATACCCTATTTCTGACTCCAAGTGGGTGGCCCCACTTCATGTTGTCCCGAAGAAGTCGGGAATTCAGATGGTCACCAACGAGGAGGGGGTAGAGATCGCGACACGAGTACCTACGTCGTGGCGTGTCTGTGTTGACTACAGGTGCCTGAATGCTGCGACCAAGAAAGATCACTTTCCCTTGCCTTTTATTGATCAGATCTTGGAGAGACTAGCAGGGAAAGAGTTCTTCTGTTTTCTTGATGGGTACTCAGGCTACAACCAGGTGGCCATTGCCCCTGAGGACCAGGAAACGACCACATTTACTTGTCCATTCGGTACTTATGCTTTCAGGCGCATGCCATTCGGGCTCTGCAATGCCCCGGGCACATTTCAGCGGTGCATGATAGCCATATTTGCCGAGATGGTGGGAGATTTCCTGGAAGTATTCGTGGATGACTTCTCGGTTCATGGTGATTCTTTTGATACATGTTTAGCGCACTTGGACCGAGTCCTCACGAGGTGTAGAGAGGTGAATCTGGTACTCTCCTGGGAGAAGAGTCACTTTATGGTGACGGAGGGTATCGTGTTGGGGCATGTCATCTCCAAAAGAGGAATGGAGGTTGACCCTGCCAAGGTGGAGGTGATCAAGAAACTCGATCCACCTACCAACGTGAAGTCAGTGCGGTCATTCTTAGGGCATGTTGGATTCTATAGGAGATTCATTCAAGATTTTTCAAAGATTGCCCGCCCACTGACTGAGCTCTTAGGAAAAGACACAGAGTTCATTGTAGATCACAGGTGTCTGGAGGCCTTTGAGCTCTTGAAGAGGAAGATTTGTGCCTCGCCTATCCTACAAGCTCCTGACTGGTCTCTCCCCTTTGAGATCATGACTGATGCTTCAGATTTTGCTATAGGAGCTGTGTTAGGACAACGGCGAGAGGGGATTCCATTTGCGATTCATTATGCAAGCAAAGTTTTAGATCCTACACAGAAGAATTACACAGTGACCGAAAAGGAAATGCTCGCAGTAGTATGGGCCCTCGAGAAGTTCAGATCATATATTTTGGGCTCTAAGGTGACAATTTATATAGATCACACAGCCATTCGATATTTAATGGAAAAGAAGGACGCGAAGGCGCGTCTTCTTAGGTGGATTTTACTCCTCCAGGAATTTGATTTGGAGATAAAGGATAAACCTGGAGTGAAGAATGTTGTGGCTGATCACCTTTCTCGGATTGAACTTAAGGATTCTCCTGATCATGAGCGGATTAGAGAAACCTTCCCAGATGAGTCAATTTGTGTTATTGACTCACTCCCGTGGTATGCCAACATAGTGAACTATCTTGTCTCCAAGCAGGTTCCCCATGGTTGGACTAGGAGCAGTATTGACCGACTGAAGTCGGATTCGAGGAGATACCACTGGGACGATCCTTTCCTTTTCTTCGAAGGACCGGATTGTGTTTGGAGAAGGTGTATTCCTCAGGAGGAATACCAGAGTGTCCTCACATATTGTCACTCACTTGAGGCTGGAGGACACCATTCGGGAAAGAGAACCGCTCACAAAGTACTTCAATGTGGATTGTATTGGCCGACCTTGTTTAGAGATGCCATTGATTTTGTACGGTCGTGCCCGATCTGTCAAAGGATGGGAGGGACAGTTGGACAGAGAGATGAGATGCCTATGCAACCGATGATTATTTGTGATGTTTTTGATGCATGGGGAATAGATTTTATGGGTCCCTTTCCCAACAGCCAAGGACATGAGTACATATTGTTGGCGGTTGACTATTTATCCAGGTGGGTGGAGGCTATCCCAACCCGAACCGCAGACAGCAAGACTGTCTGTAAGTTTGTGAGAGATCATATTATTACTAGGTTCGGGGTGCCAAAAGTTTTGATATCTGATGGGGGTAGCCATTTTGTGAACCGAGATATGAGATCTTTAGCTAAGGACTATGGATTTGAGCATAGAGTTACTAGTCCTTACCACCCACAGTCCAACGGCATGGCAGAGGTTTCGAACAGAGAGGTGAAGAGTATTTTGCAGAAATTGGTTCGTCCCGATAGGAAGAACTGGTCTCAGCTTTTGGACCAAGTTCTGTGGGCCTATAGGACAGCCTACAAGACACCATTGGGTACTTCACCATTTAGAATGATCTATGGCAAGCCATGCCATTTGCCCGCAGAATTGATCCATAAATCCGAATGGGCAATTAAGAAGATTAATTGGAGTTGTCACCTAGGGAAACTTTGTCGAGACTTGAACTTGAACGAGCTCGTGGAAATCCGAAACAGGGCATATGACAACAGTTTGATTTATAAGGACAAAGTAAAGAGATGGCACGATCAACACATTAGGTGCAAAGACTTTGTCCCTGGACAAAAGGTATGGTTGTTCAATGCCAGGTTGAAGATGTTCCATGGGAAGCTCAAATCTAAATGGACGGGTCCCTTTGTTGTTAAGAAAGTGCACGAGAATGGAAGTGTAGAGATAGCTGATCTCACAAATGGTGCACAGTCTCATTTGGTAAATGGACAACTGTTGAAGCATTTTGTGGATTCAAAAGAGCAGTTAGTCCAAGTCGAGGTCATCAACTTCATGCAGAGTGAGCACAGAGCAGATACATCATATTACTCATCATGAAGATGTAGCATCAAGATTCAACATCTTAGAAGATTCATTCCTCTTGTACATTCGCCCTTCTTTGTATATTCTCCAGATCACATCGGTTCTTACACTTATTCTTGTCCTACACTTAGGCTTACCAAGAGCCTAAGTATAGGGGGAGCCGATGCCTGCCATGTGTAGATACTCATCCATTTCTCCTCTTGACCTCGTCCGCCCCATTTTTGCTCTTCTTCTACACTTAGGCTGTCCAGAGCCTAAGTATAGGGGGGGCGGATCGACTTCTATACTATTTATTATTTTAGCCATCCTACGCTTAGCACGAGCTATATCTTTTTCTCGCTTCTTGTGCCATGAGGACATAGCACATGCTAAGTATAGGGGGGTGTGTATATATTACATATATACTTTACCCATAGCTCGTACTTCCACGTATTTTTGTATATATTATACAATAATTATGGGGTGGGTAAAAAAAACTTTTTCAAAAACTTTAAAAAAAACTTTTCCAAAAAAAAATGTTTTTTGTTCTCTTTTCTTATTTGCTCTAAAAAAATCTTTTCAAAAAAAAATGCGTCCTTTCTTATTTATCTATATCTTTCAAAAAAAAACTTTTCAAAAAAAATCCTCTTTAAAAAAAAAGGGTCCTTTCTTATCTACCTATCTTTCAAAAAAAAACTCTTGAAAAAAAAAGAGCAAAACTTTTCTAACAAAAAAAACTTCTTTGCCTTTGTTTGTCAAAAAAAAAATTTTTTTTTGAAAAAAAAACACTTTTTGTAAAACTTAAAAAAAACTAACTAATAAGTTGGTTTAACCCCTGACACATTCACTTTCACACAAGACTAGTGATGTTCAAGAACACTTGGTTTATGAGGTCTTGATATTTTGAGTTAACCAGCCTTAGTTATTAGGGTCCTTGACTTAATTATTCACATTTCCCCAGTTTGAAAGATTTGTATGCTATATTGCATGCTTAGTCTCTACCTTAAGAATATGATCAGCACCTCACATACACGACTGCAGTTATGATGAGATGAGTTGAAATTTCACTTGAGGATCTGGGATGAGGGATTTGAGTTTGGACTTGATTTAATGATGCTCGAGGATGGGATAAAATCAATGAAGGCTTCATGAAACCTGAGTGTCAGCATCTTTAGCCAGTATGAGAACATGGTTCTTGTACTATCTCTTGACATCTACCTATGTGCCAGGGTGTGATAAAATAAAAAAATGTTGATCAGTGTGCGCCAACTCTTGGTAAAAGCAGTGGAGCTAGCCAAAAATACTACAAATCAATGAAATGTCAAAGAAAAGCTCTCATTCCACAAAGTCAATTATCAAAAGAGCTTCCACCAAAGGCGAGCGCTCCCAACCATTTCAAAAGTGTCCACTTGGACCACTGCTATTAGGACCAGGAGTCGGGCTTGCACCAAAAAAGGGCTCTGCATCGTAAATGCTACAAGTCTGGGTGTAGAAGGTATAATAGATACTCAAAAAAGACACACCCCGGTGTACTCCCAGGAAAACAAGTGCAGACGGCTCCAACTTCTCTTGACGGACGCACTGATCAACACCAAAAAAAATGCGTTGAGTAATAAGGCACTTGAGAGGATCCTTGTTCCAATGAGAGGGAGAGAAGAAATGACACAATCCTATGCCCTCCATCAACTGGCCTTCCATCTACACTTTTAAGTCTGACAACTAAAGAGACGGTGGATTGGATGCAAGAAATGATTTATTCCCTAGTGTTGAGGATCGGGTCCTTAGGAGAGTCTCTTGCACTGGAACCTTGGGTGACGTTGTGACTCTACTCTTGTAACTGCGGTCAACACTTAAAGTCATATCCCTACTATATATGTATACAAAGAGAGTCTGATGATTAGGGAAATTGGATACCTTTTGACTAGAGCTTGGTTCAGCTTAGAATTTTAGGATCTCTAAAACCAAGAGTTCTTGAACGGATCAAGTCTTGTATTCACATGCACAGTCAGGGGTTAACCCAACTTATTCATTCTTTATTTGCTCGAGGACTAGCAAAGTTTAAGTATAGGGGGGTGATGAATCCACGATTCATCATCTCAATATCTTGATCTTAGCAAAATCCCCGAGTAAAAGCTCATAAAAATGTCCATAAAATCAATAAATTAACAAAATGATTCTTGTAAATAAAACTCACTAATTATTGTATATTAGATTGTACAAGATAAATTACACATAAAAAGCCGCAAAATCAAAGGAGTTTTATACATGTAAATAGCCCAAAACTTTATGTATTTTTAATAATTTCATATCAACTCCTTTTTGGCTAATTCTTTCTCCAACATGTTTATATCAATGTATATAAAAATACAAAAATACAAAACAAATTTCAACTCAAATAAATGCTCCTAGATCCCAAAGAGAAAAAAAGCCGTAAAGTCCAACTTCCAAGCTAAATTCCCGCTCCGTATGAACTCCAAATTCACCAAACTCACTTTTAAAGTTCAAGTTAGAAAATTATCTATCCAACGGAAGTGGTTTCATTAAAATCGGAGCTCATTTGCAAAAGTTGGGTTTTGGGACCTAGATGTACATTGTATATTATGTATATATTCATTCCTTCTTCATTTTTATTTTATCTTTCTTAATTAGTAAAAATACAAAAAAATCATACTTGTGTTATATTTTGATTATACTATTTTATTGTATTTTTTCTGTTGTAAATATCTCTTATTAAAAAGAAAAAAAATACATATTAGAAAAGCAAACAAAAAAATGTACATGTTGTATGTATTCACTTGTAAATTCACCATTTTTTCCCACTTTATTTTTGTTGTATTTAAAGTAGCATACTTTATATCATTATTTATTTATTTAATTTCCATTCTCTACAATAACCACCATTCAACTCTATACCACCAACCTCCATTCAACCCCACCATTTTTCTAACTTCTAATTCAACTCCACCATTTTATTAACCTCCATCCCACTCCATCTTAATTCTAACTTCCATTTTTTCCATCTCTTTATATACATTCCATCCTCCTCAATTTGCCTTTGATCCATCTTTATGTGAGGAGAGTCTAGTTCCCAGAGTTGAATCGGTGACAGCGACACAACCGCGGTCGAGCGACGACGGCCCTCTCTCTGGTGAGATCCGTTGGCTTTTTGGCCAACATCGCAGCCGCAACCACGCGCTGCTCGAGCTCATCGCACGCCGGCAATTTGAGCGAAGACCGTGCTCACGAGAGCACCCCATAGGCGCCCGCGTTCATCGTAGGTAATTTTAGTTCATCTTGTCTTCACTTTTATCTTTGTAATTTCTTTAGTCCATCATATCACCCCACCATTTTATTTCATCACTCATCTCCATCATCATCATCATACACCACCACATCATTTTGTTTCTCATTAGTTTCAATCCTTTTTTTAAGGAAATTAAAAAAATTTAAAAAATATATAAACAAAAAATTCCTTTCTTTTACATCAGTAAAAATCAAAAAAAACAAAAAAAATTAAAAAAACGTAGCGGTGGGAAGAACCCACCGCCGCCCGCCCTCCCCTTCCGGTCGGTTGCCACCGCCGCCGCCCCAATCGGCGCCCTCTTCCACGCCTCGCCGTCCACCGTGCCTCGCCGCCTCTTCCCAGGACGCGCGCCTCCGCCGTGCGCGGCCACCTCGCCCTCGCCAACTTCCACGCCCCTGCGGCCCCCCTTGCGCCGCCCTCTCCGCCGCGCCATCGCCGCCGAACAGCCAAGGCAGCACCGCCCTCCTCCGCGCGACTGCCAACGCGCGCCGCCCTTGCCAACCTCCGCCGACCGCATCTCCTCTTTGGGTTCATCCCCAATCGGCCTGGAGAAGAAGAAGAGAAGGTCTTTATTTTTTTTATTTTATGTAAAAATTGCATTTTGTTTATTATATGTTTATAATATTGCATATAAGTCTCTGTTTATAACTTGCATTGTAATCTTCAAATTCTATTTTGCACAAAGACCCCTATGTTCATGCGTTAATTTGGACATCAATCTTGCATCTTTTTATTCAATGAAAAATGGCATTGTGTTGAGCAACTAATTTTGTACGTTCTGAATATTTTTTTGTATTTTTGTGAGTTGTGGGTAATTAATTAAAATTGTTTAACTGAAAATCCATATATTTTACCCATTCCGTGCTCTTAAAATTATATCTCACACATAGTTACTCTAAAAATTCCACAAAAAATATATGTGATGCCATGAAGAGTGATGTAGTTACTGTCCAAATTTCATCCAAAATGGAGTTGTCTTGTGCCTTAAATAAATTTTAGAGTGATTTTAGTTTTTGATTTTTAATTAAATCCCCGTATATTCTTTTTGCGAAATTTCAACTCTCCTGGATTCTAGATCTAAATATCTTTGTGAGATAATTCGCATTCTGATTAATTTGATAACTGGATTAACTAGGAATTAATTACTCACTGTCACTCTGTTTCCACTAAAAAATATATAAAAAAATTCATAACTTGTCAAAAAATTCCAAAAAAATTACTGTAGTCTTCTTTCATCATGTTTTCATTCCAGTAATTTTTTAATATCTTTTACTTACTGTTTGTGTGAGAAATTGCGAAAAAACCCATAAAAAGTGTGCATTTTTATTTATTGCATTTTAACCCCTAAAATTACAAAAAAAATATGTTTTGTCTTCCCCACTGGATTAGGACTTTAGGAAAAATATAATTTGGCTGAATTGGGTTAATTTGACATTAAAATTAATTTGGCCTTGTTTGTGTTTTCTTAGTGTCTTAATTCACCCGCATTTGCATTCTATTTGCATAAAAAAAATATAAAAAATACCACTTGGAAATCTAGATCTTTATTTTAAAATTAAACCTCAAGTTGTTCCTTTGCCTCCCTGTGTTCGACCCCGGACTTGCCCGGGATATAAATTAAGCCGAGACGCTCTTCACGGAGATCTTCTCTCGGTTCTGACTGAATCGCTAAGTACACGTATTACAACGTGACCAAATTAAACAACGTATTTAGCGACTCGTCAGACATCAAACAAAGACACGAAATATTTTTGAAGGTATTTTTAAGTCTAAAAATACCACGAATTTTTGCTTTGTTATTTTTTTGTGGTTTTTAATTTATTCAGGACTCTGTTAATTACAGGATATTAACCAGGATTTATTGACAAAACTTTAAGCAAGGGGGTTAATTATAGGAAATAAAGATGATGAAACTGAGGTTCATCAGTGCCTCAGTCCCACTAAGGTTTGTGCTTCATACTGGAGTCTTGGACTTGTCATGGGTCATCTGATCAAATGATCGGACGATACCTTCTTTCGAAAACCGGTCTTCCTCCTCTGTGCATGACGGATGCAAGGCAATGTTCCGGTGATAGTACGTTACCTCTTCCGACCTCCTCGTGCTCCTCTGAAGGTCGAAAATTCTTCCTGAGGGGCTCACGAAGGTTGCAGAAGTCAGAAGAAGGATCTAGGGTTGCCTGAAGCTCCTCGTTGATGACGGATCACTGATGAAGATCCTCTAGAATGGATATGACTTGGAGCTTCTGACCATTGAGTGTTTTGACCTGTTGCGTTTACCGGTTGCATAGCTGAAGCGAAAGTGTGTAGGGGGGAGTGCAATGGAGTCCAGGAGGATGAGGAAGGTGGGGACCTGATGAGTTCCTCCACCATAGTGGCACAAGAAAGGGGGTGACAGAAAAGTGTGAAGGTGAGGGTATGTGACATGCTAGACCTCGACGAGTCGCTAAATACGATGTTTAATTTAGGCACGTTGTAGTACGTGTACTTAGCGATTCAGTCAGAACCGAGAGAAGGATCTCCATGAAGAGTGTCTCGGCTTAATTTATATCCCGGGCAAGTCCAGGGTCGAACACAGGGAGGCAAAGGAACAACTTGGGTTTAATTTTAAAACTTAGGTCTAGACTTCCAAGCAGTTTTTTTTAATTTTTTTATGCAAATAGAATGCAAATGTAAATGAATTACGACACTAAGAAATCACACAACTTAGCCAAATTAATTTTAATGAGAAATTAATTCAATTCAGCCAAATTATATTTTTCATAGAATCCTAATCGAGATATGAATGCATACATTTTTTGTATTTTTCAGGGTTAAAATGCAACAATTAAAAATATACACTTTTTATGAGTTTTTTTCACAATTTTTCCCACAAACAATAAGCAAAAATTATGAAAATTTTACTGGAACATACACATGATGCAAGGAAGATATAGTAATATTTTTGGAATTTTTTGACAAATTATGAATTTTTTATGGATTTTTTAGTGAAATCAGAGTGACAGTGAGTAAATAATTCCTAATAAATCCATAGTAGCAAATTAGGCAGAGAATGAATTATCTCATATAGATATTTTCATATGGAATCCAGGAGAGTTGAAATTTCGCAAAAATGATGTACGTGGATTTAATTAAAAATCATCACTCTACAATTTATTTCAGGTACAAGACAACTTCACTTTGGATGAAATTTGGACAGTATCTCAATCACATTTCAAGGCATCATGTCTATTTTTTGTAGAAATTTTAGAGTAACAATGAGTCTGATATGAATTTAATAGCACAGAATGGGTAAAATATGCAAAATTTCCATTAGACAATTTTAATTAATTACCCAAATATCACAAAAATATAAATAAATATCTACCTGGTAGAGAATTAGTTGCTCAACATTAAAACATTTTTTATTGAATAAGAAGATGCAAAATATAGGTCCAAATTTAAAGTCAAACACAGGAATCTCTGTGCAAATTCCGTAATTGAAAATGCAATACAAACTACACACAGGGACTCGATTGTAATTACAAAAAATAGAAAAATATAAAATGCAATTTTCACATAAATTAAAAATAATAATAAAAGATCTTCTTCTTCGTCCTGACGTGAGCGGCTAGGGCAGGGGAGGACCACGGAAGGGGCGACTCCGCCGCGCACTCGATCGTGGCTGAGGAGGTGTGGAGAGGTGACGGCGGCCGGCAGGCCACGCAAGGAGGGGTGATGCAGCTGCTGGCAGGCGGTGAGGCACTGCGGGCTGGAGCTCTGGCGGAAGGGGACGGCGGTTGGCGAGCGGGTGGCCGCGGCTGCTGGCGTCGCTCACGCGCGGCGACGGCGAGGAAGACCAGTGCGACCTGTAGCAGGTGGTGCCCGACAATGCGCGGAGGAGGGGCCGCCCGCAGCGGGCGGCGGTGGGTTCCCCCCACCGCTGGGTTGTTTTTTTTTAATTTTTTTAATTACTGAAATGTTGTGACAAAAAATTTTAAAGAAATTTTAATTTTTCTATTTTTAGTTTTTTTTAAACAGGAAGAAAAGCAATGCAAACGAATCGATGTGGAGTTGGTAATACTATGATGAAGTGAGATGATAACTGCAAATATGAACAAATGAAGGTGACAAATAGATGGTGATGTGAATAGAAAATTGAGAAAATAACAATGATGATAAAATTAAGGGGAAATACCTATGATGGAGACGGTAGCCTATGGAGTGCTCACGAGAGCACGGTCTTTGCTCGAATCGCCGGCGTGCAATGAGCTCGAGCAGCGCACGGTTGCGGATGCGATGTTGGCCAAAAACCAACGGATCTCACCAGATAGAGGGTTGTCGTCGCTCGACCGCGATTACGTCGTTGTCACCGATTCAACTCTAGGAACTAGGCTCTCCTCACATAAAGATGGTTCCAGTGCAAATTGAGGAGGATGGGATGTATATAAAGATGATGAAATCAGAAGTTTATTAAAATGGTGGGAGGTTATTTTATTAATGGAGTTGAATGAGAGGTTTAAAAAATGGTGGGGTTGAATGGAGGTTGGTGGTAGAAAGAGTTGAATGGTGGTTATTGTAGAGAATGTAAAATAAATAAATAAATAAAATGAAATAAAGTAAGCTACTTTAAATACAACAAAATATATAATGAAGGAAAAAATATGGAGAATTTATATGGGAATACATACAACATGTACTTTTTTTTGCTTTTCTAATATGTATTTTTTTGTCTTTTTAATAAGAGATATTTACAACAGAAAAATACAGTAAAAAAGTATAATCAAAATACAACATAATCATATTTTTTTGTATTTTAATAATTAGGAAAGATAAAATAAAAAAATGAAGAAAGAATGAATATATACATAATATACAATGTACATTTAGGTCCCAAACCCCAACTTTTGCAAATGAGCTCCGATTTTAATGAAACCATTTCCATTGTATAGATAATTTTCTAACTTGAACTTTAAAAGTGAGTTTGGTGAATTTGGAGTTCATACGGAGCGGGAATTTGGCTTGGAAGTTGGTCTTTACGGCCTTTTCCCTTCGGGATCTAGGAGCATTTATTTGAGATAACATTTGTTTTGTATTTTTGTATTTTTATATACATTGTTAGAACAAGTTGGAGAAAGAATTAGCCAAAAAAGAGTTGAAATGAAATTATTAAAAATACATATAGTTTTGGGCTATTTACATGTGAGAAACTCCTTTGATTTTGTGGCTTTTTATTTTTAATTTATTTTTGTACAATGTAATATACAATAAATAGTGTGTTTTATTTACAAGAGTCATTTTGTTAATTTATTGATTTTATGGACATTTTTCTGGGATTTTACTTGGGGGATTTTGCTAAGATCAAGATCTTGAGATGATGAATCGTGGATTCATCACCCCCCTATATTTAAACTTTACTAGTCCTCGAGCAAATAAAGAATGAATAAGTTGTATTAACCCCTGACTGTGCATGTGAATACAAGAGTTGATCCGTTCAAGAATTCTCAGTTTTAGAGATCCTAAAATTCTAAGCTGAACCAAGCTCTAGTCAAAAGGTATCCAATTTCCCTAATCATCAGACTCTCTTTGTATACATATATAATAGGGATATGACTTTAAGTGTTGACCGCAGTTACAAGAGTAGAGTCACAACGTCACCCAAGGTTCCAAGTCCAAGAGACTCTCCTAAGGACCCGATCCTCAACACTAGGGAATAAACCATTTCTTGCATCCAATCCACCGTCTCTTTAGTTGTCAGACTTGAAAGTGTAGATGGAAGGCCAGTTGATGGAGGGTATAGGATTGTGTCATTTCTTATCTCCCTCTCATTGGAACAAGGATCCTCTCAAGTGCCTTATTATGCAACGAATATTTTTGGTGCTGATCAGTGCGTCCGTCAAGAGAAGTTGGAGTCGTCTGCACTTGTTTTCCTGGGAGTGTGTGCCTTTTTTGAGTATCTATTATACCTTCTACACCCAGACTTGTAGCATTTACGATGCAGAGACTTTTTTTGGTGCAAGCCCGACTCCTGGTCCTAATAGCGGTGGTCCAAGTGGACACTTTGAAATGGTTGGGAGAGCTCGCCTTTGGTGGAAGCTCTTTTGGTAATTGACTTTGTGGAATGAGAGTTTTTTTAACATTTCATTACTTTGTAGTATTTTTGGCTAGCTCCACTGCTTTTACCAAGAGTTGGCGCACACTGATCAATAATTTTTTATTTTATCACACCCTGACACATAGGTAAATGTCAAGAGATAGTACAAGAACCATGTTCTCATACTGGCTAAAGATGCTGACACTCAGGTTTCATGAAGCCTTCATTGATTTTATCCCATCTTCGAGCATCATCAAATCAAGTCCAAACTCAAATACCTCATTCCAGTTCTTCAAGTGAAATTTCAACTCATCTCATCATAACTGTAGTCGTGTATGTGAGGTGTTGATCATATTCTTAAGGTAGAGACTAAGCATGCAATATAGCACACAAATCTTTTAAACTAGGGAAATGTGAATAATTAAGTCGAAGACCCTAATGACTAAGGCTGGTTAACTCAAAATCTTAAGACCTCATAAACCAAGTGTTCTTGAACATCACTAGTCTTGTGTGAAAGTGAATTGTGTTAGGGATTAAACCAACTTATTAGTTAGTGTTTTTTTGTGATTTTTTAGAGAGCTTTTTTGAAAAATAAAGGAAAAGAAGAAAGTTTTTTTAGAAAAAGTTTTGCTTTTTTAAAGGTTTTTTTAAAGAGATTGGTATATAAGAAAAGACATTTTTTTGAAAAAGTTTTTTAAGAAAATAAGGAAAAATTATTTTTTTTGGAAAAAATAGGTTTTTTTATCCATCCCATAATTATTGTATAATATATACAAAAATACGTGAAAGTATGAGCTATGAGTGAAGTATATATGTAATATATACACGCCCCCTATACTTAGCATGTGCTATCTCCTCAGAGCACAAGAAGCGAGAAAAAGACATAGCTCGTGCTAAGCGTAGGATGGCTAAAATAAAAAATAATATAGAGTCGATATGCCCCCCCTATACTTAGGCTCTGGTTAGCCTAAGTATAGCAGAAGAGCAAAAAAATGGGACGGATGAGGTCAAGAGGAGAAATGGATGAGTATATACACAAGGCGGGCATCGGTTCCCCCTATACTTAGGCTCTGGTCAACCTAAGTATAGGACATGAGTAAGTGTGAGAACCGATGTGATCTGGAGAATATACAAAGAAGGGCGAATGAACAAGAGGAATTAATCTTTTAAGATGTTGAATCTTGATGCTACATCTTCATGACGAGTAATATGATGTATCTGCTCTGTGCTCACTCTGCATGAAGTTGATGATCTCGACTTCGACTAACTGCTCTTTCGAATCTACAAAATGCTTCAATAGTTGTCCATTTATCACATGAGATTGTGCACCATCTGTGAGATCGGCTATCTCTACACTTCCATTCTCGTGCACTTTCCTAACAACAAAGGGACCCGCCCATTTAGATTTGAGCTTCCCATGGAACATCTTTAACCTAGCATTGAACAACCATACCTTTTGTCCAGGTACAAAGTCTTCGCACCTAATGTGTTGATCATGCCATCTCTTTACTTTGTCCTAATAAATCAAACTGTTGTCATATGCCCTGTTTCGGATTTCCATGAGCTCGTTCAAGTTCAAGTCTCGACAAAGCTTCCCTAGGTGACAACTCCAGTTAATCTTCTTAATTGCCCATTCGGATTTATGAATCAATTCTGTGGGTAAATGGCATGGCTTGCCATAGATCATTCTAAATGGTGAAGTACCCAATGGTGTCTTGTAGGCTGTCCTATAGGCCCACAGAACTTGGTCCAAGAGCTGAGACCAGTTCTTCCTATCAGGACAAACCAATTTCTGCAAAATACTCTTTACCTCTCTATTCCAAACCTCTGCCATGCCATTGGACTGTGGGTGGTAAGGACTAGTAACTCTATGCTCAAATCCATTGTCCTTAGCTAAAGATCTCATATCTCGGTTCACAAAGTGGCTACCCCCATTAGATATCAAAACTTTTGGCACCCCAAACCCAGCAATAATATGATCTCTCACAAACTTACAGACAGTCTTGCTGTCTGCGGTTTGGGTTGGGATAGCCTCCACCCACCTAGATAGATAATCAACCGCCACCATAAAATCTATGCCCCATGCATCAAAAACATCACAAATAATCATCGGTTGCATGGGCTTCTCATCTCTCTGTCCAACTGTCCCTCCCATCCTTTTGACAGATAGGGCACGACCGTACAAAATCAATAGCATCTCTAAACAAGGTCGGCCAATACAATCCACATTGAAGTACTTTGTGAGCGGTTCACTTTCCCGAATGGTGTCCTCCAGCCTCAAGTGAATGACAATATGTGAGGACACTCTGGTATTCCTCCTGAGGAATACACCTTCTATAAAAAACAATCCGGTCCTTCGAAGAAAAGGAAAGGATCGTCCCAGTGGTATCTCCTCGAATCCGACTTCAGTCGATCAATGCTGCTCCTAGTCCAACCATGGGGAACCTGCTTGGAAATAAGATAGTTCACCATGTTGGCATACCATGGGAGTGAGTCAATAACACAAATTGACTCATCTGGGAAGGTCTCTCTAATCCGCACATAATCAGGAGAATCCTTAAATTCAATCCGAGAAAGGTGATTAGCCAGAACATTCTTCACTCCAGGTTTATCTTTTTATCTCCAAATCAAATTCCTGGAGGACTAAAATTCACCTAAGAAGATGTGCCTTCGCGTCCTTCTTTTCCATTAAGTATCGAATGGCTGTGTGATATGTGTAAATTGTCACCTTAGAGCCCAAAATATATGATATGAACTTCTCGAGGGCCCATACTACCGCGGGCATTTCCTTTTCAGTCACTGTATAATTTTTCTGTGTAGGATCTAATACTTTGCTCGCATAATGGATCGCAAACGGAATCCCTTCTCGCCGTTGTCCTAACACAACTCCTATAGCGAAATCTGAAGCGTCAGTCATGATCTCAAAGGGGAGAGACCAGTCAGGAGCTTGTAGGATAGGCGAGGCACAAATCTTCCTCTTCAAGAGCTCAAAGGCCTCCAGACACCTGCGATCTACAACGAACTCCGTGACTTTCCCTAAGAGCTCAGTCAGTGGGCGGGAGATCTTTGAAAATACTGAATGAATCTTCTATAGGATCCAACATGCCCTAAGAATGACCGCACTGGCGTCACGTTGGTAGGTGGATCGAGTTTCTCGATCACCTCCACCTTGGCAGGGTCAACTTCCATTCCCCTTTTGGAGATGACATGCCCCAACACGATACCCTCTGTCACCATAAAGTGACTCTTCTCCCAGGAGAGTACCAGATTTACTTCTCTACACATCGTGAGGACTCGGTCCAAGTGTGCTAAACATGTATCAAAAGAATTACCATGAACACTTCCAGGAAATCTCCCACCATCTCGGCAAATATGTCTATCATGCACCGCTGAAATGTGCCCGGGACATTGCAGACCCCGAATGGCATGCACCTAAAAGCTTAAGTGCCGAATGGACATGTGAATGTGGTCTTTTCCTGGTCCTCAGGGGCTATGGCCACCTGGTTGTAGCCTGAGTACCATCAAGAAAACAGAAGAAATCTTTCCCTGCGAGTCTCTCCAAGATCTAATCAATAAAAGTCAAGGGAAAGTGATCTTTCTTGATCGCAACATTCAGGCGCCTGTAGTCAACACAGACATGCCACGACGTAGGTACTCGTGTCGCAATCTCTACCCCCTCGTCGTTGGTGACCATCTGAATTCCCGACTTCTTCGGGACAACATGAAGCGGGGCCACCCACTTGGAATCAGAAATAGGATATACCCTGCTTTGCACCATTTCTCAATCTCTTTCTTCACCACTTACCGTAGATTGAGGTTGAGTCTCCTTTGGAACTCACGGGAAGGTCTCACATTATCCTCAGTAAAAATGTGGTGCGAGCAGAGAGCGGGGTTAATACCCATGAGATCCGACACTGTCCAGCCTATTGCTTTGCGGTTCCTCTCTAAGACCTCTAACAACCTAGACTCCTGTTCTAAAGTCAAGTCTGAGCTAATGATGACAAGATATCTCTCTTTGGGTCCCGCAAGAAAGGCATACTTGAGTGTAGGAGGTAGTGATTTCAGTTCTGGCAATGTGGTATCATCAAGCAAATCTGGCTGAACTGAATCTGAATATGGTTCCGTGCTGCATGAAGGCGGGCTAAGCTGAGTAGTACTCGCCACCAAATCAGAAGTATCGGGAGTCGTATCGTCAAAAATATCCAAACAATCGGTAAAAGCCACGTCCGACTCGTCATCTATGTCCCATGATTATTCCGAAGAGGATGGGATTTGACAGATCCAGATGGATCTATACGTCATCATAGGAATAGGTAGATTCATCTCTAACAAGATCAGACAACACCTGACAAACTGCATCATGCATTATGTCCTCTCCAGATGAAAGGGTCTCGCTCTGTCCTGAAGAAATTTGTCTCCAAATCCCAACGGTGCTAATCATTCTGCAATCTGCCTTTGATTATGAGTACTCTGTGCTACTCTCTGAATCGGGTCGCTGACACTTGGTTTGCTTCATCCCGAGGTTCACTTCTCCGCCTGGAGAACGGAACTTCATCATTCCCGTACCATAATTCAAAGCTGCGCCTGCGGTCCTAAGGAAGGGCCGCTCAAGAATGATATGAGATTCTCTCCAATGATTGGGGGTCTCCATGTCCAAGACTGTGAAGTCAACCTGATAGTTCTGCCCTCAATCGAGATAACGACGTTCTTCAATTCTCCCTTAGGTCTTTTCACTAAACTTTCAATGAATTGGAGTAAAGCTCTAGATTTACGAAGTGGTCCCAACTCCAATTTCTGATATAGTGCTAAGGGAAGTAAGTTGATCGAAGAACCATTGTCTAAGAGTGTGCATGCAAATGCAATGTCGTCAATACGACTCTCCACATAGTGAGCACCCATGTCTCTATTTTTCCCCGGCAAAGTCTGATTCTTGAGACAATAGGTTGTGGCTACTGATAAGACATGTGTCTTTATATTTCGGTTATCTTTCTTCCTGCTAACCCTTACAGGTGTACATCTCACCTTAAGGTATTTCTGGAATGTAGGATGATTAGCCACATACTCATCAAACGACACTTTAACTGTGATATTTCTTTACAAAACCGTGCCATATCAGGGTCATATTCTGAATCTTTTTGATGCGCTTTCCTGCCGTAAGAGCACGGGGGAAACGGATTGAAGCTAGGGAAACAGAGGATGAAGAGTCTGAATCATGAACTGAAATATCATTCTTTGCATTAATACGGAAACAGAGTTCTTCATACATGAATCTTTTTGACGCAACATGGGATCGAAATCAAATCTATCTACTATAGGTTGTGGAATAGAAGCTGGAGTGGTATCCGCCACAATCGGAGATGCAAGGTCCTCCGTAGAATCATAAGTGTATCCATGCTGCCGATGCTGCATACGTGCTCTCCTCCTCCTCTCGTCTCCCCGAGTAGTTATCCTCAAATGTTGCTGATGGGGCTCCGAAATATGATGCCTCTCCTCCTCGTCCTCTGAAGACTCCTCAGGTAGAGCTCCAGAGATGCCCCTCCTCATGTCCCTTGTCTGATCAGGTACGATTATGGTCCTTCCGCTCCTGAGTGACATGTGGTTAGCCTCATCACACGAAAGAATATCATATTCAGATCTAGGAGATGCTGAATAGTATACCTGACCAAAGTGCTGCTGAGAACTAGATCGGTTCAGGCTATTGGGGTTAGCCTAAACTTGGGCTAGGATAGAGGTAGAGGATGCAGTCTGCTCGTCTCGCCATCTGGACAGGCAGTTGACATCCACCGTAAGTCATGAATCTCGTTCCTGTAGGAACATAGCTCGTCGAGTATCTGCTACTGTATATCCACGAGACTAGACGATGAAGGAAGTGGATAAGATTGGGAAGAAGAACGGGAAGACTGGCGCTGCTGGCCAGAGTACTGCCTCTGTTGTTGCTGCTGCTGCTGGGGTTGCGGGCCTGCTAACCCGCCAGGTAATGGCCCTGTCGGCCATACTGCTGGTACTGCTGCCTCTGCTGCTGGGGTGGCCGGAATCCAAGGCTCTGCTGTGAAGGAGGTGGTGCAAAGGTGAATGCGGTGTTGTGAAAGGTCGGGGGACGCTGATAGGTCTGTCGGTCTCCCGTACTTCCCTGCTTGGTAGGGTCCTGAGTATACCATATCCCATTCACCTCCCAACCCGGTGGAGGATCCTCCTGAACTGTCTCTGCTAATGGAGGTGGCTGCTGGAAAGAGTGGGTGTAGGATTGGTCCTGCTCCCATGACTGGGGTTGCCCTGACACCGACTGCTCCTGAACATGGTGAACTCGGTATACGGGAGCAGAGGGTGCAGTCACGACAGGTATCTTTATCTTAGATGCCCTATCAGTCAACTCCTCCATTTGTTTTGGGATCTTGGAGACGCTCCGGTCTAATTCATCAATTCTCCTATCAATCCTCTCGACTAAAGTAAGCTTGTCAGCAATGAATTCCTTGCTAGGGATAACGTCCTGAGAGAGATCGACTATAGCTAATTTTCCCCCTCCAGGTGAGAGTGAACTGGGGGATGGTGTATAGGCCCTGCTGGCCATCTGTGAGCGGCGAGTTTATCAGCCATCTGCTCGAATACCTTCTAGACGGTATCCGCTCCTCGAGATGTATAGCTGCTTCCACAGGCAGCTCTCACTAAACCCTGCATCTCAGGTTTAAGACCAGTAAAGAATGATTGGACCAAGATGTTATCATCCAGTCCATGACAGGGACACTTCTGTAGGATGTCCTTGAATCTTTCCCAAGCATCACAAAAGGCTTCCTGGGGTAATTGGGAAAAACTCGTAATGCACGTCCTCATCATGTTAGTTCTATTCAACGGGTAGAACTTCTTCAGAAATAGGTCCTTGAACTGGGCATAAGTAGTGACTGTAACTCCCAAGTTCTTTACCCAGTAGTCGGCTTTGCCACCCAAGGCAAATTGAAAGGCTTTGAGCCTAATATAATCCTGGCTAACATTATTATGTTTGAGGTTATCACAGATGAGCTCAAAGTCCCTTAGAAATGCATATGGCCCCTCAGAAGCATTCCCATCAAAATGTGGCAGCAGGTTCAGAAAATGCGGCTTCAATTCAAAATCAACAGTGGGTTCGGCCGGACTCAAGTAGTTCCGAATTTGATATTGTCTGGGGTTATACGTCGCATCCATTGGTGGTTCGACCCCAACATTTAGTTGTCCCAACTGAGCTCTCAGTAATGCGTGTTGCTGCTCAGATGCAGCTAATCTGGCAAGTATCATCCTCATTGGGTCTTCATGGTTCTCTTCTTCATCGTCTCTCTTCTTTGGAGGCATTTTACTTTAAATCTTCTTTATGGCCTGAATCATCAAGGTGTTCTTGATTAGAAGAGGTTTTATGTATCAAGGTATTTCTCATCGAGGCGAAGGTCTTCCTCGGTGAGGTGGGAAGAGAGAAAGGGAATGGTTTGAGAGTAACCATCCCGAGAGTGAGTGATCCTGGGCTCAAGAGGGTCATGAGTCCAGGTTGGTCCAAGTTGCGTATGGACATGTGAAGACATACTTCTTGGAGGGATCAACGAGAGATTCGCAAAGTCCGAATAAATATCCCCCAATCAGTCATCTTCGATGTCAAAAGAAACGATTAGAACACGATATTTAATGAGGCGCTAGTTCTACAGTGCACGTAAATGTACGGAGTGAAACTCACACAATACAAACCACAATTCATACCCTCAATTTCACCAACTCAATACGTGATAGCCGTAAGAGTTCGGTCGAATTATCTTGTCAATTTTAGTTGGTGAGAAATACAATCTTGGAAAGATTAACGAGACTGGCCCGGTTCTTACGACTAGTTTGACCTACTTTCAGTCAGTATAGGAATAAGTACAGGCCGAAGCCTGTTCCTTGAGGACTAAAGCGTCCTCTAAACCTCCCACTCTACTAAGGAAGTCCGAACCGTATAAATACAGCTACCCGTATTCCTCACTGAAAAGTAGCTAATCGCCTGAAAATAAAGAACCAGTAGTAAGTAAGAAATCCTGGCTTGGCTCTATCCTAGGGTCGTCTCTCTCTCACTTGCAAGTAAAACAAACAATGAGGGCTTTATGCACCCGAGAACATGGGTTCTTTTTATTCCAATTTTTTTAAATCAACCTGCTCAATTCAGTCCCAATTTTAGAGTTAGGTTATCACTTGAAATTTATATGAACACACAAAAAACGTCTACCGTTCAATCCCAATTTCCTTTTGACCTTAAGTTGCAAAACAAGAGGGTAATCGGAAATCAGAATGCAAACGAGAAATTATGATGCATGCTCAGAAGAAGGTATACTTACTATGAATCCTAGCACTCTCCATGCATTATGCAGAACAGAATTTGTAAATTTTACACTAAATGCATGCAGATCGAGAAAACCACACCTAAACAGTATACTATTAGCGGGGAAGATTGATTTAATTTGAGCTAAGTAGTACGTGTCTATTTGCGTCTCATTATAAATCTTATAAGATATGCGAATCTTCTAAGATTTGTGCGGCCTAATTTACGATGGGCACAAACAAGTTTGATTCTATACTACCGTGTGCCTAATCCTTAATTTCGCCACTCAAGTCGAGCCCCACCTTCACAGGAGAGTGAAACATGTCTCGACACACCACAAATAATGTTCAAATCTTTTTACATGCGCGAGCTCTCAAACAAGAGCTGTTGTAAATGAGCAAACTACCTAAATAATTACAACAATAATTACAAAAATTCTCTCGAAATAAACATACTCTCCTAGTTCTTCAGCAGTCGGCACGCGTCGCGTCCGTCGACCTCCGATGTACTCTAAGTCCACCGGGCCCTCGCAAGGAAAATAAGATTTATATTAGAGAGATAAAAACAAAATATATACAATAATATGAAGAGAAATAATTTAAAGAAAATAGACTAAATACAATGTGGCTCGGGGGTCAGACTACCCGAGTAAATGAAAATCTAAATCTAAAATTTTAAATTAGTCCCTAAGCCGTTTTGCCTACCCGGCAACAGTGCCATCTGACGAGTCGCTAAATACGATGCTTAATTTAGGCACGTTGTAGTACGTGTACTTAGCGATTCAGTCAGAATCGAGAGAAGGATCTCCGGAAGAGTGTCTCGACTTAATTTATATCCTGAGCAAGTCCGCAGTCGAACACAGGGGGCAAAGGAACAACTTGGGTTTAATTTTAAAACATAGGTCTGGATTTCCAAGCATTTTTTTAATTTTTTATGCAAATAGAATGCAAATGCAAGTGAATTATGACACTAAGAAATCACACAACTTAGCCAAATTAATTTTAATGAGAAATTAATTCAATTCAACCAAATTATATTTTTCCTATAATCCTAATCCAGAGATAAATGCAACATACTTTTTTTATATTTTTCAGGGTTAAAATGCAACAATTAAAAATGCACACTTTTTATGGGGTTTTTCACACATTTTCCCACAAATAGTAAGCAAAAATTATGAAAAATTTTACTGGAACATACACATGACACAAGGAAGATATAGTAATATTTTTGGATTTTTGACAAATTACGATCTTTATGGATTTTTTAGTGAAATCAGAGTGACAATGAGTAAATAATTCCTAACAAATCCACAACAGCAAATTAGGCAGAGAGTGAATTATCTCATATAGATATTTTCATATGGAATCCAGGAGAATTGAAATTTCGCAAAAAATGATGTACATGGATTTAATTAAAAATCAAATACCAAAATAACTCTACAATTTATTTCAGGCACAAGACAACTCCACTTTGGATGAAATTTGATAGTATCTCAATCTCATTTTAAGGCATCATGTCTAATTTTTGTAGAATTTTTAGAGCAACAATGAGTCTGATATGAATTTAATAGCATAGAATGGGTAAAATATGCAAAATTTTCTATTAGACAATTTTAATTAATTACCTAAAATATCACAAAAATATAAATAAAATATCCACATGATAGAGAATTAGTGGCTCAACATTAAAACATTTTTTATTGAATAAGAAGATGCAAAATATAGGTCCAAATTTAAAATAAAACAAAGGGGTCTCTGTGCAAATTCCGTAATTGAAAATGCAATACAAACTACACACAGGGACTCGGATTGTAATTACAGAAAATAGAAAAATATAAAATGCAATTTTCACATAAATTAAAAAATAATAAAAGACCTTCTTTGTCCAGGCGTGAGCGGCTAGGGCAGGGGAGGACCACGGAAGGGGCGGCTCCTCCGTGCACTCGGCTGTGGCTGAGGAGGCACAGAGAGGTGACGGCGGTCGCCGGGCCACACGAGGTGGGGCAATGCGGCTGCTGGCAGGCGGTGAGGCACCGTGGGCTGGAGCTCTGGCGGAAGGGGACGGCGGCCGGCGCGCGGGTGGCCGTGGCTGCAGGCGCCGCTCACACGTGACGACGGCTAGGAAGACCGGTACGGCCTGTAGCGGGTGGCGCCCGGCAATGCACGGAGGAGGGGCTGCCCGCTGTGGGTTGGAGGCAGTAGTGGGCGGCAGTGTCGCGCGGCGGGCGGCGGTGAGTTCCCCCCACCGCTAAGTTTTTTTTTGAATTTTTTTAATTACTGAAATGTTGTGACGAAGTTTTTTAAAGAAATTTTAATTTTTCTATTTTTTAGTTTTTTTCAACAGAGAGAAAAGCAATGCAAATGAATTGATGTGGAGTTGGTAATACTATGATGAAGTGAGATGATAATTGCAAATATGAACAAATGAAGGTGACAAATAGATGGTGACGTGAATAAAAAATTGAGAAAATAACAATGATGATAAAATGAAGGGAAAATACCTACGATGGAGGTGGTCGCCTATGGTGTGCTCACGAGAGCATGATCTTCGCTCGAATCACCGGCATGCGATGAGCTCGAGCAGTGCGCGGTTGCGGCTGCGATGTTGGCCAAAAAACCAACGGATCTCACCGTATAGAGGGCTGTCGTCGCTCGACCGCGGTTATGTCGCTGTCACCGATTCAACTCTGGGAACTAGGCTCTCCTCACATAAAGATGGATCCAGTGCAAATTGAGGAGGATGCGATGTATATAAAGATGATGAAATGAGACGTTATTAAAACGATGGGAGGTTATTTTATTAATGGAGTTGAATGAGAGGTTTAAAAAATGGTGGGGTTGAATAGAGGTTGGTGGTAAAAAGAGTTGAATGGTGGTTATTATAGAGATTGTAAAATAAATAAATAAATAAATAAAATGAAATAAAGTAGGCTACTTTAAATACAACAAAATATATAAAGATAGAAAAATAGTGGAGAATTTACAAGGGAATACATACAACGTGTACAGTTTTTACTTTTCTAATATGTATTTTTGTCTTTTTAATAAGAGATATTTACAACAGAAAAATACCGTAAAATAGTATAATCAAAATACAATACAATCATATTTTTTGTATTTTTAATAATTAGGAAAGATAAAATAAAAAATGAAGAAAGAATGAATATATACATAATATACAATGTACATTTAGGTCCCAAAACCCAACTTTGCAAATGAACTCCGATTTTAATGAAATCACTTCCCGTTGGTACTAACTTGAACTTTAAAAGTGGGTTTGGTGAAATTGGAGTTCATACGGAGCGGGAATTTGGCTTGGAAGTTGGTCTTTACGGCTTTTTCCCTTTGGGATCTAGGAGCATTTATTTGAGATAAAATTTATTTTGTATTTTTTTATTTTTATATACATTGTTATGAACAAGATGGAGAAAGAATTAGCCAAAAATGAGTTGAAATGAAATTATTAAAAATATATGAAGTTTTGGGCTATTTACATGTAAGAAACTCCTTTTTAATTTTGCGGCTTTTTATTGTTAATTTATTTTTTGTACAATCTAATATACAATAAATAGTGTGTTTTATTTACAAGAGTCATTTTGTTAATTTATTGATTTTATGGATATTTTTTTGGGATTTTACTTGGGGTATTTTGCTAAGATCAAGATCTTGAGATGATGAATATTGCATTCATCAGACCCCCCCCACCGCGTGAGGGTTAGTGACGATCGAGGAAGGGTCTAGGGTTGGTCAACTCAAGGTGAAGTTATTGTATGCTACTAGAAAATTAAGAGAAAAACCAAAAAATATTGCAGAAGGGTCTACATGGAGCTTTGAAATATAACGAGAAACGGATGGGGGGTAGCTTGGGTTGAGCACCTAAGGGCACTCTGATCTTCGCTAAACTCTCTCAGCCATGGGGAAGACTCCGACGACCGTGGGACTGGTCGTAACATGGTTGGAAGCCATGGGTTGCACCGAGGGCTGCAACCCATTCTTTCTCTTCGATTCCTCCTCCCCCTGTCACGCGGAGGGGAAGAAGGCTAAGGTGAAGCTCCTCGTAAAGGTGGACGAAGAAAACTGGAGCTAGGAGGAGGTGCATTTGTAGAGATGGAGTGTAGTTACAAGATGATGGACGAGGTATTCATAACCGACACACGTCGTCCACATAAAATGGATCATGGGGAAATAATGGTTGCGCGAGATGACGGAGCATTAGGTTAACATCTGGGTGTAGACAATGAGACAGAAGGACGTGGAGAGTATTGAAGGAAATTTGGAGAAGGAACGGGTGTGACATGGCGTAACATATGGGAGTGGAAGGCAGGAGGTGGAAGACAGAGCCTCGGTCGTTTGATCAGGCAATCCAACGGCTAAGGAAAAGGCATTGATGCGCGCTCAAGATCAGATCAGGATATATGATCGAAAGGTAAGGATGCAGAAGAGAGAAAAGGGTGGAGATGCAATATGAGGATTGCATCGGACGATGGGGAGAGGAGACAGGTGGCGAGAGAAGAGGCGGGCCACGTAGGCAGCACATGAGGCACCACGTGGCCCAATGAGGAAGTTAAGAAATAAGAAAAATAATAAAATAATTATAGATTGAATTAAAAAAGTGCAAAATATGAACGTTGTAGATCTCGATGAGATCTACAAGTTTCATGTTGAATAGAAGGCCAAAATAAGTCATATGAACAAGGAAATAATTTTGAAAGAATTTTTAATGAATTAAAAACACCTCTATTAATCATTTTGTTATTTTTTGTATTTTTATTTATAAAAAACAAGAATAAATATATTCAATAACTATCTTTTTTTGAAATTTTTAATAAGAGGAAAATAACTGAAAAATAAAGAAAATAAAATAGTGGTAAATATGTACAATAACTAGGGTTGTTTATATACATGGATTAGTTTGTAATAAGGGTGAATTAGGGATAGATTTCACACGAATGTCTAAGCTAGGAGGATTATAACTGATAAATGTGATGATAAATTAGAGATTCATCACCCCTATATTTAAACCATGCTCATCCTCGAGCAATTAAAGAATAAAAGAGTCAGATTCATCTCTGACGGTGCATGTGAAGTTTCAATATTTAATTCATCAAGAACGCTTGGTTTTAGTGATCCAGAAATTCTAAGTTCAACCAAGCTCTAGTCAAAAGGAATATAAACTACTCTAATTATGGGACTCTCAATATGCACATTTAGTATAAAGATATGACATTTATTGTATGCTGCAATCATGAGAGTCAAGTCGAGATGTCACTCAAGGTCCCAGTTTAAAAAACTCTCCTCAAGACCTAATGCTCAACATCAGGGAATAAGTCAGTTCTTGCACTCGATCCATCGTCTTAATAGTTTGTCTGACTTGAAAGTGTAGAAAAGAAGGCCAGTTGATCGAGGGCATATGATTGTGTCATTTCTTCTCTTACTAACATTGGAACAATGGTCCTCTCGAGTGCCTTATTACTCAATACATATTTTTGGTTGCTCATCAGTGTGTCCATCAAGAGAGATTGGAGTCGTCCGCACTTGCTTTCTTGGGAGTGCACTGGGGTGTGTTTATTTTGAGTATTTAAGATAACTTCGCCACCAAGACTTGTATCACTGCATGATCCAGAGCCCTTTTTGGGTGCTAGCCTAACTCTTGATCCTAATAGCTTTAATCCAAACATACACTTTGAAATGGTTGTGCGAGCTCGCCTTTGATGGAAGATATTTGTAAATGACTTTGTATTGAGAGAGCTTCTCTTTCAACATTTCTTTTCTTTTTCTTTTGACTAGTTCCACTATTTTGACCAAGTTAGCGTACACTGATCAACAATTTATTAAGTTTCATCATACACTGGCACATATGTCAATATTAAGAGATATCATAAGAACTTGTTCTCATTATGGCTAGGGTTGCTGACACTCAAGTTTCATGAAGCTTTCATTGACTTTATCCCATCCTCGAGCATCACCAAATCAGGTCTAGACTCAAATCTCAAATCCCAATTCCTCAAGTGAAATCTCAACTCATCTCATCATTCATGCAGTTGTGAAGGTGATGTGCTGATCATATTATTAAAAGGTGGAGATTAAGTGTGGCAATATAACACCTATATCTTTCAAACTAGGGAAGCGAGGATTATTAAGTCCCAAACCCTAGTGACTAAGGCTGGTTAACTCAGATTCTTAAAGCCTCACAAACCAAGTGTTCTCAATTCCTTAAGCCTTGAGTGATAGAGGTTGTGTCAGGGATGCACAAACTCATAAGTTAATGTTTTTATGATTTTTGAATTCTACAAATTTTTGTGAGTTTTTAACTTCTTCAGAGAAATCAAGACTGGCCTAAACTCATATGATTAGTTGTATCTACTTTCAGCCAGTTATGGGTGTAAGTACGGACTGTCAGACGGCTACACATGTTACTTAAAAAACAATGCCATTCACGTTGTCTTTTAACCACCCACTCTACTAAGGGAGACCATAGTTCTCTCAATGAAAAGTAGGTAATCAATTTTTACTAAAGAAATTTTGATTTTTTGATATTTTATTTTTATTCTTAGAGTTAGACTTATTTAAACACAAATTAGTCTCGTTTTATCCCTTATTTTTGAAAATATTTTCCAACCCATGTCACATAATATATAGATTTTCAAAAGGTTTTCAAAACCCATATTTTTCAAAACATAATCAAATATTTTTAAAATAGTGCCACATAATTAGAAAAAAATTTCAAAAGCATTTACAATCATTTTTACATAAATCAGTTGAAAATACTTATACCCTAGCCCTAAAAAAGTTCGAAAATTTTCAGAATATGAGCTATGGCTAAAGTATATATGAAATATATACAGTACACCTCCATATACTTAACTTTTGCTATGTCCTCATAGCACAAAGTGAAATAAAGACATAGCTCATGCTAAAATATAGAAGGATATACTGGAACTAACTCAGGTCTCCTCCCTATAACTAGGTTATAAACAACCTAAATACAAGAAGAGGACCGGGAAAAGGGATCAAATGAGAGAAGAATAAAAGAGGACAGGGGCTCAGGTCCCTCCTATCCTTAGGTTGAGAAGAGCCTAAGGATAAAGATATGAAATGAAGGAGAAGGGACCCTAGGTGAACACTTGGAGATGGACATGGTTCCCCCTATACTTAGGCTGAAGAATAGCCTAAATATACTAAATATGGATCTGAGGATGGGGAACCATGACACCATTTAGGGATAGAGAGGAATGGATCTACAAGATGGTTGAATCATTGGGATGAATGAATCTATGGAGATGTAATAACGGGGTTTCTAAGGTTACGAGAGGTTTGGAAAGAATATACAACCATGGACTAATCAAGCAATATACCTCTAGTTCACCAACTCACACATGAAGACCAATAAGAGATGGTCATTTTATCTTGTTAGTTTTATTGGTGATCATCCACAATTTGAGCTCATTACACATGGCTTAATGATAGGTTTTGGGCACCAACCTACGGATACGTCCTCGCCTCTCAACATGCAACCCATATCCTGCATACAATGTGGGTATTGCTCTCTCATAAATCAAAGGTGGAATTTTTATTTTATTTAGTCAACGTGCATTATCAGTCCCAATTTTATGCTTAGGTTATCACTGAATTTAATGTGAAAACAAGTCAAGCATCCATCATCTAACGATTAGTACCAACTTCATTTAAAATCTTAGGTTATATAGCAAGAGGGAGATCCAGAAAAGTCGATGCAAACTGGAAAACCATGATGCATGCTCGAGAGAAAAACTTGCAGTGCCTCCATCATACACGTACAAGATTGAATTTAAAATTATCTCCACATGCATGCACGTCGAATGAAGTCACACCAGAACATGATACTATTAGTGGTAAGAATTGAATTAAATTTGGCTAAGTTGATCGATGTTTGAGTGCATCTCAATGAATCCGAGGAGATGAAGTGAATCTTCCATATACTTCTTGGTGTGTCCTACCAACGATCAAGCACAGAAGATATGAAATAAGAGAAGCTCAAAGAGCCACATGCCTTGTTAGCAATGTGAGCCCGGGGCGAACCATTCTCACAAATAAATGTTATTGTAATAAATGATTTATCAACAAAAGTTATTGATTATTTTTAACTCCCTTTCTGAGATTGAATGAATGAATGCACTATAAGGTCCCTTTGTACAATAAGGGTTATGTACCATGGCCAACTTGATGATCATACAGCTGTTGATTCATTGATTGAATCATAGAGGCTGATGCTTGGATGAATATCTAAGGAGTTAGATAGAGGACTCATCAAGCATCATCAAATGATTATTAAGTGATGATCTCCAGTCTGAGTAGGAGATGGCAATCCTTTCTCATATGGTTGATATCTGACCGACCTCTTGATGCAGGTCCTCTGCATGGGAATAGTGATTCAGAGGTGTCAGATTAGTTGAGTCAATGTGTTGACTTAACGAGATCGAGATAACCAAAGACCTATGTTGAATGCTATCACAGCATAGGCATGCATCCTCTGACCAGAGACAGATGTGTTGCTATATGTCTGAGTGTGTACATTTGGCAGACCAATAGGTTGATGACCTAGCCAAACCGGCGAGCTGGTGTGCATGTAAGGACATATGAGTAATACGATCTCTCAAAGGGATCATACAAGTTCACATGTGAACCGGGAGACATGAGCTCACTCATGAGGCATTGGGATTGATCAAATTCCATGCATGGTCGTCATGCTTTGGAAGCATGACATGAATTTGAAGGTAAGATATATGCTTTGGGAAAGCATATGATCTACACCAATTTCCAGTGACCAAGATTGAGAAACTTAATGATCAAACCTTGAAGATGACAGTGTAAAAGTGATCTTTATCTTTAGAATGATCATAGGTCCTCCAGTATGCAGGATGTACAGGTATTGGGAATACCTGAGGGTGATGTGATCATAAACGATTATATAACCATGACGCTTCCATTCTGAGGGAGTGATGAAATAGGTTTGGATTTTAGTGACTCCTCTCATTAGAGAAGCAACCTAATCTTAGTCCATGTACTGGACATTGATCTGAATAAGATTCAGATGCAATGAGAAGATTAGATCTATGGTCTTGATTTGACCAAGCATCTGTGGGAGGTCCATGGGATCTGGATTTGAGATATGATCTCAATAGCCAAGTCACTATACGTGGAACAATACAATCGCCCTGTCCTTATCTCCAAGTATCTGCAAAGAAATCGCATTATTCTTGAATGGGTTCAAGAATAATTCCATGGATCTGAGCATTGAGTAAATAATGATTAAATGTGATTTAATCATCTTGATGTGTGTAGAAATTGTCCAATATAATTAAATGTGATTTAATTATTATGGATAAGAATAATGTAGATAGAAATATCCAATTATTCATAATATATTTTAAATGTAATTTACAATGCATTAGAGAGAGCTAATTATAATTTATATTTGTTGATTAATTATTAATGTGTATTGGATACACATTGTGTAATTAATTGAAAATGTAAATTATATGTTGTTTTGGGTTGTGAATGTGATTCACAATTTTTCAATGGCAAGATTGCATTATTCTCAAAATTAATTGTGACTTATTTTTGAAGAATAAATCACAACAAAAGTTGTTGGAAATAATAATGGATATTTCCATGGAGATATGCAATCTCATGAAATCTCATGAGATTGCCTCCATATGGAATAAAGTGGACGGCCACCAAGTCCCACTTGGAATGGGTGGCCGTCCACCTTGTTATACATGGGAGATGTAATCTCCCTGTATATTATCTCCTTATTTGGTTGATGTAATTTAGGACTGATTTATATTTTATTTTATCAAATATATTTTGATCTAAATTAAATCATAATTTGTTGGTTTTTACCAACAACAATCTTGGCCATTGGATTGAATATAAATCAATCTCATCCATTGATTTTATATGTCCCATGGATTGAGATCCATGGATCCCAAAACCCTATAAATAGAGAGGCATACCATGCTCTCTAGGGATATGCAATTTTGGATCAAACTCTCTCTCTCTCATTCTTCTCACACGTCAACTCTCTCTCTCCCTCTTCTTGGTGGCCGTCCACCAAACCCTTGAGGAGAGACCCGTCGTCGCCTTCGCCACCGCGTCGCCGCTTCGACGTTCTTCGATTCACCGTCTTCTTAGAGTGCTATTCTCACAAAGAAGATGTTCGATCTCGTACAACGAGATCGGGAGCTAACCGTGCTTGGATTGACTTGTTGGATTGCAAGGCTCACGTGGTTCATCTCCGCACTTGCAAGCGACCTCTCCGACGATCGGACTTGAGACAGGAGGTCTCTTTTCTTAGAGACTCGATCAACCACTATTCAAGAGGTATTCCTTATACTCATTATGGTTCTAGATGAAACGATCCAAGAATCGTTCTTGGATCATGTAGTTTCATCGCATGAAAATTTTTTAAATTCCGCTGCACAGAACAACTAGTACGATGAGTCATTCTGTGTCGACGATCACGCTTCTGTGATGCGCTTGAGGATAATACCATATCCTTCAAGTGGTATTAGAGCCTTCGGTCAAAGGTTTTGAATATGATTCGCAAACCTAGGACGACTTGGGTTCATTAAGGTCGCGAAAGTTTTTGTCGCATTTGATTTTCGCAGATCTGTTTACTGAATAAATTCGACCATGTTTAAAATGTTTAAACACGAATTAATATTGTATTTTATTCCCCATTAAATAAGTAAATCATAGGATCTGAGTTTACGTAATTCGGATTACGTTTGCTCGAGATATGGTTGTTTTAATGAACATGTGTGCACTGTTGCGGGAACTACGAATCTTAACATGATTAACGAGTTAATTACTGTTTTGATCTGTCTTGAAATACGTGAAATATTACTTAGATTCTGTCCTAAATCAAGTTAGAAATATTTGAAAATTGAGTTTGTCTAATTTGGATTTAAATTGATTGAGATATGTTAATTTTAGTGAGTAGGGGTCACTGATGAAATTACAGTCCTAATCAAGAACCGTGTGATTGTCAATTAGTGAAATTAATTGTTAATTTCATGAAATAATTATGGAAACTATTTGTGAAATATTGGAAGATGATTATTTCCTTAATTGACTTGACCTCAACCAATTAATTGATTAGATTTGATCTAGATCATATTTGGAAACACAATCATCAAACTTGATGCTTGAATAGGATTGGGAATTTGTGTAGCAAATTTCCTTATAATAAAAAATGTTTTGATTATTACTATATGGTATAATTTCGGTTTAAGAACCGATGATCATCTCAAGTACAAATTGATATATTTGGCATTATCCTTTCCTGAGGTGGATATGGTGTCTAGTCGGAGAGCAATGGGGTTGCGGGTTGCAACGTATGTGGTCCGTCCCACTCTCGTCGGTACTGGCCATGACAACGGGTAGGGACTCGATAATGCCGGAGAAAATCAAGGTGTATTTTCTAATTATTAAAATTCGAATTAATACGTACTTTGAGATATTACCATATATATATTCAAGTAAAATAATCAAGTTTGTTGATTGAATTGGATTGATAATTATTTAATACGATTAAATTGATTATGTCCAGTTGAGACACTCTATTATGAATTGAGTTGTTATTTCCCTTGGAAGAATTAATTATATGAATATGATTCATAATAATTAATTAAAATTTGAATATGAGGTGGAGGATAACATAAGTGGCATCCATGGTCTCCTGTCAAGGCGAAGAGTTCCGTCGCCAGATATTGTATGTAGGAGACGCCTGTCCGAAGTGACAGCTTCTGCATACGATCCATCTGGATCGGGCTCGTCGCTTCTCGAAAGAGTAAGGACGTATACGTAGTGACCCCAATATCGGGTCCTCATATTATTGGGGCGATATTGGATTGTGCATAGCGAGTTGTATTCCTGTTGGCGGTCGGTTCAATTAATGACGATCAACATCACCTTAGGGTGTGGGCCCGGGTATTAAAGACCGAATTGGGAAATGGAAGTTGGACTTGCAAGGCGGAATGTGTTCCCGCTTCTCTTTATTGGAGTCATAGGTTCCCATATTATTGGGATATGACAAATATAAGGAGGAGATCCCAATTCTTGCTTGAGATATAATGGTAAGTATATCTCTTACTTTGAAAGTGATTTAAAATGTCTTAATCAAATATCATAAATGTGAATATATGATTATATATTCCAATATAGTACATTCTTAATTTTAGAAAATGAAGTCCTTGAACCCACTAAGCAGGCTTCTTGAGGTCAACAAGTTGACCGGTCCAAATTACTCGGGTTGGATCCGTAATTTGGAGCTTGTTCTCTCTGCTGAGCGCATAAGTTACGTGCTCTCCGAGGACAAGCATGAAAGCCCTAAATCCAAGGAAGAAAAAGCATACAATGACAAGTATGATGAAGATCATGTCTTGGCTAGATGCTATATCCTGGGTTCTCTCTCCAATGTTCTTCAGAAGCAACATGTGGAGATGAGCACATGCCAGGAGATAATGCAGAATCTGAAAGATATGTTTGGTGACATTAACCGCACCCAGTGTTACAACATTATGAAAGAGCTCGTTCGCTGCAAGATGCAGGAAGGAACTTCGGTTCGAGAACATGTACTCAAAATGTTTGGGTACTTGTCTGAAGTGGAGACTCTTAGGGCCAACAGGGATGCAGACTTGGATGTTGATTTCATTCTGCTGTCCTTGCCCAAGTCTTTCAATAATTTTGTGGTTTCTTTCCACATGAACAAGTTGGACTTGTCAAACGCCGGTCTTCTTGCAGTATTAAAGTCTGCAGAAGACGTAATGAAGAAAGATGGTCCTGTTGGCAGTGCAATGGTTGCACAGGTCAGAGGGAAGCGCGGTCGGAAGCAAGGATCTCAGAAGGGCCCGACTTAGAAGAGAAAGAAGAAGAGTCAAGGCGTTGGACTCCTATGCGAGCTGGGTTGAATGGATGGGCGGAGAAGATGAGCGAGGGGAAGGCGGTCGTGATGGGATGCTCCGATGATAGGATAGGCGACTAGGATGGACGGAATCGAAGAAGAATGGAAAAGGGGCGAATTGGACGAAATGCAAAATCAAAGAAATTGGAAGAGAACTAAGGCTACCTGGGTGGATGAGTCGACTGGGCGTGAGCTCTGGGAGCTCTGGGTCGTCGCCTCGCGGGTCGTCGAGGCCCGAGGCTCGAGCTCTACCTTCAGGCGGAGCACGACGGCGCTAAGATGTCGGATCAGTGGCCGAGACGTCTCCTCCTCGCTGCAACAACGCCCGGAGCGAGCTGTCACTCTCGCGAAGGCACTGGAGGTCACTGGGTGGAAGGCGAATGAGCCAAAGATCTGGAAAATGGAGGCGGAGCTCGACATTTCTACAGCCAGGGGTCCGGCTAAAGTCGATCGGGTAGGGCAGCTCAGAGCGCGGATCCCGAGGCGGGCATCCGGCGATGGTGTCGGATCTCGCACGAACGAGTAGGACCCTGGGTTTGGGTAGACGGAGGTCGGGGTCGTGACACAAAAAATCTGAGAAATCGGGTCGGGCATCACGACCCGAGGGAAGTGGTCCACAGGGGGAGTTGACCGGGGGGTGAACATCCCCCGCGGATCAATGAGAGGGGGCCACGTCAAAATAATTTGAATATTCATTTAAAAATAGCAAATGGTTGAATTAAAGAAAACTTAAAACATGAAAAATATTTGTTTTAATTTTTTTCTATTTTTTTGGTGATTTTTAATTAATTTTTCAAAACAAAAATAGGGTATGTACACTATAGATCTATACATAGGTATTTACACAATATAGGTTTTTGATTTTTGATTTTTTAATTAGTTATTTTATACATTTTTATCCCCATTTTATATTTTATTTATTTATAGCATAAAATTAGGAATACAAGATAATTTTAGTTTATTTTTATTATTTATATATAAGAGTGAAATAAATAGATATATACATATATATACATGGTATATGTACAATATTCTTTTTGATTTTTAATTTTATTCTTTTTATTTTAATTTTTGTTTTAATGGTTTTTATTTTATTTATTTACAGCATAAAAGATTAAATATATACACATTTTTAGGGATCTAAATTTATTTATTTACAAGGTTAAATAAATATGGATGTGGTTGTATGTACAAGGTGGATATGTACAAGGGGGTTATTTTTATTTTCTTTTTAATTTTTTCCATTTTTATCTTGAGTTTGTATTTATAAATATTTACAAATATGTACAAGCCACTTTTATTCTATTTTTAGAGGAAATTATTTTGTGATATTTACAGGTATATTTACACACATGAGCTCCCTATCTCTCTCTACTTTTGATTTTTATGCGGTCAGGCCCATGCTGAGCCCTCCCTTGGGATTAGGTTGCTCAATATTTATTCTAAATAATTCCCTCTTTTCTTTTTAATCTTTATTCTTTTATTTTTGCACAAAAACATGCTAATTATTAAACTTTATACAATGCATGCTTTTGGTAATTATTTGTATTTACATGAATATACATGTATTTGCAAAGGTTTTTGTAGCTAAAATATAAGAATAAAGAGTGATGAATTGGCATTCATCACCCCCCTATACTTAACTTTGCTAGTCCCTTAGCAAACACTTATTTGAAAAAGAAGTGGAAAAGAGAAAGAAAAAGAGGAGAATATACATGGATTAAGGCTGATTATTAAACTCGCCTTCATTAAATTGAAATATGGAGCTCGATCAGATCTTTGGATTATTAATGTGTCGGAACCTTATTTGGACTTAAGTTTAAAACTCAACAGCCTCTAAGTTCCACCAATCTATGGACAAGACTCCTCAATAAACCAGATCAGAACAAGTCTACATACACAAACTCTAATGACCATGAATCTTTCCATGCACTGTAAGTGATATGTAGCTCCCCACCTCAGAAGTAACAAAGAAACAACCTCCCCCACCTGGTAACTCTAATGCCTCGGTCTAGCAACTCTTTCCTCGAGAAGCGGGGTATTCCCTTCTACGTTAAAGTGCAACCGGCTCAAGAAGAGGGGGAAGAAGATGAAGAATGGACCATGGCCAGTGTAGCCATGTATCCCTGGGAGCCCAAACAATGTAGCTAAGTCTCCCGCTGGAAGCTTCATGAGATGTAACATGGATACCATAAGCTTTTGCTTTATTTGACTATATACACTCCGGTGGGGTTATTAAATTTTCAATCCCACTCACCACCTTTTTGGAGTTCTTTTTCTTTTGCACCCTTTTTTTTCATGTGCAACTGTACAACATATCTACATGGTGCAGCGTATATACAAGGAGTTTTTCCTCTTGAGCCAGTAGACTATCCCTCTTTTGAAGCTTTATTGCAACCCACGGCTTCTGTCTTTAGCCTTCATCACCACTAGACCAAGTTGAGACGCACTTCCTTCACTAGAAGAAGAAGAGAGGTTCCGCCTAGAAGTACTACCCTCATATGCTATCCCAAGCCAAAGGAAACTGCCTCCTCACCACCTCATCCGTGGAGAGATATGTGTAAAGTGCTGGTGCAAGTCAAGCCATTGTCTCTAAGAGTCATGCGTGTGTTGTTAAGTGCTCTACTTAGGCTCATCAAGATGACATATGCTCATAGCCTAGTGGACTCAAAGAATTAAGTCCCAATAGACCTGAAAAGCCTTAACCCTAAGCCCTATAAGGTTCCTCTTAGAATTAGGTGGATTAAGATCTTAATCAAGCTCCATTTTCCAATTTAATTCCGGGCTAGTTTAAATGTCAACTATGATCCAGGAAAAACTATTCAAATATTTACAAATATGCTATTTACAAATATTGACAATCGTGCAAAATTTTGAAAAATGTTTTGAAACCATGGATGTATGCATGAATGCAAGTTTTGCAAAAATATTTACAAACATTTACACAATGTCTTTTGCAAACTTTTGATTTTCAAAACATTTTGGAAAAATTTTGTATTATATACATAATTTTGATATGAAAATATTTACACAAAACTTTACACAAAAGATTTTTGAAAACATTTTTACAAAAATAATTTGTACACTAGCGATGTATGTGCAAGAAAAGAATGATTATTTACAGGGAGAATTTTTAATTTTTGTGATTTTTAGGGTTTTTAGCCAATTTTTTATTTATTAACACACTCACACAAAGTACGAGTTATTTCTAAAGTATATATGAAATATACACCCCCCCTATACTTAGCTCGAACGATGTCCTCAGAGTGATCAAGAGCAATGCAGAAGACATAACTCGTGCTTAATATAGGGACGTGAAAAGGAATGGCTATATACAGAGATGAATCAAAGAATAGAAGGAGGAGAACTCGGTTGTTTCCCCCTATACTTAGGATCAAGTAATGCTAAGTATAGCAAGCTGTACCTGAAGGGAAATCTGAGTGAAGGATGTACAGAATCTGCCCCCCCATACTTAGGGTGAAATATCCCTAAGTATAGGCAGCAAAACAGGGGTAGAAAGGATAAAAAGAATACCCGAAGGTCCTACATCCTCCCTGTACTTAGGGTAAAGTACACCCTAAGTATAGCATAATCATAAGATGAGAAAAAAAGGGATGTGGGACTAAAGAATAGAGTGATATAAACAACTGGATCTATACAGGTCGGGAGAACAGTGATAATCAGGCGTGAGACGCAATAGATGTGAGTCAAAAGACCACATCTCACGCAAAATGAATCGGGGCAACCTCAACGACCCGCGGCTCATGATCTAGAAATGGCTTGAGCCGCTGACCGTTCACTCGAAAGGTACTCTCAGAAGACAACTCAGATATATCAATGCTCCCGTTGTCATGTACCTTTCTCACCAGATAAGGTCCCTTCCATTTGCTCTGTAGCTTCCCTGGAAATAGACGAAGCCTAGCATCAAACAACCATACTCTCTGTCCAGGCTCAAAATGCTTGTGGCTGATATGAGAATCATGCCACTCTTTCACTCTCTCCTTATACTGTAGGCTGTTTGAGAAGGCAGTATCACGAAGCTCCTCCAGGGATGCTAACTCTGCCCTCCTATGGTCTCCTACACTATCTGGATCTAAAAGAATATCTGTGACTGCCCAAAGTGACTTGTTCCTCAACTCAACAGGTAAATGGCACGACTTGCCATAAACGAGGCAAAAGGGAGATGTGCCCAATGGTGTCTTGAAAGACGTCCTATATGCCCACAGGACCGAGTCCAAAAGCTGTGACCAATCCTTTCGGTCAGGGCGGACGACTTTCTGCAAAATAGTCTTGATCTCCCTGTTCGACACCTCGGCTAGACCATTCGTCTGTGGATGGTATGGAGTGGCAACACGATGGTCTATGCCGAACTCGCTAGCAAGTGCCTTCACCTGGTCGTTTATGAAATGAGACCCCCCATCTGAAATCAATACTCGAGGTACCCCGAACCGCGTGATGACGTGCTTCCTTAAAAATCTACAAACTGTCCTGGCATCAGCGGTTCGGGCGGGAATGGCCTCAACCCAACGACTCACATAATCGACGGCCAACAGAATGTACTCAAATCCCTGACTCTTAGGGAATGGACCCATGAAATCGATGCCCTGTGCGTCAAAAACCTCACAGAAGTGTATGGGCTGCATCGGCATCATATCACGCTGTCCACAAGTGCCCATCCTCTGACAGTCTGTACACCTCTTCATGAACTCATCAGAGTCCTTGAAGAGGGTAGGCCACCATAGGCCGGATTGGAGCACTTTCTGTGCCGTTCTCCTCCCAGAGTGATGTCCAATTTCAAGCATTTTCAATTAGTTTATGCTAATTACAATTGATCCCAAACCACCTTTATTGTGTACATATTAATAACAAGATTAAAGAAAAACATGAAAAAAATACTAACTCAAATAATTGGCCTGTGAGGTAAAACTCCAATTTTAGAAGAGATAGATTAAAACACACATATCTTCTTCATACAGTGTCCAATTTAGGTCTACACACTTTTAAAGTAATACATATTCAAAGACCTTCGAAACAAGACCAATTTCATAAAATATCGGAGTTCATATCTGAAAGTTGGGTTTCGGGTCTCTTTTGCACATTTTGTGTTTTATTTGACCTGATATTTTATGTATATGATTAACTCTTTTTATTTGATTTCTTTTTCATTTATATTCTTTGATGAAGGTTTTATTAAAATCTATAAAAATCCAAATTCAAAATAAGACTGAAATCAAAGAAACTGACCGAGTCTAAGTGCCCATTGTGAGTCTCTACAAATATCCTCCATTTTCTTCTTCGTTTTATTTCCCTATTTTATTATTAAAAAATTATATTAATACGTAAATATGTATCATTTATTTTATCATATTTTTTTGGTTTTTTGCTTAATTTAAAATAACAAAAAAATACAAAATCCAAAAATCAAAGTATTTTATGTACATAGAGTACCCCAAAAATATCATTTTGCACATATGACCTATTTTGCTCTTGATCCTTTCATGAAACTTGTAGATCTCATCGAGACAAGCAACTTTAAGAAAAAAAATTTCGATCCGAGGTTGTTTTTTATTTCTTTCATATTTATCTTAGATTTTATTCCTTGAATTTTCTAGAGTTGACACGTGGTCGCTCCTGGAGTCCCCACGTGTCAATCATTTTTAGCATTTATTTTTTTCATTTATTTATTTAAAAAATAAGTGAAATAAATAAAAAATAAGGAATAATAAATAATAAAACCTTACGTGCCTCCAACGGTAGGACCCACCCATCCGCAACTTCCGCCTCCTCTCGCGCCTGCAGACCCCTACTGGTCGCCACCCCCTTATATCTCCCTTATTCTCTCCGTCCCCAACGCCTTTATCCCCTCCTCTCTTTTTAAACCATCGTGGATCATCCTCTAATATCAATATCATAGGGAGAGAGATCTCAGGAGGGAGGTGGTGACATCCCTCCGATCCCAGCGAAGATATTCATCTAGGCGATATCAACCGAAGCTTCTCGAGGCCTTCCGCCAACCTCGATTGAGGCGAGAACAGGAAGAGGGACCACCACCAACATCCAAACCCAGGCAATCCACATACTGATGAATACTCATTCATCACTCTTTATTCTTATATTTTAGCTACAAAAATCTTTGCAAATGCATGTATATGTTTGTAAATACAAATAATTACCAAAAGCATGCATGGTGTAAAAAGTAATCATTAGCATGTTTTTGTGCAAAAATAAAAGAATAAAGATTAAAAAGAAAAAGAGGGAAATATTTAAAATAAATAATTGAGCAACCTAATCCCAAGGGAGGGCTCAGCATGGGCCTGACCGCATAAAAGCCAAAGTAGAGAGATATAGGGAGCTCATGTGTGTAAATATACCTGTAAATATCACAAAAATGTTTTCCTCCAAAAATAGAATAAAATGGGCTTGTAAATATTTGTATGTATTTGTAAATACAAAATCAAGATAAAAGTAGAAAAATAAAAAAGAAAACAAAAATACCTTTACTTGTACATATTCACCATGTACATACACCCACTTTTATATTTATTTAGCCCTATAAATAAATAAATCAATTTCCATAAAATTTATACATATTCTATCTTTTATGTTTAAATAAATAAAATAAAAACCATTAAAATAACAATCAAAATAAAAAGAACAAAATTAAAAATAAAAAAAAGAACCTTGTACATATACCATGTATATATTTGTATATAGTTATTTATTTCACCCTTGTATTTAAATAATAAAAATAAAATAAAAATATATTTTTATTCCTAATTTTATGCTATAAATGAATAAAATATAAAATGGGGATAAAAATGTATAAAAATAACTAATTAAAAATCAAAAATCAAAAATCAAAAATCAACATTGTGTAAATATCTATGTATAGCACTATAGTATACATACCCTATTTTTATTTTGAAAAATTAATTAAAAATCACCAAAAAATAGAAAAAAGAAATAAAATAAACAATTTTCATGTTTTGAGTTTTTAATAAATTGACCATTTTCTATTTTTAAATTAATTTCCAAATCTTTCTGAGTTGGCCTTCTCTCATTGGTCCACGGGGGATGTTGACCCCCCGGTCAACTCCCCCCTGTGAACCACTTCCCACGGGTCGTGACGCCCGACCCGACTTCCCCGGTTTTTCGCGTCATGACCCGACGCCTGAATCCCCAAACCCAGGTCCTAATCACGCTCCAGATATCCGGGAACCTCGCCCGACACCTTGCCTAGGGGTCCGTGCTTCACCAAGCCGGACCCGACCCTTTCTTCCCGGACCTGCACCCATATAAAATCTGAGCTCTGCCTCCCTATTCCTCATCTTTGGCTCGTCATTTCTCCACCCAGTGACCTCCATCATCCTCGCGAGAGTGACAGCTCGCCTCCGGTGGTGTATCAGCGAGGCGGGAGTGTGAAGACCACTGATCCGGCGAGCTTGCGCCGCCGTGCGCCTCCTGGAGGTAGCGCCAGAGCCTCGGACATCGACGATCCTCGAGGCAAGGACCAAGAGCATCTCCAGCTCCTCCACAGTCGACTATGCCCAGTAGGTAGCTCTCTTTCCTTCTCTATTTCCCGAATTTGTAGTTTCGCCCAAATCTCCCAGTCACCGTTCCTCTTCGATTCCGGCCATCTCCGCCTTCATCTTGATCATCGGACCACACCCTCACGTTCGCTTTCTTCGCGCGCACGTTCTCCACCCCTTCATCCAACCCAGCTCGCACAGGAGCTGGGAGTCGAGTTCCTCCGTCGTCGCATCGCCGGAACTCGCACGCCTCGCCTCACCGACCACCTTCACCACGCCTAACAGGGTCGAGGCAGTTTGCCCTCGACCCGCGAGTCCGTTGCACATCTTTGCAGGTCCCAGGAAGCCCATCTGAGGGCTTCAACATCCAGGTGCAGCAGCTTGACCTCCGTCGGACTCGCCTGAGATCCCCAGAGCTCCGTCGAGTCATCGGAGGGTACCAGTCGACGCGGGAGCCCAAGGCGATCCTTCCCCAATCTTCAGCTGCCCGCGAGGAGGACCCTAGAGCGTACACGAGCCCGGCGAAGCTCACCGGCGCCCTGTTCTTCGACCATCCGCCGTAGCCGTCTGATTCAGCCCCAGCTCCAGGTCTTCATCGAGCCGTTCGTTCATGGAGGAGAAGTGACCGTCAGATCCTTGGAGGGTTGATCGGGACCGTCCGATCAGATAGGGCGTCCCACGCTGCTCCCCAGCCGACCGATCCTCCACGTGGCGAGACCCCAGCCGCTGATCAAGACGAGGAACCCATTGTTTAGCGCCACCCTTCCCCGACCGTCAGATGTCACACGTGGCGCTCATCCGACGACCTACATAATAAAGGGTAAATATCCCCTTAGGCCCTTAGTTTCTTAGCTGTTCATTTCCAGTCCTGTAAATATTTTAGATATTTTATTTCAGTGAGGTAAATTGCATAGTGGACTGATGAATACCCATTCATCACTCTTTATTCTTATGTTTTAGCTACAAAAATCTTTGCAAATGCATGCATATGTTTGTAAATACAAATAATTAGCAAAAGGCATGCATAGTGTAAAAAGTAATAATTAGCATGATTTTGTGCAAAAATAAAAGAATAAAGAGACAGAAGAAAAAGAGGGAAATATTTAGAATAAATATTGAGCAACCTAATCCCAAGGGAGGGCTCAGCATGGGCCTGACCGCATAAAAGCCAAAGAAGAGAGAGATAGGGAGCTCATGTGTGTAAATATACCTGTAAATACAATAAATATATTTTCCTCCAAAAATAGAATAAATGGGCTTGTATATATTTGTAGATATATTTATAAATATAAAATCCAAATAAAAAGAGAAAAATTAAAAAGAAAATAAAAATGTGTCACTTGTGCATATTCACCATGTACATACACCCATACCTATAGTTATTTAACCCTATAAATAAATAAATTAAAATCCTTAAAAAATTGTATATACTCTACTTTTTATAGTGTAAATAAATTAAATAAAAATCATAAAAACAAAAATCAAATAAAAAGAACAAAATTAAAAACCAAAAACAACATTGTACATATACCATGTATATATATGTATATATATCTATTTAATTAATCCTTGTAAATAAATAATAAAAATAAAATAAAAACACCTTTTTATTCCTAATTTTATGCTATAAATAAATAAAATATAAAATGGGAATAAAAATGTACAAAAATAACAACTTAAAAATCAAAAATTAGAATCCTATATTGTATATATACCTATATATAGCACCCTAGTGTAAATACCTTATTTTTATTTTGAAAAATTAATTAAAAATAAAAAAATAGAAAAAATTAAAACAAACATTTTTTATGTTTTAAGTTTTCTTTAATTCGACTGTTTGTTATTTTTAAATGAATTTTCAAATATTTTCCACGTGGCCTGTTCCCATTGGTCCACGGGGACGTTGACCCCCCGGTCAACTCCCCCCCTTGGACCACTGCGTCTCGGATCTGAGTGCCCGACCCGACTTCTCCATTTACCCCACACTCGATCCGACACCCAAATTCCTTAACCCCGGGCACCGATTGATCCTTGTTCATCCTAGATCCACGCCCGGGGTGGGTCTGAGGGATCCGAGTTGCAAGCTACTCGCCCGATCCATGTCTTCTCGAACCCCTAGGAATATATAACCTCGCCTCCGGCAGCTTTGTTCTTCATCTCTGGATCTCCCACTCGCAGCTAAGGAGCTCCTCCGGTGTGCCTGAGTGACAGCTGTGCTCCCCGGAGTGGAAGTGAGGCATGAGGACCTCAGGAAGCCTTTGATCCGGTGGCTTCGCCGCCGTGCGCCGCCGCGAGCACGCCCAGCCTCGGGAAGACGACGGTCCCTTGCAGGCAATGACCCCGGAGCACCAGCAGCTCCAGCCCAGTCGATCTCCTCCGCCAGGTAGCCTTGTTAGCATGTAGTTTAGTGTAGAACATAGATTTTAGGTTACTGTTCTTGTAGCTCCGCCGCTTTCGCCAGCTCACTCTGACCATCCATCAGCCATCCCGACCCGATCACCACCTTCACTATTCCCCTCCGCACCTTCTTCATCTACCCATCCACCCTGACTCGCCCCAGAGCAGGGACTTCGGCCCTCCACCTCCGTCGCTCACCGGAGGACCGCCATATCGACGCATCCTTCACTGTTCTCGCACGGTAACGGGTCGAGGCAGTTTGCCCTCGACCCCTCTTTCTTCCTGTGCAGATATCAGGCCAAATCAACCTCATCTGGAGGTCGGGACTTTAGAGCACAGGTGCTCCAGGTGTTCATCGTCGCCGGAGCTCTCCCGGGCTCCCCGCCATCATCGGAGCAGTCCATTGGTTGCGAATCACCGAGACACATCTTCTCAGCCTCTCAGCAGCCGTCGAGGAGTCCCCACGCCCGAGTTTCGAGCCGACGAAGTTCGTCGGCCGTCAGTTCCTCCAGGACCCTCGCGAGCCGTCAGATCGTCTTCTCGCTCCAGAAAAGATCTCGGCCACCCATTTGAGGAGCTTCACCACCGTCAGATCCATAGGAGGACCGATCTGAGCCGCACGATCAGATGAAGAGACACCAGTGACCCCAGAGCCGTCCGATCTCCATGTATCAGCTTCACCACCGTTGATCCACAGAGGGTTTAGCCACAACGCACCAGGTCCGTCAGATTAGCCACGTGGTGGACCCTCAACCGTTCGATCAGGCCCGCGTTTCTTGGTTAAAGGCGCCCTTATTCTCACCCGTTGGATCAGCTACGTGGCGTCACTTCAGCCGTCAACATTTAATAAGGGTAATTTCTTCTTAGGCCCTTAGCTTTTTAGTTATTTGTCTTTTGTCCTGTAAATATTTAAGACCTTTTATTTGTGCTTGGTAAATTGCATAGTGGACCCTGTAGTGTTTGGTAATTGCTTTTATACCCCTGCCTGTAGTGGATCACGTGCGTCGACACGTGTTTGTTTGGGTTATTTGCATGAATGGCCTTGTGGTTTCAGGGTGTTATTGAATGAATTTATAGTTTTGATATTTGCAGAAATACCCCCGTGAGTGCTGAATTTGTGCATGTGCGTTATATTTTGGGTATTTTACACTGAGGCCCCTGGACTTTTAGTACTTGTTACTAAATAGTCCAGGAACATTAGTTTCTTTGCAAATAGGTCCCTGAGTGCCCAGGTCACGTGCCCACGCGTGCAACCTTGGAGAAATTGCACCGGACCCCCTGGACTTTTCACTATTTGCGTACAAGTCCCTATGCACTGTACTCTTCTTTCTATTTTTAATAAAATAGCAAATTAACTCCAAATTTAATGAAAATTGGATACATGGCTCCTGCCTTGGTGTAAAATTTTCTATAAATTTTGGAGACATTTTTGATTGCATTTATTATTTTTAAAAATTCAAAAACACGCTTTTTCTTTACTGTCTAACTTTAAATTCACAAAAAATATTAAAACGCCTCTAAAAATTACAAAAAAATTATGTAGTGTTAGTCTTACCTTGTTTGATTTTCTGACCAATTTTGGTCATTTTTGGATATATAAACTCATAAAAATTGGAAAACACTAAAAACACTATCAAAATTCTAATAATTAATTAAAAATCCAAAAACAATATTTCCAGTGCCTAAAATTTCCTTAGACTTTCTAGTTTTTAGGAAAATTACCTTCAAATCTTGATAGGACCTTTATCTATTTTATATTGTCCCTCCAAGTCTGACTGGATACCACCTTCATATTTCTGTCTTGTTTGATTTTTAGAAAATTCCATAAAAATAAGAAAATTACCAAAAATTAACTAAAAACAGTAAAAAATATAAAAAAATATAAAAATATTTTTATTTGAATTTTTGGGTGACTTTTGAGTGATTAAATAATTCCCCTAAGTTGCTTGATTTGTTGTTCTCTTTATTTCCTTTATTAATTAAAATCCAAAAAAATAAATAAATATACAAAAATTTAAAACCCACCAAAAATACATTTCTTTTATTTTATTCCTTTTTAGACTACTTCATAGGCCGCAAGGCCATTACGTGCTCCTTGTGTTCGACCCTGGTCGCTATACCAGGTTAATATAATAGCGAGACCGCTACTTGAGCTTATTTGATTTTTGTCCGAGTTTGGTTGTCTATTTTTCTCGATTGATCACCCGAGTGATTGAGGTCGCAACGACCGCATGAGATATACCTGATTTATCTCGCTCGCTCGGTTTTTCTGTGGTCATCATGGACCCTGTCTTATCTGGTATTTACGTGTATGCCCCTGCCTGTATTGGATCACGTGCGTCAACACGTGTTTTGTTGGTTATTTGCATGTTTCGCCATGTTATTCTAGGGTGTTCATGAATGAATGAAAGTTTTTAGTTAATTGCATATATACCCCTGTGCGTGGTTTATTTGTGCATGTGCGTTATATTTTGGGTATTTTACACTAAGGCCCTCGGACTTTTGGTACATGTTACTAATTAGTCCAGGAACTTTATTTTCTTTGCAATTAGGTCCCTGTGTGCCCAAGACGTGCCTCGCGCGTGACTTCTTCGAAATTTTGCACCGGACCCCCTGGAACTCTTCCTATTTGCGTACAGGTCCCTATGCATTGTACCCTAGTTTTTATTTTGAATAAAACATCAAACCTACTCCAAATGCGATGAAAATTGGACACATGGCTCCTGCCATAGTGTAAAATTTTCTCCTATTTTTGGAGACATTTTTGATTTCATTTGATATTTTTAAAAATTCAAAAACAAGTTTTTTCTTTACTGTCTGACTTAAAAATTCACAAAAATATTAAAACACCTCTAAAAATTACAAAAAAATTAGACAGTAGTAGTTTTACCTTGTTTAATTTTCTGACCAATTTGGTTATTTTTGACTTTATAAATCTCATAAAAATTTAAAAACACTAAAAACACCATAAAAATTCTAGTAATTAATTTAAAAATCCAAAAACAATAACTCCAGTGCCTAAATTTTCCTTAGACTTTCTAGTTTTTAGGAAAATTACCTTCAGAGCTTGATAGGGCCTTTATCTATTTTATATTGGCCCTCCAAGTCTGACTGGACAACACCTTCATATTTCTGTCTTGTTTGATTTTTAGAAAATTCCATAAAAATCAGAAAATTACCAAAAATTAACCAAAAACAGTAAAAAATATAAAAACATAAAAATATTTTTATTTGAATTTCTTGGTGATTTTTGCGTGATTAAATAATTCACCTAAGTTGCTTGATTTGTTGTTCGCTTTATTTCCTTTATTAATTAAAATCCAAAAAGAAGAATATATATAAAAATTAAAAACCCACCAAAAATACCTTTCTTTTATTCCTTTTTAGACTACTTCGTAGGCCGCAAGGCCATTATGTGCTCCCTGTGTTCGACCCTGGTCGCTATACCAGGTTAATATAATAGCAAGACCGCTACTTGAGCTTATTTGATTTTTGTCCGATTTTGGTGGTCTATTTTTCTCGATTGATCACCCGAGTGATTGAGGTCGCAACGACCGCATGAGATATACCTGATTTACCTCGCTCGCTCAGTTTTTGTGGTCATCAGAATGGCACCGTTGCCGGGGAGCACGACTTAGTAGTCGTCTTTTTGCCGCGACTTTCTTTTTCGCGGTTTTCGGTATAGATTTTTGCATATACATATATTTTTCTGACATTGTTTATATAATAATTTGGTTGATAACACTTTGTTTGTTTCTTGCGAGGGCCCGAGGACCGAGGCGGCGACTCTCGAGTAGCCGACGCTTAGTTTTAATTTTTGCTATCAGAATTGTTGTAATAATACAGGGACAAAAGACTTGGACTGAGACTTTTCTCGGGTCTGTTTCGCCGAGCACCGGTGTGCTCGGAGGACCCTTAGACTTTTCACGGCTTTTTTGCAGTTTTCATTTTTTGCTGCCTTTTTACGGCTTTGCGTGGTTTTTGTCGAGCCTCTAGATCTAGGACATTCTGCTTGACTGTGCCGTAATTAGTAGGATCCACACACCTATTAGACTGCTTGTGACTATAGATCGATAATTGGACCTACTAATAAAAAAATTAATAAAAACAGCTGATTCATTTTCCTTCGAGCCTACGCGCCGCGAGCCTGCCCCGTTAAGCGCTACTCCTGAACTCGACCTGTCGAGAAGAGGAGGGTGGATCTAGACCGGACTCTCTGGATCGAAGGCTGGTGACCAGCTAGACGGTTCTATCGAGTAGAAATTGCCTGCTTAGGACTCGGCTTTTCCCTCTACACCATATAGGTAGTTTTATTTCTGTCTTTCAATTCTGCACGGATCATCCTGCATGTAGACTGCTGGAGTCAGGTACACACCTCTTACTCTGCATGCATCATTGATTTTCGTGCATCGGCTTTTTTCGACTTCTCCCCCTATTTTGGACTTAATAACTAGGAGAACCGAAAAATTCGTTAGGCGTTTTTGCTTTCATTGAAAAAGACCTAAAAAGAAAAACCATAAAATTGGGACTGCTAAAACTATTGATCACTAAAAGACACTTGATTTAAAAACTTATCTTGGGGAGAGCAACCCCCTCATTGCTTGGTTTGATTGCGCGAGAGAGTGACCCGAACACTAGGTAGAGCCCTCCGGTACTATTCTCGAATGATTACCGACTTCTTCTGTGCGGGACAGTCGGTTGGGAAAGTATCGGGTATCCCAACATGTCACGTAATCGCTCTGATTTCTTGATAGTTCACCAAAATAAAATTGACAAGATAAATTGACCGAGCCTTTACTGTCTTCAGCTCGCGTTGTGTTGGTGAACCGGGGGTTTTCTTGTGATCATAGTTTTTCCAGATCTCATCCGCACTACTCGCCAGATCACGATGATGGGAAGGAGGTCTCTTAGGCAGCCTATGGCTGCACTGCTTTTTAGCACTCCAGCCCACTCATCTAGGTCGGTTCGTGGGAGATCAAACACGCTCTTCGAACCCGAGTATGACTCTACCCTGTTCCCCCTCGACCACCCCCTTCTTCTGAGACTGAGATACCAGTGCCAGAGGAGAGACAGACAGATGATTTATCGGCACCTGAGTTCGGTTGTTTTGATTTTTCAGAGACTATGACCGGTGCTAGTGATGATCGCTCCAGAGGTCCGTAGAAGGAGCATTTTGTTCTGGACCAGGGTTCTATCAACTCCACCATGATCGCCTCCCTTGAGTCAGTGCAGCAGCAGTTGAGGGATCAGGGGGCATTCATGATCGAGATGAGGCGAGAGCTTGAGCAGATGAGAGTCGACCGCGAGAACCGCGTAGGAGGACCCGACGATGCCGCAGCAGCCACAGCCGCGGCAGCAGCAGCAGCAGGAGGACCACCGAGACCGATGCGGGAGAACCACAATCCCGGATCGACTCTGACGCACCGTTGGGTGGTGATACCAGTGATCGTGGGGGACTTCAAGTTCCCCCCGAACACTTTGCAGCTTCTACCCCGGTTCCATGGGTTGGCCACTGAGGAGCCTCATCTCCACCTTCAGGAGTTTGAGATGATTTGCGGTACTGTCCACGATCGTCAGGTGGACCAGGATACCATCAAGATGATTGCCTTCCCCTTCTCTTTGGCAAACAGAGCAGCCACCTGGCTGAAACATCTGGGGAAGTTCGTCTACACTTGGGAGCAGCTACGTGCCTATTACTTGCACAAGTACTATCCACTCGGGCGGACCAATGCCGCGAGAGCACTGATCAGCAACTTCTCCATGTTCCCCAACGAGCAGTTCCATGAGGCATGGGAGAGGTTCAGAGAGCTGACTGATACATGCCCGCACCACGACATTTCCAAGCCGAACCTCGTGTAGAGCTTTTTCAGCGGGCTGACACCAGAGCTTCAGGGCTTGGTGAACGCTTCTTGTGGCGGGTCTTACTTCGCCAAGGATCACGACCTGGTCTGGGCCATCTACGAGGAAATAGTCGAGAACTACATGGTGATGTCCCAGACCCAGTTGTATACTCAGGGCAGACCCCAGCAGCCACAGACCGTGCAATACCAGAGGATAGCACGGGTCGACGCCGGTCCTTCCAGTTCGTCCGCACTAGCAACAGCACAGGTCGAGTCATCAGCCGCAGACATGGGGATCATCAGCGAGAAGCTGGACCGGATGGAGTTGATTGAGAAGAAGCAGTGCCAGGGCATCACTCAGATGGAGCAGATGGCACAGACTCTGAGCGACATGAAGACCCAGCTCATGTGTCTCCAGGAGGCACAGACGGCTTCCCAGCCCCGTCTTCAGTCGCGAGGCGACTCCGACAGCAGCAGCAGCTCGTCCCAGCACTCCAGCTCACACCAGCAGCCTAGACAGGTTCACCTTGTACATGCGGAGCCGTACCAGCAGCCGCAGCCCACCTACCATTCACCACCGTCTCCATACATGCAGATGGTGGTATACGAGCCGGATCAACCTCTAGCAGTGCTTCCACCACCCCAGTACGATGCAGAGCCATTGATGGATGTCAACGGGATTTGGTATGACCACCCTCAGCCCGGTATCTGACGAGACCATCCCGGATTCCGGTGGGGGACCGACCCAGCCCCAGCAGCAGCCGTCAGGACAGGATGTCCAGTACGACCATCAGAGAGAGCACCAGCCGCAGCAGCAGCCCCCAGTGTACCCCTCACAGCAGCAGCAACGGTCGTCCTATGGTCCTCGTCCCTATCAGCAGGGACAGTCGTGGAGGCGTGAGCAGCCTCACCAGCAGCAGCAGCAGCATCACCCATACCCCTCTCAGCCACAACAGCAGATCCAACAGCCTCACTACTAGAGAGGCTACCCATCGGGTTCCCATGAGAACCCTGTCTTGGATGATATAGCCCGCATTCTCACAGATCAGCAGGCTACTTTTCGACGGGAGATGGACGAGTTCCGGCAGGAGATGCTGGACATCGTGAGAGGGAAGGCCGCCATCCCTGCCCAGATTGAGCCGAACCCCAACAGCCTGAAGAGGAAATCTGAGCAGGTAGTTTGTACTGAGTATGCCACTCCTAGTGATATTTTTGGTGATATGTCTGCATATCTTTTTGATACTGACTTCGTCACACTTAAGAGCGGTAGGATGCCAGCAGGCAGCGCCTCGTCTGAGCTACATCATGAGGATACACCTAGAGTGCCTGACGAGGAGGAGGAGAGCGGTACTGAGGCCGCTAGAGACGATGACGGTGGTACTGATGCCACCAAGGATGCTGATTCCATAGGCGGTGCTGAGGCCGTCGTTTCACCAGTCCGAGGAGGTGGTACTGAGGCCACCCACTATGCCGAGCCAGAGCGCGGTACTGAGGCCGCGAGTTCTTCAGTTGATCCAGCCGATGGTGGTGCTGAGGCCACCCGTGTTCATTCAGAGAGACCTGTTGTTTTTCCTACTTCTGATGTATCTCGGAACTCTGTTGAGAATAAAGGAAAAGGTTTGGTTTTTTCTGGTCCCACTGTGGTGCGTGATGTATGTGTGGATCCGGCCGTCGAGCCGTCTATACCTTTTCCTAGTCCTTCATCTGAGAAGGACCCAGTGATCCCCTTCCCTAGAGCCCTTCAGATGGGGAAGGGGAAGAAAAAAGAAAATCCAAAAAAAAGAGATCAGGAAGAGTTCAGCCAGCAGATGATAGATCGATTTCACATACAACTGACTCTTCAGGAGGCTTTGCAGCACATCCCCCTTCTTCAGCGTTCTCTTAGAGACAGGACCACAGTCAGGAGAAGAGGAGGAACCACCACTCAGAGATCCATGTGCTGACGAAAGCCACGTGTTTCGCGATCCAGAACCGTCTGCCGGCCAAGAGGCCAGATTCAGGAGCCCCATATGTCAGATGCCACATCAGAGAGCAGAGGTTCGACCGTACTCTATTAGATAGCGGATCGCCGATCAACCTCCTTCCGGCGGCCCTTCTCGACCGCTTCGAGTTGGGCACTCTTAGACAGAGCAGGACAGTCCTTCAGTTTGCTGATCGATCTGTCAAGAGGCCGAAGGGGTTGTTACGAGACTTGTCGTCACGATTCAGGGCCTGCAATTCCCCGTGCACTTCGTAGTGTTGGACATGGAGATCCCTGAGTCAGTGACCGATACCCCCATCATTTTAGGTCGCCCGTTCTTGGCCACATCCAAGGCAGTGACCGACCATGATAGCGGAAAGGTATACTTTCGCGTCAAGGGAGAAAGTGTACAAATAGAGACGGTCGAGGACAGCCGAGTCAGAGACAGATCATGCTCAGAGACCACTTCAGATACAGAGCAGCTGACTGATGCAGGGCTAGACATCCCCCAGAACTGTGCCTTTGTGATCATAGACGATGAGGCAGTTTGGGCAGACCCAGCAGCACAGGCCATCCTCTCATTTTCAGATTCCGCTGATGCAGAGACGACAACAGAGGAGAGCTTGGAGAGCACATTCCTGGTCCAGGATACTTCAGAGGCAGCAGAGCCAGTTCGCGACCGCGACACAGATTCTTGTGATGATGGTGGTGCTGATGCCACCTTAGAGGATACAGATCCCTCGGAGTCAGAGTCTGATTGGGTAGATTGAGAGGATCACATGCCAGACCTGAGTTCCACAGGGCCTACAACTGAGGAGAATGTAGATGCCGAGCAGAGCAGAGACGGTTTAGTTGAGCAGCCTTCTCCAGATCCAGTTTGTGAGAGAGAGTTCTCATTCTCACGGGCAGATTTGGCCGCATACACTCGGATTCTTCAGAAGCCAGATTTGCCAGCACCAGTTTGTCCATAGCTGAAGCCACTACCTGCGTCGTTGAAGTATATGTTCCTTGCGGGTGAGCATGAGATGTACCCAGTCATTATCTCAGCCGATTTGACTGGAGAGCAAGAATCCCGTCTGATGGGGGTTCTTGAAAAGAACCGCAAGGCGATAGGATGGAGCGTAGCAGATCTCCAAGGGATTAGTCCGGCCCTGTGCTCCCACCATGACGCATGCCATTTGGGCTATGCAATGCCCCTGCGACTTTTCAGAGATGCATGATGTCGATCTTTTCGGACATGGTAGGGGAGTGCTTGGCGGTCTTCATGGATGATTTCTCGGTTTACGGCGACGGATTCGACTCCTGTCTTGACTGCCTAGACCGAGTACTTCAGCGATGCATAGAGGTTCGCTTGGTTCTATCTTGGGAGAAGAGTCACTTCATGGTGACTTAGGGGACGGTGCTTGGCCATATCATCTCCAACAGGGGCATGGAGGTTGATCCCACCAAGGTTGATGTCATTAGAAAACTTGCACCGCCGTCCAATTTGCGGCAGTTACGATCATTCCTAGGGCACGTCGGTTTCTACCGGTGATTCATTCGTGATTTCAGTAGGGTTGCCCGACCGTTGACTGATCTGCTGACGAAAGACGTCGAGTTCCTTGTCGATGACAAGTGTATTTCGTCGTTTGAGACTCTCAAGCATTGTGTTGTTGAGGCTCCTATCCTTCAGCCACCAGATTGGTCTCTCCCATTCGAGATCATGACGGACGCCTCCGATTTTGCCGTGGGGGCTATGCTAGGACAGAGAGGGATGGAGTCCCATTTGCTATCCACTACGCTAGCCACACATTGGATTCTGCGTAGCGGAACTATACAGTCACAGAGAAGGAGATGCTAGCTGTAGTTTTCGCCCTAGATAAGTTCAGATCGTACATTATTGGATCTAGAGTGACTTTGTACACAGATCATACCGCCATCAGGTACCTCATGGCAAAGAAGGATGCCAAGGCCAGATTGACTAGATGGATCCTTCTACTCCAGGAGTTTGACATAGAGATTAAGGATAAGCCTGGAGTCAAGAATGTGGTGGCGGATCATCTCTCCCGTTTAGAGGAGCCTGAGGATTCTGAGCAGATTAATCCCATTTGCGAGACCTTCCCAGATGAGGCGATCCTTGCTATTGCCTCACTCCCGTGGTATGCCGATATTTGTGAACTTTCTTGTTGCTAAGAAAGTCCCACAAGGTTGGCCCAAGCAGAGGCTTGAGACCTTCCTTGCGAAGGCCAAGTCCTACCATTGGGAAGATCCCATCCTTTACCACGAAGGAGGGGATAGCGTCTGGCGCAGGTGCATTCCTCAGGAGGAGCACCATAGCGTCCTCACTTACTGCCACAAGCTTAAGGCAGGAGGACATCACTCCTGGGAGGAGAACGGCGCAGAAAGTGCTCCAATCCGTCCTATGGTGGCCTACCGCTCTTCAAGGACTCTGATGAGTTCGTGAAGAGGTGTACTGATTGTCAGAGGATGGGCACTTGTGGACAGCGTGATATGATGCCGATGCAGCCCATGCACTTCTATGAGTTTTTGACGCATGGGGCATCGATTCATGGGTTCATTCCCTAAGAGTCAGGGATTTGAGTACATTCTGTTGGCCGCCGATTATGTGAGTCGTTGGGTTGAGGCCATTATCGCCCGAACCGCTGATGCCAGGATAGTTTACAGATTTTTGAGGAAGCACATCATCACGTGGTTCGGGGTACCTCGAGTATTGATTTCAGATGGGGGGTCTCATTTCATCAACGACCAGGTGAAGGCACTTGCTAGCGAGTTCGGCATAGACCATCGTGTTGCCACTCCATACCATCCACAGAAGAATGGTCTAGCCGAGGTGTCGAACAGGGAGATCAAGACTATTTTGCAGAAAGTCGTCCGCCCTGACCGAAAGGATTGGTCATAGCTTTTGGACTCGGTCTTGTGGGCATATAGGACATCTTTCAAGACACCATGGGCACATCTCCCTTTCGCCTCGTTTATGGCTAGCCGTGCCATTTACCTGTTGAGTTGAGGCACAAGTCACTTTGGGCTGTCACAGATATTCTTTTAGATCCAAATAGTGTAGGAGACCAGAGGAGGGCAGAGTTAGCAGCTCTGGAGGAGCTTCGTGATACCGCCTTTTTAAACAACCTACAGTATAAGGAGAGAGTGAAAGAGTGGCATGATTCTCATATCAGCCACAAGCATTTTGAGCCTGGACAGAGAGTATGGTTGTTTGATGCTAGGCTTCGTCTATTTCCAGGGAAGCTACAGAGAAAATGGAAGGGACCTTATCTTGTGAGAAAGGTACACGACACGGGAGCATTGATATATCTGAGTTGTCTTCTTAGAGTACCTTTCGAGTGAACGGTCAGCGGCTCAAACCATTCTAGATCATGAGCCGCAGGTCGTTGATGTTGCCCCTATTCATTTTGCGTGAGATGTGGTCTCTTGGACTCACATCTATTGCATCTCACGCCTGATTATCACTGTTCTTCCGACCTGTATAGATCCAGTTGTCTATATCACTCTATTCTTTAGTCCCACATCCCTTTTTCTCATCTTATGATTATGCTATACTTAGGGTGTACTTTACCCTAAGTATAGGGGGGATGTAGGACCTTCAGGTATTCTTTTTATCCTTTCTACCCCTGTTTTGCTGCCTATACTTAGGGATATTTCACCCTAAGTATAGGCGGGGGGGGCAGATTCTGTACATCCTTCACTCGGATTTCCCTTCATGTACAGCTTGCTATACTTAGGATTACTTGATCCTAAGTATAAGGGGAAAAGCCGAGACTCTTTTAATCTTCTATTCATTTTATTCTTTGATTCATATCTGTATATAGCCATTCCTTTTCACGTCCCTATACTAAGCACGAATTATGTCTTCTTCATCGCTCTTGATCACTCTGAGGACATCGTTCGAGCTAAGTATAGGGGGTGTGTATATATTTCATATGTACTTTAGCCATAACTCGTACTTTGTGTGAGTGTGTTAATAAATAAAATGGCTAAAAACCTTAAAAACCTCAAAAATTAAAAATTTTCTCCTGTAAACAATCATTCTTTTATTGCACATACATAGCTAGTGTACAAATTATTTTTGTAAAAATGTTTTCAAAAATCTTTTGTGTAAAGTTTGTGTAAATATTTTCTTATCAAAATTATGTATATAGTACAAAATTTTTCCAAAATGTTTTGAAAATCAAAGTTTGCAAAAACCTTGTGTAAATGTTTGTAAATGTTTTTTTTGCAAAACTTGCATTCATGCATACATTCATGGTTTCAAAACATTTTTCAAAAATTTTGCACGATTGTAAATATTTGTAAATAGCATCTTTGTAAATATGTTGTGTAGTTTTTCCTGGATCATAGTTGACATTTAAACTAGCCTGGAATTAATTTGGGAAATGGAGCTTGATTAAGATCTTAATCCACCTAATTCTAAGAGGAACCTTATAGGGCTTAGGGTTAGGGCTTTTCAGGTCCATTGGGACTTAATCCTTTGAGTCCACTAGGCTATGAGCATATGTCATCTTAATGAGCCTAAGTAGAGCACTTAACAACACACGCATGACTCTTAGAGATAATGGCTTGACTTGCACCAGCACCTTACACACAGCTCTCCATGGATGAGGTGGTGAGGAGGTGGTGAGGAGGCAGTTTCCTTTGGCTTGGGGTAGCATATGAGGGTAGTACTTCTAGGCGGAACCTCTCTTTCTTCTAGTGAAGGAAGTGCATCTCAACTTGGTCTAGTGGGTTGAGAAGGCTAAAGACCAGAAGCCGTGGGTTGCAATAAAGCTTCAAAAGAGGGATAGTCTACTGGCTCAAGAGGAAAAACTCCTTGTATATATGTTGCACCATGTAGATATGTTGTACAGTTGCACATGAAAAAAAAAGTGCAAAAAGAAAAAGAACTCCAAAAAAGTGGTGGGTCGGATTGAAAATTTAATAACCCCACCAGAGTATATATAGTCAAATAAAGCAAAAGCTTATGGTATCCATGTTACATCTCATGAAGCTTGCAGCGGGAGACTTAGCTACACTGGTTGGGCTCCCAGGGACACATGGCTACACTAGTCATGGTCCATTCTTCATCTTCTTCCCCCTCTTCTTGAGCCGGTTGCACTTGAACTTAGAAGGGAATACCCTGCTTCTCGAGGAAAGAGTTGCTAGACCAAGGCATTAGAGTTACCAGGTTGGGGGAGGTTGCTTCTTTGTTACTTCTGAGGTGGGGAGCTACATTCACTTACACTACATGGAAAGATTCATGGTCACTAGAGTTTGTGTATGTAGACTTGTTCTGATCTGGTTTATTGAGGAGTCTTGTCCATAGATTGGTGGAACTTAGAGGCTGTTAAGTTTTAAGCTTAAGTCCAAATAAAGTTCCGACACATTAATAATCCAAAGATCTGATCGAGATCCATATTCAATTTATGAAGGCAAGTTTAATATTCAACCTTGATCCATGTGCATTCTCTTTTTCTTTTTCTTTTCTTTCTTTTTTCACTTCTTTTTCAAATACGTGTTTGCTAAGGGACTAGCAAAGTTAAGTATAGGGGGGGGGGGTGATGAATACTCATTCATCACTCTTTATTCTTATATTTTAGGCTACAAAAACCTTTGCAAATGCATGTATATGTTTGTAAATACATATAATTACCAAAAACATGCATGGTGTAAAAAGTAATAATTAGCATGTTTTTGTGCAAAAATAAAAGAATAAAGATTAAAAAGAAAAAGAGGGAAATATTTAGAATAAATAATTGAGCAACCTAATCCCAAGGGAGGGCTCAGTATGGGCCTGACCGCATAAAAGCCAAAGTAGAGAGAGATAGGGAGCTCATGTGTGTAAATATACCTGTACATATCACAAAAATATTTTCCTCCAAAAAATAGAATAAAATGGGCTTGTAAATATTTGTATGTATTTGTAAATACAAAATCAAGATAAAAGTAGAAAAATCAAAAAAGAAAACAAAAATACCTTTACTTGTACATATTCACCATGTACATACACCCACTTTTATATTTATTTATCCTTATAAATAAATAAATTTCCATAAAATTTGTAGATATTCTATCTTTTATGTTGTAAATAAATAAAATAAAAACCATTAAAATAAAAATCAAAATAAAAAAGAACAAAATTAAAAATCAAAAAAAGAACCTTGTACATATACCATGTATATATTTATATATAGTTATTTATTTCACCCTTGTATATAAATAATAAAAATAAAATAAAAATACATTTTTATTCCTAATTTTATGCTATAAATGAATAAAATATAAAATAGGGATAAAAATGTATAAAAATAACTAATTAAAAATCAAAAATCAACATTGTGTAAATATCTATGTATAGCACTATAGTATACATACCCTATTTTTATTTTGAAAAATTAATTAAAAATCACCAAAAAATAGGAAAAAATAAAATAAACATTTTTCATGTTTTGAGTTTTTAATAAATAGGCCATTTTCTATTTTTTAAATTTATTTCCAAATCTTTTTGAGGTGGCCTTCTCTCATTGGTCCACGGAGGATGTTGACCCCCGGTCAACTCCCCCCTGTGGACCACTTCCCACGGGTCGTGACGCCCGACCCGACTTCCCCGATTTTTCACGTCACGACCCGACGCCTGAATCCCCAAACCCCAGGTCCTAATCACGCTCCAGATATCCGGGAACCCTCGCCCGACACCTTGCCTAGGGGTCCGTGCTTCACCAAGCCGGACCTGATCCTTTCTTCCCGGACCTGTACCCATATAAAATCTGAGCTCCGCCTCCCTATTCCTCATCTTTGGCTCGTCATTTCCTCCATCCAGTGACCTCCATCATCCTCGCGAGAGTGACAGCTCGCCTCCGGTGGTGTAGCAGCGTGGCGGGAGTGTGAAGACCACTGATCCGGCGAGCTTGCGCCACCGTGCGCCGCCTGGAGGTAGCGCCAGAGCCTCGGACACCGACGATCCTCGAGGCAAGGACCAGGAGCATCGCCAGCTCCTCCACAGTCGACTACGCCCAGTAGGTAGCTCTCTTTCCTTCTCTATTTCCCGAATTTGTAGTTTCGCCCAAATCGCCCAGTCGCAGTTCATCTTCGATTCCGGCCATCTCCGCCTTCGTCTCGATCATCAGACCACACCCTCACGTTCGCCTTCTTCCCGCGCACGTTCTCCACCCCTTCATCCCAACCCAGCTCGCACAAGAGCTGGGAGTCGAGTTCCTCCGCCGTCGCATCGCCGGAACTCGCACGCCTCGCCGCACCGACCACCTTCACCATGCCTAACAGGGTCGAGGCAGTTTGCCCTCGACCCGTGAGTCCGTTGCACATCTTTCCAGGTCCCAGGAAGCCCATCTGAAGGCTTCGACATCCAGGTGCAGCATCTTGACCTTCGCCGGACTCGCCTGAGCTCCCCAGAGCTCCGTCGAGTCATCTGAGGGTTCCAGTCGACGCGGGAGCCCAAGGCGATCCTTCCCCAATCTTTAGCTGCCCGCGAGGAGGACCCTAGTGCGTACACGAGCCCGGCGAAGCTCGCCGACGCCCTATTCTTTGACCATCCTCCGTAGCCGTGCGATTCGGCCCCATCTCCAGGTCTTCATCGAGCCGTTCGTTCATGGAGGAGCAGTGACCGTCAGATCCTTGGAGGGTTGATCGGGACCGTCCGATCAGCTAGGGCGTCCCACGTTGCTCCCAAGCCGACCGATCCTCCACGTGGCGAGACCCCAGCCGCTCGATCAAGACGAGGACCCTGTGTTGAGCGCCACCCTTCCCCGACCGTCAGATGTCACACGTGGCGCTCATCCGACGACCGACATAATAAAGGGTAAAATATCCCCTTAGGCCCTTAATTTCTTAGTTGTTCATTTCCAGTCCTGTAAATATTTTAGATATTTTATTTCAGTTAGGTAAATTGCATAGTGGACCCTGTCTTATCTGGTATTTACGTGTATGCCCCTGCCTGTATTGGATCACGTGCGTCGACATGTGTTTTGTTGGGATATTTGCATGTTTCGCCTTGTTGTTCTAGGGTGTTCCTGAATGAATGAAAGTTTTTAGTTAATTGCATATATACCCCAGCGCGTGGTTTATTTGTGCATGTGCGTTATATTTTGGGTATTTTACACTAAGGCCCTCGGACTTTTGGTACATGTTACTAATTAGTCTGGGAAACTTTATTTTCTTTGCAATTAGGTCCCTGTGTGCCCAAGACACGCGTCTCGCGTGTGAACTTCTTGGAAATTTTGCACCGGACCCCCTGGAACTCTTCCATTTGCGTACAGGTCCCTGTGCACTGTACCTTAGTTTCGATTTTGAATAAAATATCAAACCTACTCCAAATGTGATGAAAATTGGAAACATGGCTCCTGCCATAGTTTAAAATTTTATACTATGTTTGGAGACATTTTTTATTTCATTTGATATTTTTAAAAAATTCAAAAACAAGCTTTTTCTTTAATGTCTGACTTAAAAATTCACAAAAATATTAAAACACCTCTAAAAATTACAAAAAATTAGACAATAGTTGTTTTACCTTGTTTGATTTTTTGACCAATTTTGGTCCATTTTTGACTTTATAAAACTCATAAAAATTGAAAACACTAAAAAACACCTAAAAAAATTCTAGTAATTAATTTAAAAATCCAAAACATAATTCCAGTGCTAAATTTTTCTTAGACTTTCTAGTTTTTAGGAAATTACCTTCAGACCTTGATAGGCCTTTATCTATTTTATATTGGCCCTCCAAGCCTGACTGGACAGCACCTTCATATTTCTGTCTTGTTTGATTTTTAGAAAAATTCCATAAAAATCAGAAAATTACCAAAAATTAACCAAAAACAGTAAAAAATATAAAAAACCATAAATATATTTTTATTTGAATTTCTGGGTGATTTTTGAGTAATTAAATAATTCACCTAAGTCGCTTGATTTGTTGTTCTCTTTATTTCCTTTATTAATTAAAATCCAAAAAAAAAGAATATATATAAAAATTAAAAACCCACCAAAAATACGTTTCTTTTATTCCTTTTTAGACTACTTCGTAGGCCATAAGGCCATTACGTGCTCCCTGTGTTCGACCCTGGTCGCTATACCAGGTTAATATAATAGCAAGACTGCTACTTGAGCTTATTTGATTTTTGTCCGATTTTGGTGGTCTATTTTTCTTGATTGATCACCCGAGTGATTGAGGTCGCAACGACCGCATGAGATATACCTGATTTACCTCGCTCGCTCGGTTTTTGTGGTCATCACATACCCCAAATCCACTTCCCATGTTTTCATCCTATTCCCCCTATTCTCTAGTCTCCACCCCCATTCCACGTCATCTTTGCCTTCTTCTTCTCTCTAAGAAAGCTAAAACCATCCACCGTATCCCTCATTTGGGCACTTGCTGCAGCTGTGGAAATCCACTTGCCTCACCGTGTGTTTGGAGCTTCATCGTCAAGCTACAACCGACCCACTCCACCAGCGCCCAACCCTCCGCCAGTGAACCTGGGCCGCACTTCGACCTGCTCCTCTGCTTCATCAACACCTCATGGTTGGAGCCAGGAGTTGCCACCTCTGCCTGCATCTTCATCAAGCAGCCATGCTGCCATGCCATCACCGTCGCTCCCAACAATTTAGGGGAAGAAAGGGGAGGGCCCTCCTCTTTGATTGCAAAGAGGAACGAGGAAGAGCTCATTGCATACTCCCACGTGCTTGGGGGGTAATTTGCAAGAAGCCCCTATAGTCCTTGCATATTCTAGAAAGAATCTTCAGCAGAAGACACGTGCATAGCATGTGTATGCGTGAAATTTGTGAAGGACCCCCCGAGCTTCACGCAAACACCAGAAAAGTCTAGCCATTTTGGGGTCACGTGAGGAGCACATGACCCTAGGAAAAATTGCATGCATACCCTCTAGGGAATATGTAAATACATATCGATCCAGTCTGCATATTTATTTTATTGATTTTTTGTATTGCATTGAGAACCCTGTGTTTGCATATTTATTTAAACCGTCATTTACATCACATTATTATTTCAAAAATAGCATGATGTTCTTTAATTAATTCTCTACATGTTGGCATGCTTCTGGTATTTGTATGCTATGTGGTTAATTATTAATAATAGCTTTTGTAATAAATTTCATATTTTACCCAACCAATGCTTAGAAATTCGTAATTAATTACCCGTAGCCCTAAAAATTGTCAAAAATTATGGATAGTATAATCAATTTATATTTACATTGTGTCCTAAAAAAGGCATTTCCGTGATATTTTGTTCTATAAAAGTCATTTTGTGTATTTCACTAATTAATTTTTAATGGGTATTAAACTCAACATTTTTAGGTCTTAGGATTTTTCTGAGATATATTATGTAGTGATATATCTTGGGTAATTTTATTTTCTAAAAATAATTATATTTAATAATTATTATAATTAATTGTTGAAAATCTCATTTTCTGCATTTATGTAATCATAGAATATTCGTATTATAAATAAAAATTACAAAAATGTAGTGTGTTCATTTCATCATTATTCACATTCTGGCAAAGTTTGAGGATTTTCGGAATTCATTTGGTTGAAGTTTGCAATTTAACCCCTTAACTTTGACAAAATAGCATTTGCCTCATTTATCGTATTTAAAAATATAAAAAATACCCCTTTAAAACCCTAACTTCGAGATAGACTAAAAACCAACTTAAGGAGATAATTGCCTCCCTGAGTTAGACCTTGGACTTCCCTAGTAAAAAAAGTTAACCGCTCGTATTAATTGACATAATAATTAAAATAGTGGTTTTTGATCATTATTTATTTGCTCGTCAACAATGAACAAATTAAAAGTTAATTTCGACAAATTAACAAGTGCAATTTCGAGTTCCTCATTAGACCTTTGCATGATTTTTACTCAAAACATGTGAAAACCTATAAAAATTAAAAAAGGGACTCCTAAGAAAACCCTAACTTAATTAAAATTAATTGATGAAATTCATTGTCTTGGTTTCATAACGTCCTCATTGTATTCTGGTAGCTTCCAGACAGAGTGAGGCGTGATCCTTAAGGAATAGAGCCCAAAACCCAGCTCGGGTACTACCTTGCCCATCACATGGATCCAAGAAGTATTGCACTTCTATTGTATGAGGAGGAGTAGGGCTTCGTCTGTTTACAGACTTAGTCTGAAGTATCGAGCATCGACCATTACCTCACAGGAGTGTCTGTCTCATCATCTCATGTCCGAGTAGGTCCTCGTCTATATGCAGACATGGTCCGAAGAATCAGTTTTGCCGATCAGCTTCCTCCTTTACTTCTTTGGATCAGTAGTGGTCTAGATTTGATAGCAAGGACTTTAAAAAAGTACATTCTATTGGATACAAAGGAAGTAGGAAATACATGATAATTTTTCGGCAGCACTCAATTTCCTATAGGATCAATCGCTAAGGACTAAATTGACAAGATTTCCTGATATAAAGATAAAATTGAAAACCTAATTGCTGAACATTTACGACTCATTGTGTTGAGTTGGTGAATCGACCCTTATTTTGTGGTTTGATTTATTGGTTTTAACACATGTCAAGATCAAAAATATCATGCATTTACGCCTTGCATTCCATGCTTCTTTTATCACTTATCCTCTTTGCATTGCTCACTAGTGAGCATTCTCTTCTCATATCATATTGAAATTTTCATCTCCTTCATCCACTTCTCTCTCTCTCTCTCTCAAGATGGTGCATCATGGATGGTTTTATTCGGATCTTACAAACACCTACATAGATTCCTGGATGCTGACATCTTCAATAATGCAGGGTGATTTTCAAGAAGTTCGGACCTTGTGAACTTCTCCTTGGACTCCCCTATCTTCACTCACTTTGAGGATCGAGATGACTCTTGTCCCTATCTTACCCTTCCACCACTTTCCTTTTGCCGATAAATCATTTGTTCAGACAAACTCTCATCTCGAACTAGCTCCTTCTTTTATGAGGATTGATCGGGTCTTATTTCCCGATGCAGATACTTCACTCGATCGGGAGCTCGATCTACAATTGGATATCTATATGGCTCCCTAAAGAAGAGACAAGAGACTGTCTTTGGATGAGATAGTGGACTAGAACAAGGTCAACGCACACCTACTGGCATCAATCTAAGTCATTCAACAACAATTGACAAACTAAGCTCTCGCCCAAGTTACATTATGTGAAATGCTTATGTAGATGAGAAGGGACCGTGAAAGTGGAGGAAAAGAGAATGAAGAGCAGAATGACGGAAATGATGATGATCAGACTACAGGAGGCCATGGAGGATGAGGTGGGAAGGGAGGTATCCCAAACCCACACTGAAGGAGACATACACTGGTGCTGACCAGGTGATTGAGTAGATTAGGCTGAAGACTTTATTGCTCCCTCTGTTGTCGATCTTCCATGTCATGAATGAAGAACCCTACATCCACATGCATCAATTTAATAAGATCTGTAGTACCATGCACTACCCTGACATCCTGTTAGAGGTAGTAAAGATGATCGCCTTCCTTTTTAGTCTTCAAGAAAAAGGCTCTGTATCGGATCAATCACCTTGGAAGGTAGTGACGATCTGGAAGAGTTGAAATATACCTTCCTGCACAAATATTATCCCCCAAGTTGTCTCAATCAGATGCGAGGCTTGATCTCCAACTTCTCTCAAATGCCCATGAATTGTTTCACAAGGCGCATGAAAGATTCAAAGGTCTGATGGAGAAGTGTACCCATTATGAATTGCCGAAGACCAGCATGGTTCAGAACTTCTTCGAGGGTTTGAACCAAAAACGTTAACGACTCGCAGATATCGTGTTCGGAGTATCGCACTTTAATAGGGACAAAGAAGTTATGTGGCAAAACTTCGAAGAAATGGACAAGGGATCTACAACCCTATGTTCATCCCGTGTATTTCAGAAGTCTCATACAGTCCCGCACTAGCTTATTCATGCATTATTTTATCATGAAGAAGAGAGAGAGATGAGTTCCAACATTAACATCATCAGGAACCATCTCTCCATAGTGGACATGATAGAAAAATGATTACAAGACCTAAAAACATTAAATGTGATCGAATAGAGAGCCAAGTCATTGGATAATCTCGATCAAATTTCCAAATAGCTTGAGCTTTTGGTGAGCACTATCCATGCCTGCAGTCTATGAAGGAACTAGTCGAGAACTCTACCGAGCCAAAGGAGCCATCCCATCAGCAGAGTCAAGGGTTACCCCAATCTGTCCAGCACGTTTATTACGTGCCGACACCCAACCAGAGAACTTCATCACTGCAGTAATTGATTGCAGTGTACCATCTGGTACCTCATGCTTATGTCGAGCCTCTCTATCCTCCACCTCCATAAATCCAGAAAGTAAATGCCATGTGGGGTAATGATCAAGCTCAGACATGTCCTGGCGTACAACCTTTGGGTTCGATTACAACGATCCGGGGATTCATTCCTAAAAAAGGTGGACAGAACTTCCAACACCAACAATACCACCAATCTCCACAATAAAGGAACAACTAAAGACCACAACAACACCAACAGTCAGCATATCACCAATCATACAACTAGCAGAATTATTCTTTTCCTCCTCGTTATCAACAACAACAACAATACCCTCTTCATAAATCTCAGTTCTAAGAGCAGTCGTCGCAGTCCCAACAACCTCAACTCCTGCTGATTGCAGAATCTTCTAAGGCCACGTCGGTGAATCCTACCTTGGACTTCTTGTCTCGGTTAATACTATATATTAATGGTTAATAGTATACTACGAGCAATGTCATTTTAACCCTAAAAATCCCTAAAAAAATTTATTTAGTACTCAAGCCAAAATACAATGAAGAAAATGTAGCAAGAGAACTTTGTTATTTATTTACAAGTATAATCAACATGATCGAACTCAGGGAGGCTACGAAAATCCTGAGGATTATTAATCAATGAAAAATGAATGATATAAAAGAGGGAATTCTATAAACACTATTATTGGTTTTGTGCAAAATTTATCTTTTTATTTTTTCTAGAATTTTTAATTATATATTTTTATGTGATTTTCTGACTATATATTTTTATAATTTTTAATTTTGCAAAAGATTTTTCTTTTAATTTTTTAAATAGTGGAATAATGAAGACAAAAAATGAATAAATAAACAAATACACTCTTTTTCGATTATTCAAATGTAACAAAAATGTATAGAAAATCGAAATAAAATATTTTTGGGTTTTTGGAATATTGCTACTATTTTTATTTTTAAAGAATATTTAGATTTTTTATAGTTTTAAAATAATTAAAAACAACAAAAATAAGAAATAGAAAACAATGTGAATGTTTTTGGGTTTTAAAAATAGGAAATAAAAATAATAATGGATAAAAAAATACATGAACAGAAAGATGTGATTTTATATTTTTACAGAAATCTATTTTATAATTTTTTAGAATATTCTATGATTTTATATGATTTTTTGGTGTTTTTAATGTTTTTTGGTTTTTATGAAGAGTTTTAATGCAAAAATGGCACTGAAGTTAAACAAAATAAAACAAGGAAATAAGATTTTTTAGAATTTTCCAAAAAATGTATTTTTTTCTGATTTTTAATGCAAACAAGGAATTTTTTGTTGTTTTTGAAGTTTTATAAGTAACAAAAATGATGAAAATGTTAATTAAAAATTAGTGATGCAAGAACTAATTAGCATGAGTTAAAATGATTTTTTAATGAGAGTTTAATATTTATTTAATGGAAATTAACATACAAAATAGTATGCACATGCATAGGGTCCGAAATGCAAAGAATAATAATTACGGGAACAAATGAATAGCACAATAAAGAACTACATGGATGAACCATGCAACTTGATATGCGCACCAGTGCACATGATCCGCGCTAGCATAGATATAAGTGCAAATATTTTAATTCTAGGGGCCAAATGATATTAAGTAAATGTGAACTTTTTATTGCAATTTTCGAAAGACTCACGTGCTATGAACATTCTGTAGTTCAAGTAGGAATAAAAAGCAAATAAAATAAACAACTAGGTCCTCAATGCAATTATTCAATAATCCACAAAAAGACATGTGTACGAGCAAGGAATTATTTGAAAAAAAATGACAGGGCTGGGGATGCAAATATACCCTTAATCCATGTGGTAGCTCGACCGGGTGGATCTGACTTGTATTCTTATATGATGGCTGGGGATGAAGCATTCTTGGATGGTCTCAATATGATTTGGAAGCTCAATCAACGATGGAGTTTTGGGGCTCAATGGATGGTTGTGATTCAATCTGGAAGACTTTGTCTTGATTGTGTGGCTCTGAAGGTATCTGGAGGAATGGGGTTCAAGGGTGGTTTCGACAAAGTTCAATCAAGGATCTCTCTCTCGATCTCCACCAGAATTGTCTTCTGAGGGTCTCTAATCCTTCATGCATTGTCTCCTTGTTGTCCATATGGCTTGAAGGTGGCAGGCGATGGCTCGAAAGAGATCTGGAGGTCGGAAGGTATATATCTCCAGTGGACCTCTAGGTCTTGATCTCCTACTCCAATTGTACTCTGGAACCCTGCCATGATATGCTTGGGCTTGGAGGGACTCTAACCTGCTTTATTAAGTGACAATGAAGATAGAATGAGGGAGAATTTGGACCTCTGGCGAACAATGATAGGATGGAGGTCGAACTCCAGATCTAAAGTGATATGGAGGTGATCAGGATATGGGGGAAGATGAAGAAGGAGAAGGCGATCATGGTGGTGAGATCAGCATTGTTTGACAACGATCGGATGACTTAATCTTGCATATAGGAATGTGGAGATGAGTGGTTGAAATTATATTACTTGATGGAAATCAAAGTGAAATTAAAAGCGAAAACCAAAGGAAAATTACCTACAATACCTATTGGTGGAATGGAGATGAAAATCACCTTGATTCAAAGATGGAAGCTTGAAGAAGCATCACGCGACGGAGCTCCGGCCATGTTAGTGGATCTCGAAATCCAACCAATCTCACACCCTCCCAGTTGTGGGCGAAGCTTGTTGTCACCTCGCTTCGACTCTAGAGACTAGCTTCATACGCAAGTATGGTGGAAAATCCGATCAACAATGGTGGGGGTCGATGGATAAATATAAATAGAAACGTATTCTGGTGAGTTTCTAAATTCAAAAAAGTGAGCAATCCAAGGCATGATAGGAGGAGCATATAATCGATGGAGGTGGTCAATTGGGTTGAAGAATCAGTGAAAGAATCGGGCGCAGTTAGTGTGCGACATGTGTGGGAAAATTGGGAGAAGAACGCCCGACGAGAGAACATCGTGGGAAGAGGCAGGGATTGGGAATTTGACCCGGGTCAATAAACCCGAGATCAACCAATCATAAGGCACGTAAAATGAGACAAAATACACTAGAAGACAAAAAATCAATAAAAAGTTAAATAAATTAGGTAAAAAATTGAAAATGATTTAAAAGATTAAATAATGTAATACAAAATATTATGGAATAAATAAAGTTAATTTAGGTGATTTTTAATTAATTAATTAAAGTATATATAAATGTATAAATAAATCAAATGTGTTATTTACAGGTATATATACCTATATTTACAACGCCTTGATTTTTAACATATTATTTTTATAAATATATATAATTTAATAATGTTTTAATTTACAATATTTTACAAGGATTTAAATAATATTTTTATTTTATTTTTGTGAAACAATTTATTAAGGTAAATAAGTAATAATACTTTACAATATACATAGTGGTGCATACACAATATATACATGATTTTATTTTTGTATTTTTTGTATTTTGTGATATTTTTTATATAAGTTAAATACAATATTTATAAATAGTTAAAAATATAAAGTATATAAAAATACATGGATAATATATATTTACAAATACTATACAAATAACATAGTATGGTATAATACACAATAGTATCCCAAAAAGCCACATTTCACACCTTAGCTATGATTTTATGAAACCACCTCCATGTTAAAGATTATTTGATTTGGAGTAATGTAAAAGTGAGTTTGATTAATTTTGAGTTTTGTGGAGAAGATATTGATATGATAATTTGAGCTTTGCGGCTTTTTCAGAGTGTTGTTATTCACACATGTACATGGGTTCTTCTTGCAATTATTTTTATTATTTACAACTTTTTTTATGTACAAGTTTCAAGAAGAAAATATTTTTATTTGAGAAGAATTTGGTTATAAATAAAATAGTGTATGTAATATGTATTATATATACAGATGATGAATATACACAAGTGGCTATTGATTTTCCAAATTTTCAGAATTTAGCCTTATCTCCCCCTACTTTATTCCTGGTCGGTTACGGCAAGTCTTGAACTCTCGAGGTCAGAGTCACCCTATATCTATTACATATATACAATCTTTATTTTCTTTATTTTCCCTTTATTTCTTTATTTATTTAAGTTACGTTAAAATAGTGATAAATATACAATATTTAAACAAGAGTGAGGATTAGTAAAGGTATAGAGTTGTTGCATTTATAGGTGTTTTATAAGGGATTTTAAGCTAAAATAAATGAATAAAAGATGATGAAATGTATATTCATCACCCCCATGCTTTACCTTTGCTAGCCCCTTAGCTAACTCCTGTTTGAAGAATGAGTGACTAAGAAAAAGAAAATGAAAAATAAAGAACTTAGAACAATATTGATTATTAAACTTTTCTTCATAAAATCAAAGTATGGAGCTCGGTCTAACTTTTTTAATTTCAGGTGCAGTCGGAACCTTAATGGGAAACAGACTTGACACTCAACAATCTTTCAAAACCACACAAATCTGATCAAGTCTCCTCAATAGCCATGTTAGAATAAGTCAAACTCATATGCAAACCCTTATGACTACGAATCTTTCTTGTACAATGTAAGTGATATGTAGCTCTCCTTAGTTGAAGTGGTAAAAGTCAGTCTTATCCAACATGGTGACCCTAATTCATCATTCCAATAACTCTTTCCTCGAGAAGTGGGGTATTCCCTTCTAGTTCAAGGGCAACCAGCTCAAGCGAAGGAGGTGGAGAGAAGATTGGAACTTCATCTGCTTCATACTAAGTTCTGGTTCTCCACCTGGAGAACGGAACTTCATCATCCCAGTATTATAATCAAAGGAAGCTCCAATGCTCCTAAGGAAAGGTTGTCCAAGGATGATCTGTGAATCTCTCCAATGATGGGGATATCCATATCAAGGATAGTGAAGTCCACTCTATAATATTATTCCTATGTTTATATGATAACATCCTCGACCTCACTCTTATATTTCTTCATAGACTTATCATCATACTGGATTAATGCTCTGGATTTACGAAGTGGGCCCACCTCCATCTTCTCATACAAAGCAAATGGTAGTAGATTGATCAAAGATCCCTTATCAAGGAGAGTGCGTGCAAATGTTATGTCATCAATATGACTAACCATGTAATGTGCACCTAGATCTCTCTTCTTTCTTGGTAATTGTTGGTTCTTAAGGTAATAAGTTGTGGAAACTGATAGAACACGTAGCTTGACGTAATAGTTCGGTTTTTTCATGCTAACCCTATTAGGTGTGCAACATAATTTCAAGTATTTCTAGAAAGTAGGATGACTTGCCACATACTCATTAAATGATACTTTCAACATGATGTTATCTTTACAAAAACGTGCTATTTCATGATCATCTTTTTGAATCTTTTTAACACCGTGCTTTCCTACCATTAAAGCACGGGGGAAAGGGATTGAACAAGTAGAAGATGAAGAACTTGAATCATAAACTAAAACATGCTTATCTTTATTTTCAGAAACAAAGTTTTTCATACATGAATCTTTTACAGATAACTTGAAATTTAAAATAGAATCATCTACTATAAGTTGTAGAATGTCTGCTGAAGGTACATTCTCCTCAACTGAAGGTACAAGGTCCACTGTAGACTCTGAATCTGATATGTATTGCAGCGATGCTCTCGTGGTCCTCCTCTATATCCCCTTGGATGCCTACACCTTATGATGAAGATCATGCTGATGATGCATGGCTTCCTTATCCTCTAAAATCTCCTCAAGATGAGCCTCAGAGACATCTCTTTCCATGTCCCTTGCCGATCAGGTATGGTCACGGTCCTTCCGCTCCTGAGTGACATGTGATTAATACAATCAAAAGGAAGGATCTCATATACATATATACATAAGTTTGAGTAATATACATCATCATAGTGATGTTGTTGCTGTGTCTTGTTCAGGTTGTTGGTGTTAGCTTGAACCTGTGTGGGGATGGAAGTAGAAGGGGAAAACTGCTTGTCTTGTTGACATGATATATGGTTAAAGTCACATCACATATCATGTATCTTGTTCTTGTAGGAACAAAGATCCTCGAGCATCTGCTTCTGAAAATCTGTGGAACCTGACGAAGGAAACTCCTGCTGTGAAGAATAAGAATGTTGAAAAGAATTTAAAGATTGGCCTTGATGTCCATGACACTATGGCTGACGGGGAAGATGTTGTACTAATGGGCCCCGTTGGCCCGACTAGTACATCGACTATCTAACGAGATGTTGCTGCCTTGGTGCTTGAGAGTGAAAGGCTCTTGAGCTCTGCTGTGCTGATAGGGGTGTAGGGGTGAATGATGTCTTGTAAAAGGTCGGGGGACGCTGGTAAGATGGACGATCGCCTAAACTTCCCTGCATGGCAGAGTCATGACTGTACCACACACCATCCACCTTCCACAACTGGGGAGGCTCATCTGTAGCTGTCTCGATTGATGGAATCGACTGTTGGTAGGAGTGGGTGAGAGTCTAGTCCTCTCCCCATGGTTGGGGTATCCCTAACATCGGTTGCTCTTGAACATGATGAACGCAATAAACAGAGCAGCGGATGTAGTGACGGTAGGTATCTTCATTCGAGATGCCCTCTCTGTCAGCTTTGCCATCTACTTTGGCAACTTGGATAAGTTGTTGTCCAACTCATACATCCTCCTACCAATCTTCCCAACCATGGTCAACTTGTCTGCGATGATTCCCATGTTGGGAATCAGATCCAGAGATAGGTTAACTACCTTCTTACCCCTTCTAGATGAGAATGTGATGGGGTCTCGATATGAGATCTACTAGCGGTATGTGCTCACTTCGTCTCAGCTATCCTCTCAAACACATGTACTATAGCTTCCTCCACAAGTCATCCTCTCGAATACCTTCCAAACAGTGTCTACACCATGTGTAGTGTAGCTGATGAATATGTGATTCATTAGTTACCCTCTCTAGTCCCTACCATCAACTATGATACTCATTGTTACCAAACCAAGGGATTATATATCACGTTATTACTTTTGGAAGTTCCGTTACGACTTTGAAATTAGGTGTACAATTCATGGACTTGTGTATAGTTTACTCTGATATATAATGATATATAATGTACTTTTAGAAACAACAATTTTAAATGACACCTCTAATATTTATATACTAATCTAAATATATTGGCATCCATCCATATTTGGTCATTAATGGGATTAAATGAAGAAATGCATTTTTGTTAGGAGACAACAAAATCAATATTAGATGTTTAGGCCTATTTTTAACATTAGAACTAATTTCAATCATTTTTATAAATATCGAATTCAAAATTTATTAAATATGATCGATTATTATCATGTAATTATGATAGCATGTTCCTTATACATCTAAAGTGAATTGTGCCATTTAATTGCTATCATATTCAACTATATTGAATTACTGTATTCCAAGACCATGGTTCAATGATCGGATGGTAGTGCAGAGTGTCTACCATTCAAAAGATTATGGTTCATATCCTTCTTTGCAGGGTTGCGCTAGGTAACCGACAATCAATATAAAAAAACAGTCGGATCTTTCAAAATGTAATTGAGCAAGAATCCATGTAGCCGATCCTAATTAAAGTGGAAGAAGCCTTTGCCATTTCTATCCATTCCAAGACAATGATAATTACGATTTTGTCCATTCTTATTTAAGCCACTTAAAACTTCGAGAACTTTATATACCCATTTACACACAAGAAGAGGAATGGGCATCCATCGTGTTTTCCTTTGTATCTTATCTCTTCAAGTGAGATTTATTTTACTACAGCCGTGAGTTAAGCTCCTCTCCATAGTCTGTACTCCGCTTAACAAACAAGTTATCTATAAAAATAATCTTACCACGTCGATGATCAATCATGTGCACCTAGGGATGAAAACGGTCGGATACAGATACAAATATAGGTATAATCATGTCTTTATCTATTTTAAAATATGAATACGAACGTTGATATGAATATTGACGGATGTAAAAAATGTGTTACCGTATCCTTAAAAACGAATACGAATGTAAAACGAATATGAATCAGATACGAATAATAACATAAATTTTAATAGATTAACTAAAATATACATATTTAGGATGGTTCAAACATAAATTAGGTATACTAGATATAGTAATTTCATAAACAATTATATCAACAATGGTGAATGCAATCATAAAATGTTGTTACATACAATTATAAATAAATATATTACTATACTTATGTACAAAAATAAATATAGGAATACGAATGTGAATACTAGCGAATGTCGAAGTGATATCCATAACCGCATCCATTTTAAAACGAATACGAATGTCAAAATATGTACAAAACGAATGCAATAGCAGATCGGATACGAACATATTCACATTCGTTTTCAACCCTATGTGCACCTCTCAACAAACATGTTACGTATAAAGGATAATCTAACCACGTAGAAGATGATCAATCCTTATCCTTCTTGTTTTGGTTTGAATATATAACAAAAAAACACCAAAATATTAGGAATGCATGATTTCATAGTAGAGCTCCACGAGCTTTCCTGCGTAAACACGCATTTTAAATGCACCCCTCTTTGTAGTGCCAGGCAGGGATGCGCACAGTTCGACCTAGAAACTCAACAAATCTTCTCACTCATCCAACCCATATGTCGCACCCTGACGATGCCCTTCCTTCTCGCCTCCTCTAATCCGATAAACCGTTCAGGCAAGGGAAGAGGATCCTCTCTACATAGGATTGCAACAGAGAAGAGATGTCCAACCTTATAGATTGAATCTTAGATTGATGCTCTATATCTTCCAAATTTCGTTCAAATCTGTGATTATTTGCTATTTTATCTTAATAGCTGAAGATTCAAATATTTTTTGAATGGAGTTTAAGTTGCTTAGATCTTGATCGAATGTTTGACTATTAAGACAAAATAATAAATAAACTCGGATTTAAACGAAATTTGTAGAGTACGTAGAGTATTAATATATGATTCAATCTATAAGGTTGGATTTTGAAATATAAATCATAAAAAAAATTAAAGAGGATTACAACACCTCTGCTGCAATCCTCTCTGCAGCAAAGGATCCTCTTCCGCAGGCAAGCTTTTGAGCAACACCTCTTTCCTTTTCCAACCGTTCACCTTCAGCCAATCGTCATTCCCTGTATAATTGTTACCGTTGAATTGATTATTGGCATACGGAGAAGGGGACTCATTCAATCCGACACCATATTCATACAAAGTCTAGAAGCTGATACTTTCATCCGCTTCCAGGGAACATTGTTGGGACTCCACTACTCTTCGGAACCTAACTTCTCCAAGGTGTTCACAGCATTCACGGTGAAGATGGGGAACATTGTTGTCCTAAGAGGGAGTGCCGGGGATACAAGGAAGAAACATGCCTTGGATAATTAATGGAAAAAAGAAATTTTCTGAACCCATCTAATTAGCATGATTTAATGGAAAAATTAAATCATTGCTCAACATGGCCTTTAGTTATAGTGGACATATATATATATATATATATATATATATATATATATATATATATATATATATATATATATATATATATGGGAATGGGGATCCTGAGCCCATGTGCAGGAAACTACCTGAGCCCTGAATCGTGACCATCCATGCACATTTCATCCGATGGCTGGCGTGAAACCCTCATCCCTCGTAAAACACACTCTCGCGGAGTCCAACATTCGCACGCATCTCACCCTCCGCCTCCCTTGTCCTTGTGGCCAATCCCGAGTTCCCTCTCCCACCTTGTCCGTCTAGCCCTGCCATAAGGCTCCACCTGCCGGAACTCGCTGCCGTGAGGTTCCAGTTCCACCCACTCGAGCTTTCCCCTACGACGCAGCAGCTCACAGGGCTCTACTCTCTCGGACGATCCGGTCCTCGCACATCAGCAGCTCGAAGATCCTTGTGCCCTCGCATCCTCTGTGTACAACCCATCCAACGGAGTGTGTAATGTTATTTTTTCATGGATAATACTGGTAGTAAAATCTAGTTGTAATGTGATTAATAGGAGGCTTTCTGTGACTTGTATTGGCGTGTTACTCAGCAGATTAGGGAAACAAATGAAGTGTATGTTGATCTGTAAGAAATGGATGTGTTTAGATTTGTTATAGTGAGTTTGTGCATTTGTTAGACTGAGTTTCCCACTCCCACCTTCTCTGTTTAGCCCTGCCATAAGGCTCCATCTGCCGGAACTCCGCTGCCGTGAGGCTCCATCCACTCGAGCCCTCCTGCCCCTGCGACGCAGCAGCTCATAGGCTCCACTCGCTCGAACCAGCCTGACCTCGCGCCAGCAACTCGGAGATCCCGTGCCCATACATCGCAGCACCTCAGGTCACCCCATTCCTCTCGGACGCACCAGCATTCGTCTCAAGGGTTGGATCTCCGAAGTTGCACATAATACAACCAGTTGAAGATTGTTTGCTGATGTTACCTTCTTCTTTCTTATGTTGTTGTAATTAGAGTGTAATAAGAACAAGATGAAAGTGGATAGTGTTAACTCTATATCATTGAGTATATTAGATGTATAGAGCATGTTTTCAGGATGGTAATTTTCTAGTATCAAATATATTACTTCTTCATGTGTAAGCTAATTCGCCTAAAAATGCCAAGTACTATTTATGGAAATCTAAAAATAATATTCTTTTGTGATTCAAAAACTGTGTCGCTGCTTATTTGAATAGCCAACATAATTTATCTAATTGGACATAAGTCATATTGTACTGCCCAATTTGAACCATAATATGGGATTGTTATGGTATCTACTTATCTATTTGAACCAGAATAGAATAATAAAACCATCGTATCACCTGAAGCTTGCGCCTTATATTCGAAATGACATCTATTTCCAAAGATCCGGTCTGAATGTTATCCTATTTTACAAATGTTGGATGTTCATTTGTTAACAAATTTGTTGGTATTATCTCATTTCATGATATATTATAGGTGTAATGTAATACATGGCCACAACGTATGCAGAGGAAGATGATTATGAACTTGATGATATATTATAGGTATAATGTAACACATGCATGCAACGTATGCAGGGAAAGATGATTATGAACTTTATGATAAATTATAGGTGCAATGTAACACATCAGCGCCTTGGCAGTCCCGTCCTCTATGTGGTTTGGTAATGTCTTTTATCTCCGCAAAGTCCGCATGTCCGTCGCTTTATATTTACTTGCGAAGAATACACTTCGATACCATATTCTATTTTCTCGATTCTTCAAGGCCTTCCTTTAGCTTGAACACATTTTGGATCTCGAATCGAAGTGGTCTTCCCTTAAGACAACGGCGGGAAATGCTTCAACATTTACATTCCTTTGAATTATTCTATCAAGGACTGGTTTTGCAATAGGATTTTGTATGCTTGCTCCATTCTTTTGCAGTTCTTTGATTTTTTTTCATGGCTTCTTCAATAATTTCCACAACAACTTTGAAATTAGTTCGATTTAGACTTCCCCAATCATACATTTCAAAGAAATATGCCCGATGTCCCCATAACATATTAAGACTTGGCCTCTCTTCGTTATCACAAACATTGTTTTGCCCCTTTCCAACAAATCTGACGTTCATTGACCAACGACGTAGCAAATACTCTTGAGGAATTTCATGTTAGAATTGGGAAGTCGTGCATTGGAATCACCATGTCGAGATATATTTTCCATAAACCACATGCCATTTTCAAGAGGACTAACATGAGACAGTAATATACTTTGATACTGGTAATCCACCAAACAGAAAGCACTACTCACATGCATCATATTCTTATTCAACTCTAATAAACAACAACAAAAATTACATAACCCAGTCCCATATATCTGTAACAAACCGTATACAACAAATCAGACAACAGTAGCATATTTACTCAAGAAACACGGTAGCCACAAATGCACAAACTCACTCTAACAAATCTAAACCCATCCATTTCTTACAGATCAAATACACTTCATTTGTTTGCCTAATCTGCTAAGTATCTACGCCAATACAAGTCACAGAGAGCCTCCTATTAATCACATTCTTACCACCCTAACCACCCCTTTGACATCCATATAGATTTTACTACCAGCATTATCCATGAAAAAACAACATTACACACTCCGTTGGATGGGTTGTACACAGAGGATGCGAGGGCACAAGGATCTTCGAGCTGCTGATGTGCGAGGACCGGATCGTCCGAGAGAGTAGAGCCCTGTGAGCTGCTGCGTCGTAGGGGAAAGCTCGAGTGGGTGGAACTGGAACCTCACGGCAGCGAGTTCCGGCAGGTGGAGCCTTATGGCAGGGCTAGACGGACAAGGTGGGAGAGGGAACTCGGGATTGGCAACAAGGACAAGGGAGGCGGAGGGTGAGATGCGTGCGAATGTTGGACTCCGCGAGAGTGTGTTTTACGAGGGATGAGGGTTTCACGCCAGCCATCGGATGAAATGTGCATGGATGGTCACGATTCAGGGCTCAGGCAGTTTCCTGCACATGGGCTCAGGATCCCCATTTCCTATATATATATATATATATATATATATATATATATATATATATATATATATATATATATATATATAGGAGAAACTTCAAATGAGGCGGGGCCTCACCATATATATGGTGAGCCACCCTCAATTTAGGCTTCTTTTTAATATATTTTAAAATTTCTTGTTTCATACATATAATAATAAATATTAACACAACATTTATAGTGAAATAAACTTATGAAAATATTATTATAATGGATGGAAATATTGATTTGAATTTAGATGCTATATTTTACAAAATTCATTTTTTTACAATGTGCATTGTATATTTTACAAAACTGTACAGAGTTTTTACTAAATTCGCAGTGGCTTTTACAATTTCAGAAAAGCCCCCACCTCATTTGAAAGGTCCCCTATATATATATATTTATATATATTTATATATATATAGGGTAAAATGGGGCTGCCCTCAGGGAGTAGCCAACTTGGCTACTCCCACGGTCCCACCCCTATTTTCCCCTCAATTTTTTATTTTTTTGGAAAATAAAAATTTGTATATTCATCATTATATCCCTCTCACATTGTATTAAAATTTCGTCAGAAACAGAGACTCCTAAGCCCTCCATCCAGACGTCATTTTTTTAACGGTCGCAGGATTTTTTAAATCGACCATGTTTGGATGGAGGTCGTAGGAGTCTCTGTTTCTGACGAAATTTTAATAGAATGTGAGAGGGATATAACGATGAATATACAAATTTTTATTTTTCAAAAAAATAAAAAAATGAGGGAAAAATAGGGGTGGGAGTAGCCAAGTTGGCTACTCCCTAGGGGCAGCCCCATTTACCTCATATATATATATATCCACCATAAACCATGTAATTAGTCATATCTTGCTGAAAGTTTCGTTAAATTTTCTGCACGAACATGATTGCTTGGTTAAACTTGTTCTTCACCTCAAATATATGAACATAATATTTCATGAGCCTAATGCCCATTATACATCGGGGTCAATGCATGAGAATTCTAACGGCCTTTTAACTCATTATATCGTATGTACTTAAATTTCCATGGAAAAATATCATTACATGCGTAATTATTCCAACGCATGTCTAAATTCCTGCACATGGGCTCAGGATCCCCATTTCCTATATATATATATATATATATATATATATATATATATATATATATATATATATATATATATATATATATATATATATATATATAGGAGAAACTTCAAATGAGGCGGGGCCTCACCATATATATGGTGAGCCACCCTCAATTTAGGCTTCTTTTTAATATATTTTAAAATTTCTTGTTTCATACATATAATAATAAATATTAACACAACATTTATAGTGAAATAAACTTATGAAAATATTATTATAATGGATGGAAATATTGATTTGAATTTAGATGCTATATTTTACAAAATTCATTTTTTTACAATGTGCATTGTATATTTTACAAAACTGTACAGAGTTTTTACTAAATTCGCAGTGGCTTTTACAATTTCAGAAAAGCCCCCACCTCATTTGAAAGGTCCCCTATATATATATATTTATATATATTTATATATATATAGGGTAAAATGGGGCTGCCCTCAGGGAGTAGCCAACTTGGCTACTCCCACGGTCCCACCCCTATTTTCCCCTCAATTTTTTATTTTTTTGGAAAATAAAAATTTGTATATTCATCATTATATCCCTCTCACATTGTATTAAAATTTCGTCAGAAACAGAGACTCCTAAGCCCTCCATCCAGACGTCATTTTTTTAACGGTCGCAGGATTTTTTAAATCGACCATGTTTGGATGGAGGTCGTAGGAGTCTCTGTTTCTGACGAAATTTTAATAGAATGTGAGAGGGATATAACGATGAATATACAAATTTTTATTTTTCAAAAAAATAAAAAAATGAGGGAAAAATAGGGGTGGGAGTAGCCAAGTTGGCTACTCCCTAGGGGCAGCCCCATTTACCTCATATATATATATATCCACCATAAACCATGTAATTAGTCATATCTTGCTGAAAGTTTCGTTAAATTTTCTGCACGAACATGATTGCTTGGTTAAACTTGTTCTTCACCTCAAATATATGAACATAATATTTCATGAGCCTAATGCCCATTATACATCGGGGTCAATGCATGAGAATTCTAACGGCCTTTTAACTCATTATATCGTATGTACTTAAATTTCCATGGAAAAATATCATTACATGCGTAATTATTCCAACGCATGTCTAAATTCGTTACCTAACATATGTATTTGGCCTCTTTCGTAAATATGGATATACAAATGTAATATGCATATACACACACATGACATATATTTCTTCCATTTTGTGGGGTATATTTCATAAGATATATGGCAAGTACATGATTCTTTTATCATATAAATCTCTATGTATGTTGGCCCATTTAAGATGTCTTTACTTGATTTATAATGGTTTGCTTTCTTAAACCATTTCTTGTAATAACTTATAATGATTTATTCTTTCTTTAAACCATTTTCTTGTATGACTTTTCGATATATTTGCACACATATACCTTAATATCAATATAATTGTCTATATGCCATAAATTAAAATAATTTCTCATATACTCAAACCATTAACATAATTACACATATGCGCATAACATTAACATAATTGCACATATATCCGTAATATTAACATAATTGCATAAATGTCCATGGCATCAACATAATTATGCATATGCCCTTGAGATTAATATACTTGTACATACGCCATGGCATAAACATAATTGCACATATACCCTTAATTTAGTATTTAAACTTATCTTAATTATTATATCGTTAAACGACTTTCGTGACTTTAGCACCGGTAAAACTGTCCATGAACATGACATACATGACAATATAGCTACAACTGTAGAGGACTTATCTGTTGCATGTTCAAATATGTGATGAATGTTGTCCTGCTGAAGTTGAGGTGAGTAATTATTACATTAGAATGAGATGTTATGGTAGATTCATGTTTCTCTGCTGATTCTTGTTTGTAGATAGATGTAACGGAACGACCGCATGGATATGCGGAGGCGTGCTACATTAGGCCGCACGTCCGAGCCCTCACGGATCATATATGGTAATAAATGAGCATAAGAAAATATCATTCCCAAAAAATACACAAATCACTTATAAAAAATGAGAGTTCGATTATTACAACTTCAACATGAGTGCAGTGAGACTAACTATGATTTTGTAAATAATAAGGTTGTGGGGATTTAATTGGCATACTATAATTATAGAATATTTCAAATGTATGTCATTTCCCTAGGTAAACAAAATCAGGGTGACCAGTGGTTTGGTTGCAGTTTATATCCACTATAATATCCAACTAAAAGAAATCCATAATCGATTACAACGAGAGAAAATTATTAATTTGGTTAATGAAATATCTTACTATATTATGTTTTTTTTATGATAAAAGGAAATGATATTAAAAAAGTTGGAATTTTCTTAACATGAATAATGGAACGATAACAAATAAGCGAAGATACGTGCTACACCTTATGGTAGGAGCCACCTCATGAATCCAATTATCGTAGACCCAAGGATGGCCAATGCCTTCCAGGGACGTACGGTTCAAGGAACCGATTGAGGCAAAAGATAAGTCTTCTACATTTGTAGCTACATTGTCATGTATGTCATGTTCATGAACGCTAGTGTCAGCGGTAAACCTACCAAAGCCATTTAATGATGCAATAATAAAGACAATTTTAAACACTAAATAAATTAAGGGTATATGTGCAGTTATATTAATGTCATGGACATATGCATAATTGTGTTAATGCCATGGGCATAAGTGCAATTATGTTAATGATGTAGGTATATGTGTAATTTTGTTAATGTTATGGGCATATGCACAATTATTTTAATGTTGTGAGCATATGTGTAATTATGTTAATGTTATGGGCACAATTATGTTAATGTTAAGGTATATTTGTGCCAATGTATCGAAAATTCATGCAAGAAAATGCTTTAGTTTGTACTTTATACCTTCATATATTTATTCAAATTGAATCTCCTATCTCAAAACAAAAATTACTAAGAAATACACGGACATTACAAAGTATAAGAAGGGTCGAGTACAATGGCTTCATAGGGAAGGATGAGCTCGCGAAATTAATAAAATCTCTTAATGATAGCAGTTGGATTTGTAATGACTATTTTATTTTAAAATTAACATATATGTTACATATCCTAATTAATGACTAGTTGGAATTTTCGTACCGTACTATTTCCAAACCAATATTGGTTAAAATAAATCTCACATAAAGCCAATAGATACAACTAAGTTTAATCGGTAAAAGGGTATCCACACCTAAAAAAAAATCTTATAGGATGACATGGGTCTACTTGATGCTATGTTTTCACACTCCATTCTCCAGCAACCATGGACTCCGATGAGGATTGCACTCAATGTTCTTTCATTTCGACCCTTTCAGAAATGGAGTAGTTGTCCACATGTTGTGGCGGCCAGAGTTCTCTTTGTAAAGACTCACTTTTAGTTGCAGTGAATCTGAAAGGAGGAATACAAAGCACATGCTCTCCGACAAGGAGATTGATGAATCTGTGATTCATCACTCTAAAAGTTGAAAATAGAGTCCTGTTCCGAGTAATTAGTCGCATATTTCTCCTTATCCTGCATAATTAGCATTCATACCTACTTGCATAATATCTGCATTCTAGCATTCATATTTGCATTAAATAAGAAGTCCAATTCACTTGTAAATATTCAACTACATATTCACCATTATTCACCTATTTATCTGTATTTTATACCCACTCTAAAGCCAATAAAAGCATATGTATGTTGTGTATACTACTAACTAATACTACACGAAAAAAGGCCAAAGTTTCTGACTTGTAAAATTATGCAATAAAATCCCAAATCCACTTAGACCTCAGACCTTAAAATGCAAATATCTAACTCATACAACCTCTGACCTAGGTCTACTCACTTTTAGAATAATATATATTCAGATACCTTCAAAATGAGACCAATTTCAATTAAATCGGAGCTCGTATGCAAAACTTGGGTTTTGGGGGCCCTTTGTACATTATATGTATGTATATTTGTATACTTGTATTTTTGTATCTTATCTGACCTCATCAAGATCTACAACTTTCATGTTTTGAATTTTTCCAAATTCGGCCATCTTCTCTCTCTTATTTTACATTCTTTCTCGGCCATACAGATCAGGCCACGTGGCGCCATCTGGTTGTGGCACGCGACCCGCTCACATCGCGCCACGCGCCCCTCTTATTCCGTCGTCCGATTGCCTCCTTCTCTTCAGATCCGAGCCATTCAATTGCGCCGACGATCTCAACCATCCGATCTTCCCCCATATCAAATCTTGGCCATCCGTTAGCGCATTGCCCTCAGCACGCCACGTGTTGACTCATGAGCCATCCGATCTCCTCCAAGAACCTCCATCTCCACCGCACGCTTCTGCACTACCCCTGGCCCTTCGATTAGATCCGTCAGATCTCATCCCAGCCGTCCCTTAGCACCTTCACCTGCACCTGCAACGTGTCGCTTCCGTAGATCTCTGATCACACCACATCGATGTCATCCAGGCCATCCCCTTACACCCTTCTCATGTCCGTTGGATCACTCGATCCAAAGGTCAAGAACCCGTCTTCAACCTCCAGACGCTCTCTTTCCCACGATCTCCACCTCATGCGCTCCCCACTCCCATCCTATTTTCGGCCCCGCTCCAGCCGTCCTCTCCGCCCCCGGTCACCTCCACTTCGTATCCCATTACACCCTCATCCCCGCTGACCTCCACAATCTCCAAGAGCCTCACCCACGTCGCTCCACGACCTCCACAAACTTCATCATCCCGTCACCTGCAACCTCATCTACGACCTACAAATACTTCGCCTCCGTCGGCCTTAGATCCTATCCGCCACCACGAGAGGTACTTGATGAAACTCGATTTCATCATCATAATTTCTCATTATTAACCCCCTTTCTTAAATTCGTGTCAATAAAATCCAGATAAAGTCCTGTAATTATCAGAGTCCTTAATAAATTAAAAATCACAAAAAATGGCAAAAGTAAAATCTGTGGTATTTTTAGCCTTAAAAATACCCTTAAAAATATTTTGTGGCTTCATTTGATCTCATCTCCAGTTTTGGTCAACAAGAAACTTGTAGATCTCATCAAGATCTACAACTTTCATGTTTGAGTTTTCTCAAATTCGGCCATTTAAACCCTCAAAAATAAACTTTTCTCTCAAAATAATCTGATTGGGCCCGTGGCCCGTTCTGGGTGAGCCACGTGGCCTGCCTCCCTTGCTTCAGCCGCCCGCGCCTCTGGCCGTTGGATTTCTCTTTGAATCCAACGGCCCAGATCTTTCCACGTCCTCCTCTTCTTCCTAGCCATCGGATCTTCCCCGCCTCTGATCCTCACCGCTCGTTCGCGCCTCACGTAGAGCGTGCCACGTGTCGCCTGCGACACCATTCGATCGCGCCTTCAATTTTCCATCACAACCATTGTCTCCATATTGATTCTCAACCTTAGATCAAACGCTTCTTCTCATCTAAGCCGTCCGACAGCGCCACTCCCACAGCTCGACACGTGGTGACTTCATCGGCCTTCGATCACTTCGCTTCGGATTAAATCCACACCGCTTCTTAGCACCCTTCTCTCAGCCGTTGGATCGCAAGATCCAACAGCCGAGGCTTTGTCTTCCACCTCCGCCCCCCCCTCTCTTCCCCACGTTCACCACCTCGCGCACCCAGCTCGCCCTTCCTATTTTCACCGCCCTCTCCGACCACGTCTCTCCTCGCCAACCACCCCACGACCATCACCAGTCATCCCTTATCTTCGCAAGCCCTCCATTTACCCACGATGACCTCTCCAGACGCCCCATCTTCTCCTCAAAACCCACGACGCTACCACTCAAACCGCCACCTTCAAGCTTCAAATACCTCGCTTCCCCCTCCGATAACCCTCGTCCACCTTTACGTGGGAGGAGGCCCAGCCCTCCTTCGCTTCCCTGTGACAAGGGGAGGCATATGGATCGAGCGATAATGACCTCTTTTCCCCGGTGAGACCCTCCGCCGATCACGACGGAGCTGCGGCGCAATCAGACCGCTCGAGCTGCCTCCACCAGCTGAGGAGGTCCAACGAAGACCCCGAGGTCCTCCGATGACCTCGAGCATAAGCCAATCGCACTGCCCGACGTCAGGTAAGCCCCTTATTTTTCTCTTGTATTTTTCTTTAACTTCTCTTAATTATCTAGGCCTCTTCACTCGTCCTCTCCCTTCATCGTTCGCCTTCCGATTCCGCCACACGTCCCCCCTTTTACGCGAGCTTCTCCGATCACCAATCTCTCCCTTCGCAACCTCAGCCACTGTCGACCCATCTCCTCCGCCACCCACGGCAGAGGAGCTCAGAGCTCCCGTCTTCTTCACCTCCCTGAGCTCTTCACTTCACTCCCCTTCACGAAACCCCAATCTTAGGCTATCGATTAACGATGCAGGTCCGTTATACTTCAATGGTCGGGAACTTCGCCGGAGATCTTTCGTGCAGCTCCGCCTCTGCCTTACAGATGTGATCAGGCGAGTCCAGAATGCTTAGGAAGTTCCCACGAGCTCCAGCTACATCGCCAATCGTCTACTGAGCTCTGGGGAGCTTCATCGAACAAGTTAGAAGGCGGCGAAGAAAGAGCCCCTTCGCCGGAGTCCAGAGTTCGCCGCTAGCCACGATCGAGGAAGATGCTACATGCACCATCGGATGATACTCCGCGGAGCTCATCCAAGGGTGCAAGAGCGGCCACGTCATCAACCAGAGGATTCCCCAGTTACCATTGGATCCTAATGATCCAACGGTCGATAGCTATCCACGTCGTCACTCCTGGAGCGCATAGCAGCCTTCCGATTACCATGATCGGATGGGTAACAATCGACCATATGGCAGTCCCCGAGCCTTCTCCAAGCCTCAGCACCAGACCAGGAAGTTTGTTTACTCCGAACCTAGCCCGAGCCTGCATCGAGCCCAAGCCAGCGTCCGAGCCAAGCCGAAGTACACCGAGCCTTCCTCCGAGCCTGGATGGCACGTGCATAGCACGTGCCATCTGGGTAAATTGTGCACAGGCCCCGCTGACTTATTCAATTTGCAACCAGGTCCCGAGTCACGTGCAACACCATACGCGCCTGGGACATTTTGCACTCGTACCCTTTCGGGTTTAAATAATGGCAAATATGCCCCCGCGCGTATGGTTTATTTACAGGGAATGACTTGCTCTTTATTTTTATTACATTTTAGTCCCTCCCAGGGACCTGTTGGTAGTTATCTTTTCATGTTTTCTTTCATTTATGCCCTTGCTTTCTTTCATGCATATCTTGAGCACCGTAACTCCGATCAAGTTGATTTCAGTTTCATTTCGAAGCTTGTTTGATGAATTTTCTAATGGCATTATCATTTCTCATTTTTGGACACATTAATCTTGATGTATTATTTTATTCGCCATGTGTCTCTTAGAGCTTTAATTTATGCCTTGTTTAAATTGTTCATCAGATATGTCTCCTTAATTAAACTCGAAATTAACTCTTGTTAGTTTTGTTCACCATATTTATTCTGACCTAGGGCATATTGTCATTGCATCTCATTGCATTTATTTGCATGATGAAAATAAAATAAAAAATGCATGTTTATTTCTTTAATGCATTGTCTTGTCTGCTCCTTCAAGCATACTTTGACCTATAGATCTCTAACTCAACACTTTGTTAAATTGATAAAAATCTGACTAATATGAAAGAGGCACGTGTCCCTAAGTTCGACCTTGGTTTCTTGCCAAGTAAAAAAAATAAATACACGGCCGTCTGATTCTTATCGAAATATCAATTAGATGGTCTTTGATGACCCATTTCAGCCCGACTGCGATGGCATTATCAAGTGTTAAAACAACACTTTTAGAGGGCCTATTTCGCGATTCGTCAAATGGCACCGTTGCTGGGGGACACGGCTCATTTCTTATATTATTTCGAATTTTGTTTATTTAATTAAGTGTCTCTTTTATATATAGGTCATTTCGTTCATCCATCTTGCATTATAAAATTTTCTTCTCTATCGATCTCTAACCATTGTTTTTGTGGCAGGGCCCTTGATGATTCAAGGAGGCGAGGAGCAGGAGCTACCCGCTGTGAGGAGCCGCAGAAGCATACTTGGAGCACGTCGAGAAGAAAGAAAAAAATGTTTCATTTTTGCATCTCATGTTGTAATAACTGTCCTTACAGCGGTCTCGAAGGCTTGCGGTTGTAAATGAACGACTATATGTGGTTGTGTGGGGATCATCCCCACTTGAGTGTCGACCTAGGACTAGGCACGCGGTTCTTCGAGCTTAGTTTAAAATTCGCATTTTTATGTGCTTGCTCGTAGGTAGGACACACCTTAATTCAAGACGCACGTAACATCGCTTCACTTAGTCAAATTTAAAAGAAAATTTTCCCCGCTAATAGAAGCATGTTAGGTGCGGATTTTTGATCGACTTGCATACATATTGATTTTGATTTTCAAAACAACCCTAGTTTTTCACGGATTTCCGCCAAGTCACTGCATGTTTTATCGCTTAGCCTAGATCGCGGTTTTTATCGAATACATAGTTTTTCTCGATTTCCCCTCCTAGCTTGATCACCTAGGTTAATGGAAAATGGGAATGAACGGTAGACGATGAGTGCTTGGTTTATGTGCTCATCTTTAATCATTGACAACCTTAATTAATAACTGAGACTGTTAATTACAAGTCAACCAAAAAATGGAGTAAAATTTTGGTTTTGGGAGAGCAACACCCTCGTACGCATTGATTTTGACTTGACATTTTTTCTCCGCGTAAAAATCTAATATTTTATCACCAATAAAACCAACAAGATAATAAACCAACCTCGGTTGGTTTCACATGTGAGTTGGTGAAATTGAGGGTCTTGCTTGCTTGATTGAGCCATGTTTGTTTCGATACACTCCCCAGAACCTTAGTCACTCCATCCATCTCCATAGATTCATCAGCTCACTTGTATATCCACCCATCTTCTTCATTCACCTTGGGTCCCTCCCAACATCAATTCTCATCTTTATACTTAGGCTAATCTCATCCTAAGTATAGGGGGGACCCGAGCCCCCGTGATTTTCTCTACTCTCCTTTCCTTGCCTTTATACTTAGGTTATTTCTAACCTAAGTATAGGGGGATCCCCTCTAAGCCCCCGTATATTCCTTTATATTTAAATGGACCTATGTACTTGTATCATCTAGTTCTATGAGGACATAGCAAAATTTAAGTATAGGGGGTATACCGTATATACAGTATACTTACTTTAGCTATAATCTGAAAAATTTGAAAAATTTAAAACTTTTTGGCTAAAATAAAATTCTTTTGACTAAGAGGACTCAAAAGTTTTCACGGCTTTTTCTATACTATGTTACACTATGTTTATAAAAATATTTTCGAAAATGATTTTTCCTTGTTTTGAAAAAAATCATTTGAAAATGTTTTGAAAACTTTTTATTTGTGTGACATGGTTTTGAAAAACTTTCTATCTATTTTCGAGGAAAGTAGAGTCTAACCTGTGTTTTAACCTTCAATTAAAATCCATAAAAATGAGAAAAACCCAAAAATCCTTTAGGAGCCATTAGTGACTACTAAGCCCAATTAAGTAAGCCACATTCAGTGAGGGTTCACCCTTAGCAGATTGGATGGCTTAGAGGACATCGCGCAAGGCCCTGTCCTCAAGCAACGGTCTTCGACCTGTACTTACATCCATACTGGCTGAATGCAGATGCTCAATTGAGTTTAGGCAGTCCTGAGATCTCTTGAAGTCTTAAAAAAAATCTTGTTTTGAATGAAGGAGTTGGATTAATCCTCTACACTTACACTTCCACCTAGGATCTGAAATGATCAAGGAAACTTAGTTTTATGAGGTCTTTGAGATTTTAGGTTAACCTGCCTTAGTCATCAGGGTCATAGACTTAATCATCCACATTTCCCTAGGTTTCTAGATTTGCATGCTATATTCCTTGCTTTGTCTCAGACATAAAGAATATGATCAGCACATCACATGCACGGCTGCGATTTCGATGAGATGAGTTGACTTTTCACTTGAGGGATTGGGATGAGGAATTCGAGTCTAGACTCGATCTAATGATGCTCGAGGATGGGATAAAATCTTTGGAGGCTTCATGAAACCTGGGTGTCAGCAATACTAGCCAGTATGAGAACTGGATTCTTATACTAATCTCTTGACATTGACCTAAGTGACAGGGTGTGAAATAAAGAAAAAAATGTTGATCAGTGTGCACCAACTCTTGGTAAAAGTAGTGGAGCTAGCCAAAATACTACAAATAAATGAAATGTCAAAGAAAAGCTCTCATTCCACAAAGTTACATATCAAAGAGCTTCCACCAAAGGCGAGCGCTCCCAAACTTTTCAAAGTGTCCACTTGGACCACCGCTATTAGGACCAGGAGTCGGGCTTGCACTAAAAAAGGGCTCTACATCGTAAATGTTACAAGTCTGGGTGTTGAAGGTACGATAGGTACTCAAAAAAGACACACCCCGGCGTATTCCCAGGAAAACAAGTGCAGACGGCTCCAACTTATCTTGACGGACGCACTGATCAACACCAAAAAATGTGTTGCGTAAAAGGCACTAGAGAGAATCCTTGTTCCAATGAGAGGGAGAGAAGAAATGATACAATCCCATGCCCTCCATTACTAGCCATCCATCTTCATTTTTAAAGTCTGACAACTAAAGAGACGGTGGAATGGATGCCAGATTTGATTTATTCCCTAGTATTGAGGATTGGGCCCTTAGGAGAATTTCTCGGACCAAGACTTTGGGTAACGATTTGACTCTACTCTCGGAATTGCAGTCAACACTAAATTTCATATCCTTTAGAATATATGTACATCAGAGAGAGTCTGGAGAATTAGAGGAATTGGGTGCCTCTTGATTAAGGCTGGGTTGAACTCTAGAATTTTGGACCTCTAAAGTTGAGTGGACTTGAACAGATTGGATCATGTACTCACATGCACAAGGGGTTAATCCAGCTTGTTCATTTTCTTTGATGCTCGAGGACGAGCATAGTTTAAGTATAGGGGGTGATGAAACTTGATTTCATCATCATAATTTCTCATTATTAACCCCCTTGCTTAAATTCATGTCAATAAAATCCAGATAAAGTCCTGTAATTATCAGAGTCCTTAATAAATTAAAAATCACAAAAAATGGCAAAAGTTAAATCTGTGGTATTTTTAGCCTTAAAAATACCCTTAAAAATATTTTGTAGATTCATTTGATCTCATCTCCAGTTTTGGTCAACATAAAACTTGTAGATCTCATCAAGATCTACAACTTTCATGTTTTGAGTTTTCTCAAATTCGGCCATTTAAACCCTCAAAAATAAACTTTTCTCTCGAAATGATCTGATTGGGCCACGTGGCCCGTTCTGGGCGAGCCACGTGGCCCGCCTCCCTTACTTCAGCCGCCCGCGCCTCTGGCCGTTGGATTTCTCTTTGAATCCAACGGCACATCTCTTTCCATGTCCTCCTCTTCTTCCTAGCCATCGGATCTTCCCCGCCTCTGATCCTCACCGCTCGTTCGCGCCTCACGTAGAGCGCGCCACGTGTCGCCTGCTGCACCATTCGATCGCGCCTTCAATTTTCCATCACAGTCGTTGTCTCCATATTGATTCTCAACCCTTAGATCAAACGCCTCTTCTCATCTAAGCCGTTCGCCAGCGTCGCTCCCGCAGCTCGACACGTGGCAACTTCATCGGCCTTCGATAACTTCGCTTCGGATTAAATCCACACAGCTTCTTAGCGCCCTTCTCTTAGCCGTTGGATCGCAAGATCCAATGACCGAGGCTTTGTCTTCCACCTCCGCCCCCTCTCTTCCCCACGTTCACCACCTCGTGCACCCAGCTCACCCTTCCTATTTTCACCACCCTCTCTGACCACGTCTCTCCTCGCCAACCACCTGATAACGTTGCATTTTGCAAGGGTCAAAATGTAGTGTCGCTGAAGCCATCGCTCACAAAACACAAGTTGATCAGCAATTAACCCACATCAAAGAATAAATCAATTACGTACCCAAAATTGTGAATTAACATTTAACTCTACCATAAAATGCATAGTGAATAAGCATGTACAGGTCGAACCACTAAGAGCAATAAAATTGGGTAGCCTACCTTGTTCAAATACATCAGGGTCATCCTTGTATGAATCCAAATTATGTGGGTAATTATATTATTTATATTTACATATATACATATAATTTTTTTGAATATAGGAATATGCATACAATATAAGAAAAGAAGGGATAGGGTATTTATAAAAATAGGTAAAAATAGTCAAAAATTAGGAAATGGAATATTTTTGGTCTTTTTATAATTTTTACTGTTTTTTGTTTTTTCTAGCTTTTTCTAAGTGTTTTTGATATTTTTCAAAAATAAAATAATAGAAAACAAGGACTTAAGTTACTGGACGGAGTTGAAATGAGGTTTAAAAATAGAAAATGATGTCCAAAAATCCTCAAATCAATTTTACATTATAGCTACTAAAAGAAAGAGACTATAGAAACTTAATTTATTTTTAGGATTTTTCTAGGATTTTTTAAATTTTTAGGAAGTTTTTAGGGATTTTCTCATTTTTAGGGTTTTTGTTTTGAATTTTTTTAGTGATTTTTGGACTGACACTAAAGTAGGATAAAATGGACAACAGGTGATTTTTTTGGATTTTTCTGGGTGTTTTACTATTTTTTGGTATTTTCTAAGCTAGGCAGTAGATAAAATGCACGTTTTCGATTTTTAATAAATATTAAAATGCGATAAAAATAAAATGAAAAGCTATGGCGTGAAAGTAAAAGTTAACAGGAGCTTGGCATGATTTTTGTGGAATTTTTCAAGTTAAGATCATGCATGACAAAAATGGAACAAGCAAGCAACAATATATGGCCTAGCAAGGGCAGTTTTGTAAATAAAAACAAAGGCAGGGGCTTCAGTGCAAAAACACCAAAATATATGAACATATTCTGCAATTTTAAGGACTAAATCCAAATAAACAAACCCGCCAGGACCCCCTTACAATTTGACCATTACGTAGGACTACACGTGATCCGCAGCCACAGGGACCAAAATGTAATATCAACAAAGTTCGGGGTCCTGGTTGCAATTTTCAAAAAATAATACACTTAAAATTTTATTCATGGGCTAAAAAATAAATATACAAACATTCAGGGGGTCTTGTGCAATTTAACCACCCCATGTGGGACGGCACGTGAGGTGACGTGGACTAGACCTCAAAGAGATATCACAAACGTACAGGGGGTCCATGCAAAATATCCACAATGAAATGAACTTCGACTTTTGTTTACATGACTAAACACTAAATATAAAAACACTGGGATGAAGATCTGCAATTTACCCATAAGTGCGCGCTGGTGGACGACGATGATGATCTCTCTTGGACACGTGTCGCGCATCCAACGGCTGGTACCGCTTCGCCGATGAAGCGCTGAGATGAGATCAACTGAGCTGATTTGACGGTCAGTGTAGAGCTTCATCTGACGACCCTTGTGTGATCTGGGGCTGCCTTCCTGATCGGACGGCGATGGAACCTCCTGGAAGAACAGGGAAGAAGCTCGCGCGAGGCGAGCTTCGATCTTGAAGCATGGGCTCCTCCGGGCTTTTCCCTCGCGTCTGAGGTGTTCTGATCGTAGCTGGAGGCCTCCCGCATCCGCCGGTGGTCTTGACATGGACCCTGGAGGTCCAAGGAGGTCAAGCGAGGTCGATGAAGGTCGGGACCTCCAGGAGCCTCTTCTTGGATTGGATCGAATACAAAGGGGCTCATTGCTTCGTCTGACCTACATAGGAAGAACCAGGGGAACGAGGGCTATCTCCTCGACCCTGGGTTTTGAAGCTTGGAAGCAAATTGAGGTGAAGCGGAGGAGCTCCGACTAGCGGCGGAGGTGGAGCTCCGATTCGCAAGGACTGGGGGTCCTTGGTTGAATGAATGTGAAAGAGAGATGAAGAAGATGATGGGGAACGAAGTGGGATGAAAGTGGCGGTTGGAAATTGTGGGTATCACAATGAAGAAGTCGTCGGAGCGGAGCTCCGGCGAACTTCGATTTCGCGATTTTACGATACGCTACTGATCTAAAGACCAAACTAAGGACGGAATTGAAGTGCTAGAATTAAAATCTACCTAAAAAGTAAGAAAGGACTACTCTTATACCTGGGGGCCACCAGGGAGCAGGACGGACGCCGGAGCTCCGCCGCGACAAAATTGATCCCTCCTCCGGCTGATTCACGTTGCTGAAACGCTCCCCCTGTCACGAGGAACCTCCTAGGAACAGATTCGAGGCTTTTGGTGGATGTAATTTGGCCAAATTTGAGGAGGAGGTCGGGCGCCATTATTTATAGACATGGAGGCACACCCTTATTGACCGGGGTTCCACGAAGAATCGGCAGGTCAGATGATGGATCTGGGTCGGTGGCGGTAATGTACAATGATCGAGGGTGATTTCTCGTGAAGGACGCGAGCGTGATCGATGGACGAGACGCCCGTGAAAAAAGGGAGAAGATGGGCTCGCAGGCAGATTTGACTAGCGGAAGCGTGGATGGGACAGTTGACCGGAGGTCAACGATCCGCTGCCCCTGATTGGTCCACGTAGGACACTACGGGACAAAACAGGGGCTTTATTCGAAAATGATTTATTTAACCTAATAAATCATTTTATTAGAATTTTCTTATAACATAAAAATGTTTATTAAATGATGTAGTATTTATTTATGATTTTAATTTATTTTTTTTGATAAATTTTATTATGAATTTATTTTAATAATGTGTTTATAAGTGTATTTACATGTATTTTGTGTATTTTATTTTTATTTTGTACATTTTATTTTATTATTTAATTTTCTTATTTTATAAAATTATAACTTATTTTTGTGAGTGTAGATATATTTTTATTTAATTTTTATGAGCTTATTTACATATTTAAATAAATAGATGTATGTGGTATATAGGTATTGTAATAGGTATTTTACCTATATTTTGTATATCTTGTATTTATTTAATGTATTTCATTTGTTTTTATTTTGGATTTACATTTTTAATAAATTTTATGTAATATTTACAATATTATAAAAATATGAAAGAATGAAACAATCAAAGAATGTATTTCCCTTTTATTTCTACACATATAGATCATAGGTATTTCCTCTATGTTTTGAGCTAGTTTTATTTTATTCTCCATTTCTTTTTAGGTTTAATTCTAATTTTAATATGTACATGTATTATATACATTATTTACAAAATTCTAGAAATATAATTTTGTAAAAATATGAACACTGAATAAATTGAATATTTTAATCAGTATTATGTACAATAGAGGCCCAAAACCTAACTTTCACAAATAAACTCCAAAAATTCTGAAACCAATTTTATTAAATAGTTCTTGGAAAGCTATATACAATTAATGGTGATTTTGGGTAATTTTGAGTTTTTATTTGCAAGCTATGGGTCTGTGAAGTTGAGATTTTGGCTTTTTATCTTGAGTGTAAAATGTACACTGTGTATCATTTTTGTACAAACTTAATTTTATATTTTTATTTACCTTATTATCTACAACTTTCATGTACAAAGCTTCTCTATTTGATGAATGAATAATTATATACAAAATAGGTGTCAAAATGCATAAATAAATGAATAAATAAATGAGGTATTTATTGCATGATTAATCCTTATCTCCCCCTACTTTATTCCTTGTCGACTAATTTCAAGCTAGCCTTGGTCTCGGGGTTCGGGTCATAAAATATTTGCAGTATTTTATTCCTTTTTCTTTTCTTCTCTTTATTATATAATTTTGGCATTAAAAACCTTATTCTATGTACAATTAGTACCACAAGTAATGAATGCTATTATGAACGAATTGATGCTATTTACATGCATTTGCTGGGGTTTTTGAGGCCAAAATGATAGAATAAAGGTGATGAAATGGAGATTCATCACCACACCACGACCATCACTAGTCATCCCTCATCTTCGCAAGCCCTCCATTTACCTACGATGACCTCTCCAGTCGCCCCATCTTCTCCTCAAAACCCACGACGCTACCACTCAAACCGTCACCTTCAAGCTTCAAATACCTCGCTTCCCCCTCTGATAACCCTCGTCCACCTTTACGTGGGAGGAGGCCCATCCCTCCTCCACCTCCCTGTGACAGGGGGAGGCATATGGATCGAGCGATAACGACCTCTTTTCCCCGGTGAGACCCTCCGTCAATCACGACGGAGCTGCGATGCAATCAGCCCGCTCGAGCTGCCTCCATCGACTGAGGAGGTCCAGCGAAGACCCCGAGGTCCTCCGATGACCTCGAGCACAAGCCAATCGCACCGCCCGACGTCAGGTAATCCCCTTCTTCTTCTCTTGTATTTTTCTTTAACTTCTCTTAATTATCTAGGCCTCCTCACTCGTCCTCGCCCTTCACTGTTCGCTTTCCGAGTTCTGCCACACGTCCCCCTTTTACGCGAGTTTTTCCGATCACCAATCTCTCCCTTCACAACCTCATCCACCGTTGACCCATCTCCTCCTCCACCCACAGCAGAGGAGCTCAGAGCTCCCGTCTTCTTCACCTCCCTGAGCTCTTCACTTCACTCCTCTTCACGAAACCCCAAGCTTCGGCTATCGATTAACGATGCAGGTCCGCTATACATCAATGGTCGGGAACTTCGCTGGAGATCTTTCGTGCAGCTCCGCCTCTGCCTTACAGATGTGATCAGGCAAGTCCAGAATGCTTAGGAAGTTCCCACAAGCTCCTGCTACATCGCCAATCGTCTACTGAGCTCTGGGGACCTTCATCGAACAAGTTAGAAGGCAGCGGAGAAAGAGCCCCTTCGCCGGAGTCCAGAATTCGCAGCCAGCCACGACCAAGGAAGATGCTACAGGCACCGTCGAATGATACTCCGCGGAGCTCATCCCAGGGTGCAAGAGCGGCCACGTCATCAACCAGAGGATTCCCCAGTTACCGTTGGATCCTAATGATCCAACAACCGATAGCTATCCACGTCGTCACTCCTGGAGCGCACAGCAGCCTTCCGATTACCATGATCGGATGGGTAACAGTCGACCACGTGGCAGTCCCCGAGCCTTCTCCAAGCCTCAGCGCCAGACCAGGAGGTTCGGTTGCTCCGAACCTAGCCCGAGCCTGCATCGAGCCCAAGCCAGCGTCCGAGCCAAGCCGAAGCACACCGAGCCTCTGCCGAGCCCGAGCCTTCCTCCAAGCCTGGATGGCGCGTGCATAGCACGTGCCATCTGGGTAAATTACGCACAGGCACCGCCGACTTATTCAATTTACAATCAGGTCCTGAGTCATGTGTAGCACCATACGCGCCTGGGACATTTTGCACTCGTACCCTTTCGGGTTTAAATAATTGCAAATATGCCCCCGCGCGTGTGGTTTATTTACATGGAATGACTTGATCTTTATTTTTATTACATTTTAGTCCCTCCCAGGGACCTGTTTGTTGTTCTTTTCATGTTTTCTTTCATTTATGCCCTTGCTTTCTTTCATGCATATCTTGAGCACCGTAACTCCGATCAAGTTGATTTGAGTTTCATTTCGAAGCTTGTTTGATGAATTTTCTAATGGCATGATCATTTATCATTTTTGGACACATTAATCTTGATGTATTATTTTATTCGTCATGTGTCTCTTAGAGCTTTCATTTATGCCTTGTTTAAATTGTTCATCAGATCTGTCTCCTTAATTAAACTCGAAATTGACTCTTGTTAATTTTGCTCACCATATTTATTCTGACCTAGGGCATATTGTCGTTGCATCTCATTGCATTTATTTGCATGATGAAAATAAAATAAAAATGCTTGTTTATTTCTTTAATGCATTGTCTTGTCTGGTCCTTCAAGCATACTTTGACCTATAGATCTCTAACTCAACAATTAGTTAAATAGAGAAAAATCTGACTAATACGAGAGAGGCTCGTGTCCCTGAGTTCGACCTTGGTTTCTTGCAAAGTAAAAAAAATACACGGCCGTCTGATTCTTATCGAAATATCAATTAGATGGTCTTTGATGACCCATTTCGGCCCAACTGCGATGACATTATTAAGTGTTAAAACAACACTTTTAGAAGGCCGATTTCGCGGTTCGTCAGTACCTCCGAGCTCTTTGCTCCTTATTTGTGACAGAAATAGAGGGCCAAATCGAGCGACGATGACTGACCAACTTCGGTGAGATCCACGGCTCCGTCGCACCGTTCCGTAGCTCCTCCAGCGAGCTGCTTGAGCTCAAGACCGCTATTGGCCTTCGAATGACGACCAGAGCTGCTCCAGCGAACCTCCAACCCGGTAGCTTCATCCATTCCCCTTCCGATCTCCTTCTTCTTTTTTCTCTTTTATCTCCTAATTTCTCCGCCTACTACGATCGATCCCACACTCTCCTGATCATCCACCGAGCTCCACCGTAGAGCTGTGATCTTCGCACGCCATTCCATCTCCTTTGACAGCACCTCGCCCCTCGCTCCGACCAAAGCTCCGCCACCTCGGCGGAGGAGGACCACTGAACCACCTTCACTTAGCTCCAAGCCTCCCGCTGCACTCGCACTCACCTCACGAACACACTACACACGTTCCCATGCACAAACTAACCCTGAGGGTGCCATTCCCTTCATTGGTCATAAGCGTCATTGGAGCTGCTTCGAGCTCCATCTTCCTCGGGCCACAGAGGACTCCAGCCGCCTCCAGAACCTTCAATGACCTCCTTAAGCTTCCACGATTGTCCCAGCTAGTTAGGAGCCCCCAGAGATCATCATCGAGCGAGAACCAAGGCGACAGAGCTGCAGGGGCTTCGTCGGAGCCCAATCACGTCTATCGTAGGAGGCAGCGAACTGGAGGAACACGAAGCACAGCTGTCGTCCGATCCTCTCGATCAGATGGTTTTGATCGAGCCACATCGCTCTCGCCTTCGACCTACAGCCGCCATCCGATCTCGCGAGGATTGTACGTCTCCCAACATGCCACGTTGTCTGCATCACCTGCCGTTGGATCCATCGTGATCTGACGGATCTCAGTTCGCCACGTCGCTTCCTTCGAGCCTCCTCCCCGACACCTTAGGCTCGGAGCTCCTGAAGCTAACTCGAAGCACGCCTGAGCCTGTAGAGCACCCAAGCCACAGTCCGAGCCTTTGACGCCTCCCGAGCCTTGCACATCACGTGTTCCTCACGTGTGGTTTGGGAATTTTGCACTGAGGCCCCTGTAAGTTTTCCAAATTGCAAGTCAGTCCCTGCCAGGAGCATCATGTAAGGCGCACGTGTTCACGTGGACATTTTGCACACATATACTCAACATTATAGGTAATTGCATTTAAGTCCCTATCATCATGTTTAATTGTCAATAATTTTATTTTCTATAATTGCAATTTAGTCCCTATCTTTGCACGCATATTTAGGTGTCCATTTGGCATTATTTTTCAATTCTAAAATTTGCATGATGTAGATTATCTTGTCCTCTATCGTATGTGACACATGTTTCATTTTTGTGACATCTTGGAAATTTAATATTATTTAATTGGTGAATATTTCCATATTTTTCCACTATGTTCCTTTTAATTCATATTAAATTCCTAGTTGCTCCAAAAATCACCATAAAATTACATTAGACTTTGGATAATTTATTCTACCTTGTGCCCAAAAATCATTTCATTTGTACGCATCATGAGGCCTGAAATAATTAATTAGTGAGTTCCTTAATTGATTTTTAATAGGTCCAATTCAAATAGAATTTTAGGTTTATTAATTTTCTTTGATTCATCGTACTTAGATCTATCTAGGATAATTTTTATATCCAGAAATAATGTGTTTTGATATTTATTAAAATTAATTTAGTAAAAATCACTTTGAATTAATTTTTAATTCACAGTAAATTCATAAAATGTCAGAAAAATCCAAAAAAATAGTGTAACTTAATTTCATTGCATGTCATGTTCTGGCCAAGTTTCATAATTTTTGGACCTCGTCTGATCATATTTCTGATATATCTTTTAAACTGGCCAGAAAATTACATTTGCTTTTCCTTTATTGCATACAAATTGCTAAAAAAATATCAAAAATAATCTTCTGAAAATTTGACCCCTGAATTCACTTAAAATTTACCTAAGGAGACAATTGCCTCCCTGAGTTCGACCTTGGGCTTGCCCAAGTAAAATAAATCCGCCGCTCGTGATTAACTCAACATTAATTAAAAGTGGTAATTTTTTGACATAGCTTAGATTACTCAACTACAACAAATGTGAATTTCAATTTGACCATTAATCTGATCAAATTAACAAGGGTAGCCGATGGCCTGTCAAAATGGTGTTGTTGCCGGAGAGGTAGGGTTTAGGTTAATTTATAGAGAACTTTTGAGTGTTTAATTTTTCATCCCCGGGTAGTCTGATTCCCGGTTTTCATGTTAATATTTTTTTATCATTTAATTGTGAGTATTTTATGTCATCCTTTATCTGACCTCAATCTATTTTTATGCGAGGAACATGAGGAGGCGAAGGTGCTTCTAGGAGCTTGCATTTCGAACTTTTTGAGTGATTGTGAGGACTTGTAAATTTTGTTATTCACTATTTTTGCATTATGTCCAGCGGTTCTTGTTTGGATTCTCACGTGTGTAAAAATAGTGGAAACGTGTCCCCGTGTGTTGTGTGGATTGCTTTTTAAATTAGGCTTGCACTAGCGGCTCCTTGAGCCACTCTAGGATTTGCTTATGCTCGTACTTCTTTTAGGACCACACATTACACCTAAAAGACACACTTAGACCGCAGATCTAATCAAATTTAATCGGCGCTTCACTCATTAATAGAACTGTCTATCTAGGAGCAGATTTTATTGTCTGCATTTGCATATAGTATAAAAAGTTTTCAATTCTGTTCTGCATCCTGCATGAAAGCAAAGGGATCACTGTAAGTCTTCTTAACTCAGCATAGCATCATTGATGTATCTTGCATCGGCTTTTATCGACTCCTTTCTCTTGCTTTTTCAAACTTAGGTAAAAAGGAAATCGGGACCGAACGATAGGCGTGCTTTGTGGTTGGACTAACTCAGTGATAACCTAACTTAAAATAGGGACTGCTTACAAAAAAATCAATAAAATCGGAAATCTTGCTTGCGAGTGATTAACCCCAACCTTATTTTCAGGCTGAGTGAGGGTACTTGAGTGTGTGAACACCTTAAGGCAGAACCCAAATCCCCGCCTTCTCTATCACGTACCGACTGATCCTAGCAAATATCACGAGTTGAATTTTCAGGTTCACTGACTAGTACCAAGTAACCTCCGTATGTTCGCAGGTAGTTAGGGGTGAACCAACGGTACTTCGCGACAAGTTGCTAGTAACCCCCCGAGGTGAAGTTCCAGCCATGTCAGCCTCCACTTGCTTGCATGTAGGTAGGGGCAGGTCTTTGAATCCATCAACTTGAGATAGGAGCGAAGAAATGAAGGGCATTGGTATCTAAAGTGACATGTTAAACAAGGGAGACGCATCCGGCTTTTAGCCGACTCCCCTATAGGCCGCGTAACTTCTTGCTATTTGTCTAAAAAATCACACTTAAAACCAACCAGACTAATCAGACTCGGTTTTGGGTCCTTCACCGTGTTGAGTGTGAAAATACAGGGATTGGATTCAATTGCTTGCTTCAGGTAGAAGTAAAATCCTATCTTCACTTAGAACTCCCGAATCAAAATACAGGGATTGGATTCAATTGCTTGCTTCAGGTAGGAGTAAAATCCTATCTTCACTTAGAACTCCTGATTCTTCTTCTCGCCAATCCAAGATGACTGACTGAGGGGATATCGACTCCCGATTCACCAATCTTTCTTTGATCCCCCCATGAAGCTCATCTTCATCAGCCCAAGCGCAACTTGGACCAACCAGAATTCATGACCCTCTTGAGTTCTGGATCCCTCAAAACCAGGGTGGTTGCTCTCAAACCAACCCTTTTCTCTCCTCTGATCTCACCAAGGAAGACCATCGCCTCGGTAAGAACCCCTTCCTTGATATGTCCTCTAACCAAGACCATCTTCTTTACCCAGGGCTGGAGGACAAGATGCCGCCTAAGCGACCCGGATGATGAGGAACAAAGAGATGACCCGATATAACAAATCCTTGCTCGCCTCGCCACAGTCGAACAAAAGAATGCAGATCTTACAGCAAGGATGGGACATATCATTACGACGGGAGGAATCGACTGACCCATGGTCGATGCTTACAACCCAACAGAAAATGAGATGCATAGTTGGTTGGCACCAGTGGTTCCCCCTGAAGCGTTCGAGCTAAAGCCCCACTTTCTGAGCCTGCTACTGAAGTTTAATGGAAATACAAACGAAGAACCATATGACTTCCTCAAAGACTTCGAGCTAGTTTGTAACAATCTTAGTCACCTAGGGTTGGGCAAGATTATATCAGGTTGAAGGCCACCCCATTTGCCTTAGGAGATAAGGCAGCTCATTTGTTGAAAAATCTCGAGGTGAGATGTACAACCTGGATGTAGTTCAAGGACCTTTTCTTGAAGAAGTTCTACGCACTCAATAGGACTAATCAAATCAGAACAAAGATCACAAGTTTCTCCTAGGGACCCAATGAACCATTCCATGAAGTCTGGGATAGGTTTAATGACCTAATTCAGAAGTGCCCTTGCCATGACATTTCAAAAGCGATCTTAGTCCAGACCTTATTTTGTAGCATGACCCCGGAGATGCAGGGATTAGTAAGTGTCGCATGTGGAGGAAGCTATCTGTGCAAAAATGAGAATGCTATATGGAAAATCCTAGTGCAGATGACGGAAAAAAGTAGGTCGCAGACCACCAGGGCCTATCAGTTGTCTCCCTCAATCTTATCCAACGATACAACTAGAAGGACTGTAGCGTATCTGACAGAGGACCTCATTCCTAGCATGGGGATGATAGCTGACAAGTTAACCATGGTCGAGCAGATTCACAAGAGGGTCACTAACCTTGAGTCACTCTCGCGATTGCCGAAACAAGTGGAGGAACTTACTGAGAGGGTAGCCAATATAAAGCTACATGCCCCTTCTGCACCACCTGTACCTGTACACCGAGTTCATCTTGTACATGAACATGCACCGGGGCCTCAGAGTAGCTGGGTAGAAGAGCAGACATATACTCAGCAGGAGCAGCACACACCCCCACAAGTGGAGACAGGATAGGAGGAGCCTCCGTAGGTGTTCGAGATCAACGAGCTGTGGTACATCCATGACCATGTCGGCAGACAGTCGGGGATGGGGAACGGTCAGCCTCACGGACCTTCCCTAGCTTACCAAGAAACCAGCTTCGTCCCCACACCGTGCTTCATACATTCCCGGCCCGGACAAGGGTACCAGCCTCAGCAGCACCAGCAGCAGTGCACTTTCCACTCATGCCAGCGGGGCCCTCCACCACAGTCCCATCATCATCAATAGTATCGGAATAGCTAGCAGGACCAATACAGAAACTCATCCATGAGTCAACATCAGCAGAATCATCCCACTAGTGAATTGGAGTTCCTCACCTTGGCGATCCAGACCCTGACTAATAGGGTCCAAAAAATCCAGAATGACTGTCTGGATATGAAAACCGATCTGAATCGTGTTCGTACCCAAGACCATCAGATGGTGCCAAAGACCCCGATTCCCGCTCAGGTTCAGGCTAATCTGAATAGCTTGAATCAAGGCCAAAACCGACCACGCGATCAGGTATACTATTCAGATAATTCTTTATCTGAACATGAGAACCTTTCGTATGATAATGTCAATCATATGTCCCTCAGGAGTGGAAGGACCGTGATCGTACCTGATCAAGCACGGGCATAAGAGGAAGAAGTCGCCAAGTCTCTACTTGAGGAGAACTTGGAGGCGGAGGAGCATCAGTACCACCACAACTGGCAGAATAAGAGGACTTCTAAGTCTTCCAAGAAGAAGGAGAACCGCATCAACAGGAGTCAGGAGAGACCGATGAAGAGCCCGCACCTCCATCTGAGGAGGATGTCCCAGTAGTCGCGGAGAATGCATCACCAGTTTTGCAGTAGAAATCTTCTTTTCATCATAGTTAGAGTCAGAGTCTGACTCAGTCTCAGTTTCAGAGTCATGTAAAGAACTCAGTTTCTAGTTTAAATGAAAATCGTTCAGTTTCGAAATCTAATTAGCATCAATAATTCCTTTCCCCCGAGCTCTTAAGGGTGGAAAGAAGAAAACTTAAAAAATACAAAAAGATGACCCTGAGATGGGAGAGTTTTGCAATAAACACATCAAGGTCACAATCCCCTTCGACAAGTATGTGGAGATGACACCTGCATTTCAGAAATACTTTAAGGTGAGATGCACACCTACTAGGGTCAGCAGGAAGACCAAAAGCCGTGTTGAGAAATACGTTCTGTCAGTAGCCACAACCTACGCAATAGAGAATTCGTTTCCAAGGAAACAAAGAGACATGGGTGCACATTATGTGGTGAGTCATGTCGATGACATTGCGTTTGCATGCACTTTCCTTGACAACAGATCCTCAATTAACTTAATGCCTACAATCCTCTATGAGCCGCTTAATCTTGAACCTCTTAGGAAATCTAGAGAACTACTTCAGTTTGCAGATAAATCAATTAAGAGGTCCCAAGGAGAATTAAGGAACGTTGTCATCAAAGTTGAGGGTCAGGAGTACATGGTGGAATTTATCGTCCTGGATATGGAGACCCCTCGTAATTGGAGAGATTCCCAGATCATATTAGGAAGGCCCTTCCTTAGAACAGTAGGGGCCTTATTTGATTATAAGTTTGGGAAAATCCAATTCCAAACCCCAGGCGGAGATGAGGAACTTGAGATGAAGCAGACCAGATGGCAGAGATCGGATCTAGAATCCAACACCGAGTACTCTTCGTCTGAAGCAGATTGCATTCATGTGGACACAGTTGGGCCATGGAGACAGAACCCAGCCAACATCGATGAGTCCCTCTCCTCCGGAGAAGATCTTGTGCATGAGTCAGTTTGCGAGGTCCTTAGAAACGAATACAGTATAGAATATGCATCTCTTTACATCTTCGATGACTTAGAGGCTCAGCTAGTCCTGTCAGTCCTTCCCTCTTTAGGACAATCATAAGATGAGGATGATGAGTCGGACGTGGCTGTTGCCAATTGTTTGGAAACCTTTGATGATCCGACTCCAGAAACGAATGAGTTGGTAGCAGCAATTTCACGAACAGATCTAGCCACTACCAGCACTGAACCAGATTCGATTGAGCCAGACTTCCTCGATGATCACACATTACCTAAGCTCAACCTTTACCCACAACATTTAAGTATGCCTTCCTTGCAGGACAAGAGAAGAATTATCCGGTCATCATCAGCTCGCGATTGACCGAAGAGTAAGAATCTCACTTGTTAGAGATCCTGGAGAAAAATCGCAAGGCAATAGGCTGGAGCATCTCCGATCTCCACGGGATAAATCCCGCTCTGTGTTTGCACCATATATACTTGGAGAATGAGGCTAAACCCTCTCATGAATTCCAACATCAGTTGAATCCAATTTACGAGAGGTAGTGAAAAAGAAGATAGAGAAATGGTGCAATGCGGGTTTTATTTATCCCATCTTCGACTCCGAATGGGTGGCCCCAATCCATGTTGTCCCAAAAAAGTTGGGAATTTAGACAACCACCAATGAAGACAGAGAGGAAATCGTGATGCGAGTACCCACGTTATGACGCGTCTGTATGGATTACAGACGCTTGAATGCTGCAACGTAGAAGGATCATTTCCCCCTACCATTCATTGATCATATCATGGAGAGATTAGCGGGGAAAGAATTCTTCTGCTTGTTGGATGGGTTCTCGGGCTACAATCAAGTAGCCATAGCTCCATAGGACCAGGAAAAGACCACGTTCACATGCCCCTTTGGTACCTATACTTTCAGGCGCATGCCCTTTGGGTTATGCTATGATCCTGGCACTTTTCAAAGGTGCATGATTGCTGTATTCACCGAAATGGTCGGTGAATTCCTGAAAGTCTTCATGAATGACTTCTCGATCCACGACGATTCCTTCGATTCCTATCTTAGGAATCTGGACTGAGTCCTCAAACGATGTTGTTAGGTTAATCTGGTGCTCTCCTGGGAGAAAAGTCACTTCATGGTGACGGAGGGCATTGTGTTGGGGCATGTCATATCCAAAAGAGGAATGGAAGTTGATCCTGCCAAAGTGTATGTGATCAGATGACTCCAGCCACCAACCAACGTGAAACAGTTGCGGTCTTTCCTCGGGCATATCGGATTTTATCGAAGATTTATCAAGGATTTTTCTAAGATTGCCCAACCGCTAACTGATCTTTTAGGCTAGGACATGGAGTTCATTGTTGATCACAAATGTCTCGAGGCCTTTAAGCTATTAAAAGGAATGATCATGGACGTCCCGATCCTACGAGCCCCAGATTGGTCTCTGCCTTTTGAGATCATGACGGGCGCATCCGACTTTGCTGTAGCGGCTGTGTTAGGACAGAGGAGGGATGGCGTCTAGGGATGCAAACGGGCGGATACAGATACACATATAGGTAGTACCATATCCTTATCCGTTTCAAAATATGGATATGGATACAGAAACGGATATCATACGGATATCGAAAATTGAATACTGTATCCTTAAATACGGATACGGATTCGGAATCGGATATTCATGATTCGGATACAGATATTTAAGAAACGGATACGGATTATCCTATAAATATTAAGTGCCTCCTCATACTTTTAATTAGAAATGTTGTCTTTACGAACTTGTAATTGACGAATGACTAATCCAAAAATCAATAAACTTACAATGCTACATAATAAATAAGAAAATAAATTAAAATATTGAATGAAATAAATTGAATAGCATATAATAAAATTGTACGATGACGTACCTCTGTCTTCCTTCATTTGAAATGTTTCCAAAATATAGGTAATACTGTAACATTGTAACCAACTAATAAGAAAAATGTGATATGGTATATTTTATGAAATGAAATTATGATAAATTATAAAAGTTTATTACCTTTTTTTGACTTTTCATGATGAGGAATAATTTCATGTCAGTGCAACATTGAGGCATGCAAAACAGTTGTGAAGCTAAAAAATTGCATATCTTGTTGACCCAAAATATAAACAGACAACTATAAATTAAAGTTTTTCATGAGTACATAGTCTAACAATAAAGTTCCATAAAAGAAAAAAAGATGATTTAAAATAGTTCCACAATCGTTCAGAAATCAAATTCTACAAACTCAAAATAAATGGGATAAGATTCAACTCAAAATAAACTGGATAACGATTCTTGAATCATGACACGAACAGTGGATACTGGAATACCAAGAATGTCTTTGGCCATTTTTCCAAGAACAGGATATCGCACAACATTTTGCTTCCACCATGCAAGAATATCAAAGTTGCTTTCACAGTCACCTTTCCATCGCAAACATTTTTCTTTCAAATACTCATCAAGTTCAGATTCGGTAGGTTAGGTATCCTCATCGTCCATTACTTGTCTAAATCTACTTTTTCTTTTTTCTACAGTTTCTTGGTTATGCATTTTTGGATGGAACTGGTGTCATGGAAGCATTTGATATTTCCAACCGAGTGTTGCCAATAATAACATAAGAATCAAAAAGAGTTTTGATTACTTCATGAAGTTCCTCTAATTTTTTTTGTCCTTCTATTCCATAGATATCATTGAAGTAGATCTGGATTGCCTTCATCTTATATCTTGGGGTCCAAAAAACAAGCAACGGCCAATAATTCATTACACATGTTCCAATATTTGTCGAATTTCATTTTCATCGTAGTTGCCAGGGAAATGACAATGGCATCCTTGCTTTTGAGCCACTCTGTGAAAAGTAATTGTATTTCACAAAATTCAACAAAAAATATATTTGACTAGCATAACTAGATCCAGAAAATAATTTAGTGGCATCATAGAAATGCTTCAAGCATTCTCCCAACATTTTAATATAATCCCATTCTTCATCAGTAAGCCAATGTATGAAATTAGCATCCCGAAATCTCAATCTCTTAAATACATCCTTATATTGCAAACTAGTTTCCAACATGAGATATGTGGAGTTCCATCTTGTGCAGCAATCTAGTGCCAGGCTCTTTTTCATACTTGGATTATTTGTTATGTTGTTTCAAGAAATACTGCTTCCATTTGCGGCGAACATGTAACATATTTAATGCAAAGCTGGACTTTCTCAATTGATTTGGCTATCACCTTGAGACCATCTTGCACAATAAGATTTATAATATGGGCAACGCATCGAATACGAAAAAATAAACCTTTGAGGGGTATAGCATCACCGAGACGGTTTTTAAGATGTCGAATCGCAACGTCTTTAGCTCTGTCATTGTCAACTGTCACTGTGAACAACTTCTGATCTAAGTTTCACTCAAAAATTCTTGACATGAAATAACCACTTATGTCAATACCAGTTGACCCATGAACATTAAAAAAGTTTATTATCCTTTTTTGTAAACTCCAGGAATCATTGACAAAATGTATTGTTATACATATATATGATTTATTCTGAGAGGTGGCTGTCCATTTATCCATAGTCAAATTAACCCTCGAAGATAAATTTGCAAAAACCCAATAAAGCTTTTGCTTCTCATCGATATAAATTGTCTTGCAAAGTTTAGAAATTATTGTGGGGGAAGGTATTTTGAGTTGAGGATGAACAACCAAAATATATTTTCGGAAGCAGAATGAGACACCATATTGAAAGGGTATTCGTGGATAATTATGGCCTTCACCAATAATGTTTGGCTATATCCATCATCAAAGCTATAATTTAAAATTGTGCTACTCCCATCAACCTTGAACATTGACTGTAACAATTGTTGTCTGGGCTCAAACTTAGGCTTAGATGGACAATTCCGCACATGATTATTTATATGGGATGTGCCCTTGTCAGATGTATGTAAAAGTTCTTTACCACAATATTTACATTTGGCATATAAAAATTCAACAGTAACCTCATCTCCTTCCACCACTTGTTTCACTTCCTTGTAAATTCTATCAAAACTTATCCAACAAGGTGAGGTTAGTTTCTTTGTGCTTCTTTGATTTTGACTTCGTTATCCCATCATCATTAAAAGAGCCATTGACTGGATCGAAACTCATAGTTCTAGCCTATGAAATAAAAATAAGGCCCATATGGTTAACTCAAAGAAATAATACCACCTCAAAACACTGACCAATGAGCAATAAAAAAATTTTGATTTCATATACGTGATATTGGGATGGGATGAGTTGATATGAAATTAAGAAATAATGCAATACACCATCACAATACCATAAAGATATCTTAACATCAATTAGGAAGGCCTCTTTAAAGCAATATTTTCTTGCCAATTCAAGATAATTCAATGAGTATAAGGTCTGGAAAATGGACGCATATAAATGAAAAAAACTTACGTGAGTGTAAATTGCAAAAACCCCAAGTTGATGGCCACTCCCTTTGCAAGCAAACAACAATGATCCGTAGAATATCAAGATTTTCAAGCACCTGCACTTGCTAAACTCTATTCTACACGATGAAGCAAAAAACTGTGTACCCGAAACTGATGAAGTCCTTCTCATAATTGGAGGCTCTTGAAATCGTACTGTTTTACCAGAGTCGAATGAGAAGGAAGAAACAAAAGTGGAAACGCAAGGCTTGGCTTCAGTTTCTGAGAATCATGGAGATTGGGGAGAGAAACGAAACACAGTGCATGTCCTTTTGTATTCCAATTAAATATACTAAATATAAAAGGAAAGTAGAATTGCATGGCTTGTTGATGTTGGGCTGCACCGTCGATCTGTATTCCAACTAAATATAGAAATGGAAAATGGATTCAGATATGGACGATTATGTATTTTATACAAAATTTTACATATATACCCATCATGAGATCTATATTAGCACATAGATGTACATGTCATAAGTGACTTGATAATACGGATATCCGTATCCATATCCGCAAAAATATATACATCCGTATCCGTATTTGTGTCCAAAAAAATCTATAATAATATCCGTATCCGAATCCATATCCACAAAAAAATAAAACTATTATCCGTATCCGTATCTCCTAAAATTCGAAAATGTATATCCTTATCCGCTTAAAAGCGGATATGGTAGCGAACGGATACAGATATATCCACATCCAGTTGCATCCCTACATGTACATCTATGTGCTAATATAGATCTCATGATGGGCACATATGTAAAATTTTATATAAAATATATAATCGTCCATATCCGAATCCACTTTCCATTTCTATATTTAGTTGGAATACAAATCGACGGTGCAGCCCAACATCAACATGTCATGTGTTTCTACTTTCCATTTATATTTAGTATATTTAATTGGAATACAAAAGGACATGCACTGTGTTTCGTTTCTCTCCCCAATCTCCATTATTCTCCGAAACTGAAGCCAAGCCCTACGTTTCCACTTTCGTTTCTTCCTTCTCATTCGACTCTGGTAAAACAGTATGATTTCAAGAGCTTCCAATTATGAGAAGGACTTCATCAGTTTCGGGTACACAGATTTTTTGTTTCATCGTGTAGAATAGAGTTTATCAAGTGCAGGTGCTTGACAATCTTGATATTCTACGGACCACAGTTGTTTGCTTGCAAAGGGAGTGGCCATCAACTTGGGGTTTTTGCAGTCTGCACTCACTTAAGTTTTCTTCATTTATATGCTTCCATTTTACAGACCTTATACTCATTGAATTATCTTGAATTGGAAAGAAAATATTGCCTTACATAGGCTTTCCTAATCGATGTCAAGATATTTTTATGGTATTGTGATGGTGTATTGCATTATTTCTTACTTTCATATGAACTCATCCCATCCCAATACCACGTATATGAAATCTGAAATTTTTTGTTGCTCATTGGTCAGTGTTTTGAGGTGGTATTATTTCTTTGAGTTAACCACATGGGCCTTATTTTTATTTCATAGGCTAGTACTATGAGTTCCGATCCAGTCAATGGCTCTTTTAATGATGATGGGATAACGAAGTCAAAATCAAAGAAAGAAAGAAACTAACCTCACCTTGTTGGATAAGTTTTGATAGAATTTACAAGGAAGTGAAACAAGTGGTGGAAGGAGATGAGGTTACTGCTGAAATTTTATATGCCAAATGCAAATCTTGTGGTAAAGAACTTTTACATATATCTAACAAGGGCACATCCCATATAAATAATCATGTACGGAATTGTCCATCTAAGCCTAAGCTTGAGCCCAGACAACAATTGTTACAGTCAATGTTCAAGGTTGATGGGAGTAGCACAATTTTAAATTATAGCTTTGATGATGGATATAGCCAAACCTTATTGGTGAAGGCTATAATTATCCACGAATACCCTTTCAATATGGTGTCTCACTCTACTTTCCGAAAATATATTTTGTCTCTTCGTCCTCAATACAAAATACCTTCCCGCACAACAATTTCTAAACTTTGCAAGACAATTTATATCGATGAGAAACAAAAGCTTTATCAGATTTTTGCAAATTTATCTTCGAGGGTTAGTTTGATTATGGATAAATGGACAACCACCTCTCAGAATAAATCATATATATGTATAACGACACATTTTGTCGATGATTCCTGGAGTTTACAAAAAAAAGGATAATAAACTTTTTAAATGTTTATGGGTCAACTGGTATTGACATAAGTGGTTATTTCATGTCAAGAATTTTTTAGTGGAACTTAGATCAGAAGTTGTTCACAGTGACATTTGACAATGACAGAGCTAATGATGTTGCGATTCAGCATCTTAAAAATCGTCTCAGTGATGCTATACCTCTCAAAGGTTTATTTTTTCATATTCGATGCGCTGCCCATATTATAAATCTTATTGTGCAAGATGGTATTAAGGTGATAGCCAAATCAATTGAGAAAGTCCGGCTCTGCATTAAATAAGTTACATGTTCGCCGCAAATGGAAGCAGTATTTCTTGAAACATCACAACAAATAAATCCAAGTATTAAAAAGAGCCTGCACTAGATTGCTGCACAAGATGGAACTCTACATATCTCATGTTGGAAACTAGTTTCCAATATAAGGATGTATTTAAGAGATTCAGATTTCGGGATGCTAATTTCATACATTGGCTTACTGATGAAGAATGGGATTATATTAAAATGTTGGGAGAATGCTTGAAGCATTTTTATGATGCCACTAAATTATTTTCTGGATCTAATTATGCTACGTCAGATATATTTTTTTGTTGAATTTTGTGAAATACAATTACTTTTCACAGAGTGGCTCAAAAGCAAGGATGCCATTGTCATTTCCATGGCAACTACGATGAAATGAAATTCGACAAATATTGGAACATGTGTAATGAATTATTGGATGTTGCTCGTTTTTTGGACCCAAGATATAAGATGAAGGCAATCCAGATCTACTTCAATGATATTTATGGAATAGAAGGACAAAAAAATTAGAGGAACTTCATGAAGTAATCAAAACTCTTTTTGATTCTTATGCTATTATTGGCAACACTCGGTTGGAAATATCAAATGCTTCCATGACACCAGTTCCATCCAAAAATGCAACTAACCAAGCAATTGTAGAAAAAAGAAAAAGTAGATTTGCACAAGTAATGGACGATGAGGATACCCAACCTATAGAATCTGAACTCAATGAGTATTTGAAAGAAAAATGTTTGCAATGGAAAGGTGACTGTGAAAGCAACTTTGATATTCTTGCATGGTGGAAGAAAAATGTTGTGCGATATCCTGTTCTTGGAAAAATGGCCAAAGACATTCTTGGTATTCCAGTATCCACTGTTGCCTCTGAATTTGCATTCAGCACTGGTGGCCGAGTAGTAGATGCATATCGGAGTAGATTGAATCCAGAGATGGTAGAGGCATTGATATGTACGTAAGATTGGATAAGAAATGAAATGAATGGTATGATTTTTCATATTTACTTTATTACTTTATTGACAATCCATATAAACTCATAATATTTATGTATGTTAGATTCATATGATGCATCTAATGATTATAACATCTTGGAGGATGTTGAAGACATTCCTTCTCAAGTTGCGCCATCTAGTTCAAGTAAGTATTTTCCTAAAACAGAACTATTATAGAATTTTAAAGACCATCTATCTTGCTTTTTTTAATCTTGCTTTGACGTTTGCAAATGGTTCCCATCTTAGTGAACAACATAGAGGAAGCAATGCTTGTGGAATTGATGGCATGGAGGATGTTGATTTTTGATATAATAGTTTCATAAATTATATCTTTTATAAAATCAAATATGTTCTTAAACAACAACATTATCTTGTATTTGTAGGTGATATCAAGAAGAAGAAAAGAGAAGATCGTTCGTGTCATGATTCAAGAATCGTTATCCAGTTTATTTTGAGTTGAATCTTATCCAATTTATTTTGAGTTTGTAGAATTTGATTTCTGAACTATTGTGGAACTACTTTAAATCATCTTTTTTTTCTTTTATGGAACTTTATCGTTAGACTATGTACTCATGAAAAACTTTAATTTATAGTTGTCTATTTATATTTTGGGTCAACAAGATATGCAATATTTCAGCTTGACAAATGTTTTGCATGCCTCAATGTAGCACTGACATGAAATTGTACCTCATCATGAAATGTCAAAAAAAGGTAATAAACTTTTGCAATTTATCAGAATGTCGTTTCACAAAATATACCATATCATATTTATCTTATTAGTTGGTTACATTGTTACAATATTACCTATATTTTGGAAACATTTCCAATGAAGGAAGACAAAGGTACGTCATCGTACAATTTTATTATATGCTATTCAATTTATTTCATCCAATATTTTAATTTATTTTCTTATTTATTATGTAGCATTGTAAGTTTATTGAATTTTGGGTTAGTCATTCGTCAATTACAAGTTCGTAAAGACAACATTTCTAATTAAAAGTATGAGGAGGAACTTAATATTTATAGGATAATCCGTATCCGTTTCTTAAATATTCATATACGAATCATGAATATCCGATTCTGAATCCGTATCCGTATTTAGCGATACGGTATTCAATTTTCGATATCCGTATGATATCTGTTTCCGTATCCGTATCCATATTTTGAAACGGATAAGGATATGGTAATACCTATATCCGTATCTGTATCCGTCCGTTTGCATCCCTATGTGCATGTCATGAGTGACTCGATAATACGTATATCCATATCCGTATCCGCAAAAAATATATACATCCGTATCCATATCCGTATCCGAAAAAAATCTATAATAATATCCATATTCGTATCCGCAAAAAAATTAAAACTATTATCCGTATCCGTATCCGTATCTGCTAAATTTCGAAAATGTATATCCGTATCCGCTTAAAAGCAGATACGGTAGCGAACGGATACGGACATATCCGCATCCGGTTGCGTCCCTAATGGCGTCCCGTTTGCCATACACTACACAAGCAAAGTGCTTGATACTGCTCAGCGTAACTATACAGTTACGGAAAAGGAGATGCTTGGGTAGTGTTTGCCTTGGACAAATTCAGATCTTACTTAATCAGATCCAAGGTAATTATGTTTACCGACCACACAACACTACGTTATTTAATGGAAAAGAAGGACACGAAGGTAGCTGACCACACAGCACTACATTCTTAGGTGGATTCTGCTTATCCAAGAGTTTGATTTGGACATTTGTGATAAACCTGGAAAGAAGAACGTAGTATCTGATCACCTCTCCCGTCTCGAGGATCTTAATGCTTCTGAGGATCCACCAATTCGAGACTCCTTCCCTAACGAGTCGATTTTTGTTGTCGACTCACTCCCATGGTATGCCAATATCGTGAACTATCTTGTCTCCAAAAAGGTTCCCGAAGATTAGCCCAAGAGCCACATAGACCGACTGAAGTCGGATTCTATACATTACCTCTGGGAGGATCCGATACTTTTCTTTGAAGGTCCGGATTGTGTTTGGAGACGGTGTATTCCTCAGCAGGAATACCAGAGTGTCCTTTCTTTATGCCATGATCTGGAGGCAAGAGGACACCACTCCGGGAGAGGACCGCATGGAAGGTACTTCAGTGTGGCTTATACTGGCCGACTCTGTTTCGCGATGCGATCACCTTTGCGAAGTCGTGCCTAGTATGCCATCGGATGGGAGGAACCGTTGGTTCCAAGGATGAGATGCCGATGCAGCCTGTCATCATTTGTGATGCCTTTGATGCCTGGGGCATCGACTTCATGGGCCCATTCCCTGTTATCCACGGATTCGAATACATCATTCTTGTGGTAGACTATCTGTCCAGTGGGTAGAAGGCTATCTCAACCCGAGCCGCAGACGGTAGGACTCTCTGTAAATTCATTAGAGATCATATCATCTCTAGGTTCGGGATCCCCAAAATGTTGATATCAGATGGAGGTAGCCACTTTGTAAACAGAGATGTAAAGAAGCTCTTGAAGGAGTATGACATTAAACACAGTGTCGCTAGTCCTTACCACCCACAAAATAATGGTATGGCTGAAGTGTCGAATAGGGAGGTGAAAACCATATTGCAAAAGCTGTCCGCCCAGACAGGAAGGATCAGTCTCAGATCTTGGATCAAGTCCTATGGGCTTATCGGACAGCTTACAAGACACTGTTAGGAACCTCCCCATTCCGGATGGTGTTTGGGAAGCCATGCCATTTGCCTGCAGAGTTAGTGCACAAATCAGAATGGGCAATCAAGAAGGTCAATTGGAACACACACCTAGGGCAAAGACAGAGAGAAATGGATCTGAATGAGCTTGTGGAAGTCAGAAACCGAGTATACGACAACAGTTTGGTGTACAAGAACAAAGTTAAGTCTTGGCATGATAGATATATCAGACAAAAGACCTTTGTTCCTGAACAGAAGGTATGGTTGTTTAGTGCAAGGCTGAAGGTTTTCCAAGGAAAGCTGAAATCCAAGTGGACGGGCCCATTCATTGTCCGTGATGTGCATGATATTGGATGTGTTGAAATCTCAGAATCTCACAGATAACACACAGACATTCCTAGTCGATGGACAACTGTTGAAACACATCGTCGAACCCCATGAATAGTTAGTCCATATTGAGGAGATTGTATTCATGCGCGAGACCGGATTCAGCAGATACACATAGAGCCGCACATGTAACCTTGCAGCAGTAAACTCTCGCCATCAGCAACATCTGGAAAGATTCAGACCACGATCCTTGTATATACCCATCAATCCTGTACATTCTCCCCCCTCCCTCCAGCGATTCTAATCACTCATCCCAACTTCATATATTTTCATCTACGACTATACTTAGGATGACCAGATCCTAAGTATAAGGGGAGGAGAGTCACCTGAGTCCATTCACTGTACATCCTCTAGATCACATCGGTCCTCATACCACTCCAGACCTATACTTAAGCTGACCTGAGCCTAAGTATAGGGGGGAACCGATGCCCATCTTGTACATATATTCATCCACTTCCCCTCTCGACCTCGTCCACCCCATTTTTGATCTCCTGCTACACTTAGGCTGCCAGAGCCTAAGTATAGGGGGGAAGGACGACTTCTATACATTTTTTGCTCTTTTGGCTCTCCTACGCTTAGAACGAGCTATGTCTTGTTCCTCTCTTTTCGTAATTTGAGGGCATAGCACACGCTAAGTATAGGGGGGCGTGTATATATTACATATATACTTTACCCATAGCTCGTACATTCACGTATTTTTGTATATACTACGCAATAATTACGGGATGGGTAAAAATTGGAGAAATTTTTTTGTAAAATACATGTATATTACATAATACTTATATAATATGTATAATACTTATAAAACTCTAGTAAATTATTGTAACATAGGAGGTACACCAAATGTGAAAAAAAATATATATCTCAAAAACAAAGGCTTCTTATTTACTCTTGCACATCATCTATGCATCTGAAAAGAAAGAAAGAAAAAAGTCTTGCATTTCATCCATCTACATAGCATGTCATCCGCATCTCATCTGCATATCTTGCATATGCAAGGTAAAAAGCTATTGGAATCTGAACCAAGTTATGAATATATGTTGAGGAGGGACTTGATTTGACCTTAATCCACCTTATTTCAGAGGAACCTTATAGGATCTGGAGTTAAGATTTCTCAGGTCAAGTGACTTAATTCTTTGAGTCCGCAAGTCTATGTTTACATGTCATCTTGATTAGTTTAAGTATAATATCTCGTGTACACGCATGATTCTTATGGACAATGACCTAACTTGGACACGCACCATGCACGTAGCTCTTCATTGATGAGGTGGTGAGGAGGTAGAATCCTTTAGCTTGGAGTAGCACATGGGTGGAAACATCCGTCCTCCTCTAGGGAGGGTTGTGCATCTCAACCTAGCCTGGTGGTGTTGACGTCTGAGGACGGGACGCTGTGGGTTGCAATAATGCTTCAAAAGAGGGATAGTCTACTGGCTCAAGAGGAAAAACTCCTGATGTGCATGCTGCATCTTGTATATAGTTCAAAAAGCTGCAAGAACTCCAAAAAGTAGACATGCCAGATAGAAAATAAAATACCTGTCGGAGTATGTATATTAGCAAGAAGTCTGCAGCTGGATGACTTGGCTACACTAGTCAGGCATCCTGGGATAGGTAGCTACACTGGCTACCGTCCATTCTTTTCTCCACCCCCTCCTCTTGAGCTGGTGGCACTTGAACTTAGAAGGGAATACCCCGCTCGTCGAGGAAAGAGTTACTGGATCGGGGAACTAGAGTTACCTTGTTAGAGGAGGCTGCTTCTTAGATATTTTTGGATGACTTGGCTACACTGGTCAGGCATCCCGGGATAGGTAGCTACACTGGCTACCGTCCATTCTTTTCTCCACCCCCTCCTCTTGAGCTGGTCGCACTTGAACTTAGAAGGGAATACCCCGCTCCTCGAGGAAAGAGTTACTGGATCGGGGAATTAGAGTTACCTTGTTAGAGGAGGCTGCTTATTAGATATTTCTGATGTGGAGAGCTATTTTACACTTACAAAGTACAAGTAAGAATCATAGTCATCAGAAATTTGCGTCTGAGGATTTATTCTGACCTGATGATGAAACCCGATTTCATCATCATAATTTTTCATTATTAACCCCCTGTGCTTAAACATTTGTTAATAAAAACCAGAAAAATTTCTGTAATTATCAGAGTCTTGAACAAATTAAAAATCACAAAAAAATGGCAAAAGTAAAATTCTTGGTATTTTTAGCCTTAAAAATACCCTCAAAAATATTTCGTGGCTTTAGTTGACCTCATCTCCACTTTTGGTCAACATGAAACTTGTAGATCTCATCGAGATCTACAACTTTCATGTTTTGAGTTTTCTTGAATTCGCCCATTTAACCCCTCAAAAAATAAACATTTCTCTCTGAATAATCTGATTGGGCCACGTGGCCCGTTCTGGTGGAGCCACGTGGCCCGTCCTCTTTGTCTCATTTGCCTTGCACAACACCGTTGATCTCCTTCTGATCCAACGGCTCCGCTTTCTCCACGTGCTCCCTTCTTCCTAGCCATCGGATCATCCCCTTCTCTGATCCTCAACCGCTCGTTTGCGCCTCACACAGAGCTCGCCACGTATTGCTTTGTGCGCCATTCGATGTCTTCTCTGTCCCTTAAATCACCACCTTCCATTCCGCATCCTATTTCAGCCCTCTGATCGGCATCTACTTCTCATCTCAGCCGCTCACCATCGCTTCGTCCAGAACCCGCCCATGTGGCTCCTTCCGCGCCATGCGATCGAGCCTTATATTTCACCACCTCGTGCGGCCATCTTGCCCTTTATATTTCCTCCACAATCTCCGACTATCTCTCCCCTCACCAACCGCCCCACGACCTTCCCCGATCATCCATCACCTTCGCTACCATCCACGCATCCATGATCTTCCTCCAGTTGCTCCAATATCTCCCTCACAAACCACGACTCCACCTCACCAACTGCCGACTTCCTCCCTTCAAATACTTCCGCCTCCATCCACCAGCAATCGTTGTCCACCTTTACGCAGGGCAAAGCCTAGCCCTCTCCACCTCCCTGAGACAGGGGGAGGTGGAGAGATGAGCGACGATGACTTCAGCCTCCGGTGTCGACCCCTGGTGTTCATTGCTAGGTATGCGACAGACGAGCCGCGCCTAGCTGCTCCGAAGGGTCACCGGAGTCCAGCGATGACCCGAGCTCCCCTCGGAGCTCAAACACAGACTGCTTCCTCCATTGCTGATCAGGTAAGCTCCCTCTTCTTCCTTGCAAATTTTTTTACTTGATTTTTGCTTAATTAATTAGGTCTTCACACCCCTTTTCGACCTACACCATTCACCTCTCGAGTTTCGCCTACACTCCCCCGTACACCGTGCAAGCCTCCGATCACAGTTCTTCCCTCCACAACCTCAGAGCACACTCGAACCTTGCTCTGCCCTTCACGGCGGTGGAGCTTACTGGGCCACCACCTTCTCTACTGCATATGTCCTCCATCCGATTCACTTCGCATGTTACTTGAGTCCACGTGCCTCGGCTACGGTCATTAACGCTGCAGGTTACTGAACCTCCAATGAACGGAGGTCTCGCCAGAGCACTTTGGTTAAGCTTCGCGTCCATCACCGGAGTAACAAGACACGACATCAAGCATCATCGAGGCTCGCCCAGCTCCTGAGATTCATCGACACTCTTTCAAAAGCTTCGGGCGAGCTCTACAGCATTCGGGAACGAGCGGCGGAGGAGGAGCTTCATCGCCGAGATCTAATCACGCCGCCTCCTGCAGTAGAGGAAGAACGTACATGCACCGTTGGATGCTTCCTCCCAGAGTTCATCCAACGGCGCATGAGCGGCCACGTCACTTACCAGCGGAGACTTCAGATACCGTTGGATCTTCGAAGATCTGACGGTGTACGATCAGCCACGCGTCATCGCTAGAAGAACTCCGAGCCTCAAAGCCCGAGCTCCAGGCTTGGATGTCCCGAGCCTCATCCGAACCCAAGCCTGGAGGCTCGCATCTTCCGAGCCAGCTATCAAGCCTTGCCGAGCCTGTCCCAAGCCTCAGCATTCACCGAGCCTGGGAAGCACGTGTCTGTCACGTGCAACATTGGGTTATTTGCAGAGAAGCCCTCGGACGTCTCCAAATTTGCATACAGGTCCTGCTGCACGTGTTACCCACGCGTGCCTGGGGTTATTTGCACCTTTACCCTTGCGGGTTTGAATAATTGCAAATATGCCCCCGCGCGTGTGGGTTATTTATAGGTAAGGTCTCGCGCTTTATTTTTATTGCATTTTAGTCCCTCTCAGGGACCTGTTTGTAGTTATCTTTCATGTTTTCTTTCAATTATGCCCTTGTTTTCTTTCATGCATATCTTGAGCATCATATGTCCGATTGAGTTGATTTTAGTTTCATTTTAAAGCTTGCTTGATGCACTTTTTAATGGCACATTTGTTTGCCTAACACTTTGATCATAAGGTATTATTTTAAACAACTCAAGTATCTTTTATGCCATTTAGACAAATCTTGCCTAATGTGTCAAATGATTTACTGCTTAATTTAAGTCGGGAATTAACTAAGGATTTAAGTTGTTAATGATTTTTTATTAAGGGTATGCTTGCATTGCATTTCATCCAATTTACTTGCATGATTAAAATAAAAAAAAATGCATGTTTGCTTTAAGGCATTGTCTTGACTTCATGCATACTTTGACCTATTGATTTTTAATTCAACACTTAATTAGATAGATGAAAATTCAGATAATCACGCGAGAGGCTCGTGTCCCTGAGTTCGACCTTGGTTTCTTGCCAAGTAGAATAAAAATACAACCATCTCATTTGATTGATATATCCAAATGAGATGGTCTTTTGATAGACCCAATTCGGCCCGACTGCAATGATATATTAAGTGTTAAAACAACATTATTAAGGGGCCGAATTTGCGATTTATCACCTGACTGTTGAGGCGTCTTGAATAGAAGACTTGTGGAACTTAAAGTCTGTTAGGTCTTAAGTTCAGATCCCAATAATGTTCTGCTACACAATTAATCCAAAGGTCGAGTCAAGCTCCATTTTCAACTTTTGTTCATGACCTTGGTATGGAACCCAATTTCATTTCACTCTTGCATTTCATTTGCTTGGGGACGAGCAAGGTATAAGTATATGGGGTTGATGAAATCTGTGATTCATCACTTTAAAAGTTGAAAATAGAGTCCTGTTCCCGAGTAATTAGTCGCATATTTCTCCTTATCCTGCATAATAGCATTCATACCTACATGCATAATATCTGCATTCTAGCATTCATATTTGCACTAAATAAGAAGTCCAATTCACTTGTAAATATTCACCATTATTCACCTATTTATCTATATTTTATACCCACTCCAAAGCCAATAAAACCATGTGTATGATGTGTATACTACTAACTAATAATACACGAAAAAGAGACAAAGTTTCTGACTTGTAAAATTACGCAATAAAACCCCAAACCCACTTGGAGACCTCAGACCTTAAAATGCAAATATCTACCTCATACAATCTCCGACCTAGGTCTACTCACTTTTAGAATAATACCTATTAAGAGACCTTCAAAATGAGACCGATTTCACTTAAATTGGAGCTCGTATGCAAAACTTGGATTTTGGGGGCCCTTTGTACATTATATGTATGTATATTTGTATACTTGTATTTTTGTATCTTATCTAACCCGCATCTCTGTTTTTGTCCAACATGAAACTTGTAGATCTCATGAAGATCTACAATTTTATGTTTTAAGTTTTCCCAAATTCGATCATCTTCTCTCTCTTATTTCACATTCTTTCTCGGCCATACATATCTGGCCACGTGGCGCCATCTAGTTGCGCCACACAGCCCGCTCACATCGCGCCACGTCCCCTCTTATTTCCGACGTCCGATCCCCTCCCTTCTCTCCAGATCCGAGCCATCCATTTGCGTTGCTGATCTCAACCATTCGATCTTCCCCCAGATCAAATCTTGGCCATCTGTTAGCGCCTCGCCCTCAGCATGCCACGTGTTGACTCATGAGCCATCAGATCTCCTCCAAGAACCTCCATCTCCACCGCATGCTTCTGTACTACCCCTGGCTCTTCGATTAGATCCGCCAGATCTCATCCCAGCCGCCCCACAACACCTTCACCTGCACCCGCCATGTGTCGCTTCTGTAACTCTCTGATCACACCACATCGATGTAATCCAAGCCATCCCCTTACGCCCTTCTCATGGACATTGGATCACTCGATCCAACGGTCAAGAACCCACCTTCAACCTCCAGACGCTCTCTCTCCCATGATCTCCACCTCACGCGCTCACCGCCCCCTTCCTATTTTCAGCCCCGCTCCAGCCGTCCTCTCCGCCCCATGTCACCTCCACTTCGTAGCCCATTACACCCTCACCTCGCCGACTTCTACAATCTCCATGAGCCTCGCCCACGTTGCTCGACGACCTCAACAAACTTTGTCACCCTGTCACCTGCAACCTCACCTCTGACCTATAAATACTCCGCCTCCGTCGACCTTCGATCCTATCCGCCACCATGAGAGGTACCTCCGAGCTCTTAGCTCCTTATTTGTGACATGAATAGAGGGCCAAATCAAGCGATGACGACTGAACACCTATGGCGAGATCCACGGCTCCGTTGCACTGTGTCGCAGCTCCTCTAGCAAGCTGCTTGAGCTCAGGACTGCTACTGGCCTTCGAGCGACGACCAGAGCTGCTCCATCGAGCCTCCAACCCCATGTAGCTTCGTCCATTCCCCTTTCGATCTCCTTCTTCTTTTTTCTCTTTATCTCCTAATTTCTCTGCCTATTACGATTGATCCCACGCTCTCCTAATCATCCACCAAGCTCCACCGTAGAGCTCTGATCTTCGCCCACCATTCCATCTCGTCTGGACATCACCTCGCCCCTTGCTCCGACCAAAGCTCCTCTACCTCGACGAAAGAGGATCACCAAACCACCTTCACTTAGCTCTGGCCTCCCCGCTGCACTCGCACTCACCTCACGAACACACTACACACGTTCCCATGCACAAACTAACCCTGTAGTGCAATTCCCTTTAATAGTCGGAAGAGTCGTCGGAACTGCTTCGAGCTCCATCTTCCCTAGGCCACAAACGACTCCAGCCTCCTCCAGAACCTTCGGCGACCTCCTGAATCTTCCACAATCCTCCCTAGCTACCAAGGAGTCCCCTAAGATCAACATCGAGTGAGAATCAAGGCAGCAGAGCTGCGGGGGCTTTGTCGGAGCCCAACTATGTCCACCGCAGGAGGCGGCGGACCGGAGGAACACGAAGCATAGCTGCGGTCCAATCCTCTTGATCAGACGGTTTTGATTAAGTCATGTCGCTAGCACCCCGCCTCCGTCGGATCAAAAGGATCCAACTATCACTATCCTGCCACGTTTCTCTCGCCTTCGACCTACAGCCACCATCCGATCTCGCGAGGATCGTACATCTCAGAACATGCCACGTTGTCTACATCACCTGCCGTTGGATCCTCGTGATCTGATGGATCTCAGACCGCCACGTCGCTTCCTCCAAGTCTCCTCCCTGACACCTTAAGCTCGGAGCTCCCAAAGCTAACCCGAAGTACGCCCGAGCCTGCAGAGCACCCGAGCCACAGTCTGAGCCTCCGACGCCTCCCGAGCCTAGCACCTCACATGTTGCTCACGTGCAGTCTGAGCATTTTGCACTGAGGCCCCTACAAGTTTTCCAAATTGCAAGTCAATCCCTGCCAGAGCATCACGTGAGGTGTTCACGTGGACATTTTGCACACATATCCCTAGCATTACAGGTAATTGCATTTAAGTCCCCATCAACATGTTTAATTGTCAGTAATTTTATTTTCTTTAATTGCAATTTAGTCCCTGTCTTTGCACGCATATTTAGGTGTCTATTTGGCATTATTTTTCAATTCTAAAAATTACATGATGTAGCTTATCTTGTCCTCTATCTTATGTGATATGTGTTTCATTTTTGTGACATCTTGAGAACTTAATATTAATAAATTGGTAAATTGTTCCGTATTTTGCCCAATGTGTGCCTTTTAATTCATATTAAATTCCTAGTTGCTCCAAAAATCACCATAAAATCACATTAGACTTAAGATAATTTATTCTACCTTTTGCCCAAAAATCATTTTATTTGCACCATCACGAGGCCTGAATAAATTAATTAGTGATTTCCTTAATTGATTTTTAATAGGTCCAATTCACGTAGAATTTTAGGTTTATTAATTTTCTTGGATTCATCATACTTAGATCTATCTAGGATAATTTTTATATCTAGAAATAATGTGTTTTGGTATTTATTAAAATTAATTTTGTAAAAAATCACTTTGTATTTAATTTTAATTCACAGTTGATGAATCTGTTATTCATCACTCCAAAAGTCAAAAATAGAGCCTTGTTCCCGAGAAAATAGAGGCATATTTCCTTTTATCTTGCATAAATAACACTCATGCATGCATCCATAATTCATGCATTATAGCAGCTCATCTGCATTTAAATAAGAAGCCAAAAATCCCCTGTAAAATACCTCTTCATCAATAACTCCTTCTCTATAATAGATGTGTATACTCCTTAATAATATAGGGAAGGATGCCACAAATCACCCTTGTAAAATAGCCCAAATATCCTGAGAACCCTTGTACATTAAAACACACATAAAGCCCGCATACAAACCCCTACTTAGGTCTACTCACTCTTAGAATACTATATATTAAAAGACCTTCAAAATGAGACTAATTTCATCGAAGTTGGAGCTTGTATGAGAAACTTGGGTTTTTGGGTCATTTTGTATACTACATATGTATATTTATGTATCTTTGTATTTATGTATTATATGTGACCTCATCTCCGTCTTTGGTCAACATGAAACTTGTAGATCTCATCAAGATCTACAACTTTCATGTTTTGAGTTTTTCCAAATGCGGCTTTCTCTTCTCTCTACACGTGTTTTCCCCTCCAACCATTCACAGCAGGCCACGTGGCGCACTCTGATTGCGCCACGCGGCCCGCTGCCCTTTGTCTGATCCGCCCGCGCCTTCCGCCGTTGGATGGCCATCCTGATCCAACGGCCGAGCCGCTGCCACGCACACCCTTCATATGGACCGTAGGATCAAAGCCCATACCTCATCTCCACCGTCCCTTAGCGCCGCGCTCTCAGCGAGCCACGTGGCGGCATCTACGCCGCTCGATCGCGCCCCCGATCCTCTCATCACAGCCGCCCACCTTCCAGCGAAATCTCGACCCTCAGATCAACCCTACCCTTTCATCTGAGCCATCCGCTCGCGCCTCGCCAAAACGCGCCACGTGGCGCTCTCATAACCCCTCATCTGGGCATCCCAGATCTAATCGTAACCGCTCCATCTCGCTTCGATCCCCACCGTTGGATCACAAGATCCAACGGTGGAGACTTCGTCTCCTACCTCGGGCGCCCCTCTCTCCCACGATCTCTGCCTTACGGGAGGGCACCCCCTTTCCTTTTTTGGGCACACGTCAGCCACCCTCGCCGGCCGCTGACCTCCCCACGACACACCCCACTCATCCCTCTCCCTCGCAAGCTCCCTCAAACACCACCATCTCCGCCACACTCGCCCCACGACAGCCACCAACTTCGCCATCCACCCAGCCAGACCGTCACCTTCATCCTTTAAATACCCCCTCTCCGGCCACATTCATCCCCATCCGCCACTCCAGAGAGGAACCTAGAGCTCCAAGCTTCCTATTGGTGACAGCAATCGGCTGATTTGTCGAGCGAAGACAGCCCTCCTTCTCCGGCGAGATCCTCGGCCCACCGCCGTGTCGCAGCCACTCATCCGAGCAGCTGCTAGAGCTCGGGGCCTTACCGACCCCTTGAGCGACGACCTGGAGCTCGAAGCTGAGCCCCAATCCCCAGGTAACCCCCTCCATTCCTCCTCCGATCTTGTTCTTCTTTTTCTTGCTTTTCCCGATTTTATTCGCCGTCATTGACCACCCTCGCACCTTCCAATCACCTCGGCGAGCTTCGCGTCGAAGCTCCGATCATCGCAGTACCCTCCGCGCACTCCTACGACGCACATCACCATCCTCTGACCAACAGCTCCGCCATTTGGCCGGAGCTCGTTCACCGGATCACCTCACTCCGCCTTAGGCCTCGCCAACCAGCACCACTTCTCCACAAACGCACGCACGAGCCTCGGCTATACGTCTAACACTTGCAGGTACTCCTTTGATCATTGGCCGGAGCCTCACCGGAGCTCTCTTCGAGCTTCATCGACACCGAGCTCCAGCCCTCCTCCAGGGATCCAGAGACCACCGGAGCCTTCGCCGCGCACTGACGACTCTTCCGAGCAAGGTGGGAGCTGACGAAGCTCATCACCGGAGCTTGACGACCGAGGGCGGAGCTCGGCTGCTTTCACCAGAGCGCAGCCCTCTCCTCCGCAGGCGGCGGAGGATCGATAGAGAAGAAGGAGCAACAACCGTTCGATCTTCTGATCGAACGGTCTTCACCCCTCCACGTGTCCACTTTGCCGCCCTCGTCCGCGACCGTTGATCACCCCTCGGATCGGACGACTCTCCAGCTGCCACGCCCGTCATCATCGACATCCCTTGGATCCATCTTGATCCAAGGGCCTTCAGGCCGCCACGTCCCTTTATCCGAGCCTCGGCCTCCAAGCCTAGGCTCGGGTGACCCGAAGCTGCATCGAAGCTGAGCCGAACCTCCAGAAGACCCGAGCCTCGCTCCGAGCCTCCGACGCCCTCCGAACCTAGGTCGCCCCACGTGAGGAGCACGTGCGGCCTGGGTTATTTGCACAGACGCCCCTGGAGCTTTCACAAATTGCGAAAAGGTCCCTGTGAAGCAGACACCACGTGAGGAGCACGTGTCTTGTGGAACAATTGCATAGACGTCCTGCATATTATTGGTAATTGCATTTTCGTCCCTGTCAGCACGTTTACTTATTGAAATTTTATTTTCCAGTATTGCATTTATACCCTTGTGTTTGCACGTGTCCATAGCATGCATATTTCATCATTTTGAAATTCTAAAAATTGCATGTTGTTGAGAATCTTGTCCTCTACATGTTAGTACACGTGTTTGATTATTGTTGGTATGCTTGAATTATTAATAAATTAATTGGTTCATTTGTGTCATATTTTGCCCAGTGATGCCTTTTGATTTTTAATTAATTATCTGTGCCTTCAAAAATCGCCAAAAATTCACAGTAGCTTAAGGACATTATTTTCAACACTCCATAAAAATTGCATGTCGTTTGCACGCATAACGAGGCCTCAATAAATAGTTTAGTGATTTCCTTAAATTAATTTTAATTAATTCATTTCACAATAAATTTAAGTTCTGTTAATTTTCCTAGGTTCCTGATCATTAGACCATCCTAGGATAATTTTAGTTCTTGGAAAAATTGTGATTTGATATTTATTAAAAAATTAAAAACTGAAAATCACTCTGTCTGTTTATTTAATTCACAGAAAAATTATTTTGAGTCGAAAAATTCCAAAAAAATTAGGTTAGCTTAATTTCATCCCATTTCATAATCTGGCCAAGTTCCATAATTTTTGGAATTAATTTGACCATCTTTCTGAATTAACATTTAATTTGGCCTGATTTTGCATGTGTATTGCATAAAAAAGCTGAAAAAGACCAAAAATATATTCCCCGAAAATCTCACACTTGGATTTTGCTAAAATTCGACCTAAGGAGACAGTTGCCTCCCTGAGTTCGACCTTGGACTTCACCAAGTAAAAAAATTGCCGCTTAAAATTAACTTCATATTAATCAATAAGTGGTTTTTGATATTCCCTTCTCGTATCCGACTGCAACGAACACTTAAAAGTAATTTGGACCATTAATTTGACCGAATTAACATAGGGTGCGGGAGCGATCATCAAATGGCGCCGTTGCCGGGGAGGCACGGCTTAGGTTAATTGTAGCATATTTTGAGTGTTTGATTTTCCTTCCCCGGGTAGTCTGACCCCCGGTTTTCTTGTGAATATTTCTCTGTCTTTTAAATTTTTGCAATTTTGGTGTCGTTCTTTATCTGACCTCAACTTGTTTTTGTGCGAGGGACACCGGAGTCGAAGACGCTTCGAGGATCACGCATTGGAATTTGTTTGAGGGATTTGAGAGACCTGTAATTTCAATAATTTTCCACATTTTTTCGCATCATTTCCAGCGGTTCCCGTTCGGGATCTCGCGTGTGTAAAGATAGTGGAAACCGTGTCCCGTGTGCTGTGTGGGTGAATTGTAACTTAGCTTGCACTAGCGGCTCCTCGAGTCACTCTAGGATTTGTTTGTGCTCGTAATCAATAGGACCACACATTACACATAAAAGACGCACCTAGACCGCAGGACTTAGTTCAAATTAAATTGTTCTTCACGCTAATAGAACTGCCTGTCTAGGAGCGGCTTTTCATCATTTGCATTTGCATATAGAGTAAAGTTTTCAATTCTGTATTGCATCCTGCATAAAAAGCGAAAGATCACTGTAAGTATTCTCGACTCAGCATACGCATCATCGATTTCAACTTGCATCGGCTTTCTCGATTTCCCCCCCTGATTTTCTCACTTAAATTAAAAAGGAAATTGGGACTGTCCGATAGGCGTGCTTTGTGGTGGACTAATTGCAGTGATAACTTAACTTTTAATCGGGACTGCTAACAGTATTGACCAAAAAAAAGGAATAAAATCTGAAAATTGTTTGCGGGAGATTAATCCCCAACCTTGTATTCAGGCTGAGTGAGGGTACTTGAGTGTGTGTGAACACCTTAAGGCAGAGCCCAAATCCCGCCTTCCATATCACGAGCCAACTGATCTTAGCAAGTATCACGAGTGGGATATTTTTAAACTCTTTGACAAGTACCAAGTAGCCTCCGCCCTCACAGGTAGATAGGGGCGAACCAGCGGTACTCTGCGACAAGGCCTAAAAACTTTGTCAGCCTCCGCCTCAGTGCAGGTAGATAGGGGCACGTCATTGAGTCCCCACTCCGGATAGGAGCAAAGAAAGGGAGGATCAGCGGTATCTTAGGCGACAGGATAAACAGGAAAGACGCATCCGGCTCTAAGCCGACTTTCCTTTAGGCCGCGTAATCCTTGCTACTTTTGCTTGAATATCACACTTAAAAACTACAAGATAAATTGGACTCAACTTTGAGTCCTCACTGTGTTGAGTGTGAACCCAGGTCTTGGATTGTTCTTATTGCTTGCTTCAGGTAGGAGTAAAATCCTATCTTCTTCCCTCATCAAGTTGAGTGATTGGGGAGATCTCGAAACACTATTCACTGATCTCTCTATGAGTCCCCCAAGTAACTCGTCTTCCTCGGTCCGAGCGCACCTTGGACCACCCAGGACTCATGACCCTCTTGAGTCCTGGTTCCCACATGCTCAGGGTGGTTACTCTCAAAACCAACCCTTTTATCTCCTCCGAGATTACCGAGGAAGATCATTGCCTCGGTAATCCCTTCCTTGATTTGCCCTCTAACACCAGTCTTATTTTCCAATCCCCAGAACTAGAGGACAAGATGCCGCCGAAAGTTCCACCAGATGAGGAACAAATCAAACAGATTCTTGCCCGCCTTGCTGATGCCGAACAGAGGAATGCAGATCTCACTGCACGGATGGGACAAATCATAACAGCAGAAGGAATCGACCGACCAATGGTCGATACCTATAACCCGGCGGAGAACGAGATTCAGAACTGGTTGGCACCCGCAGTTCCCGCCCAGGCATTTGAGTTGAAGCCCCACTTCCTTAGTCTGCTCCCGAAGTTCAAACGGAAACCTTAATGAAGAACCATACACTTTCCTCCGTGACTTCGAGTTAGTGTGCAACAATCTTAGCCACCCCAATATTGGCCAAGATTATATTCGGCTGAAGGCCACCCCTTTTGCCTTAGGTGATAAGGCTGCTCATTGGCTGAAAAATTTAGGGGTGGTATGTACTACCTGGATGCAGTTCAAGGACCTTTTCTTAAAGAAGTTCTACCCTCTCAGTAGAACTAATCAGACGAGAACAAAGATCGCCAGCTTTGCTCAAGGAGCCTGTGAACCGTTCCATGAGGCTTGGGATAGGTTCAATGACTTAGTACAGAAATGCCCCTGCCACGGCATTTCAAAGGCGATCTTAGTCCAGACCTTGATCTGTGGATTAACCCCAGAAATGCAGGGGTTAGTCAGTGCCGCCTGTGGAGGAAGCTATCTGAACAAGAACGAGCATGCTGTATGGAAGATCCTAGAGCAGATGGCAGAAACCGGCAGGTCACAGGCCACAAGGGCCTATCAGTTGTCTCCCTCAATCTTATCCAATGAGACAACTAGAAGGACTGTCGCAGATCTGACTGAGGACCTCATTCCCCAGCATGGGGATGATTGCAGACAAGCTTACTATGGTCGAGCAGATCCACAAGAGAGTCGCGGAGATGGAGTCTCTTTCGAGCTTCCCAAGAAGGTGGAGGAACTCTCTGAAAAGGTAGCCAAGATTAAGCTACCCACCCCTTCTGCACCACCTGTGCCTGTACATCGAGTCCATCTTGTACAGGAACATGCACCGGGGTCTCAGAGCAGCTGGGATCAGACTTACACCCAGCAGAACCATCATGCACCCCCACCAGTTGAGACAGAGTACGAGGAGCCTCCGCCTGTATATGAGATTAACGGGCTTTGGGTATAGCCGGGACCCACTAGTCCGGCAAATCGAGATGGGGAAGGATCAGGCACACCGCCCCACCCCAGTTTACCAAGAGACCAGGCCCGTCACAGTCCCGCGATACCAGTCCAGGCCAGATCATGGGTACCAGCCGCAGCAGCGTACATCCCAGCAGGGGCCAGCACCGTTCCATCAGCAGCAGTATCGGCATGGCCAGCAGAGCCAATTTAGGACGGCATCAACACCGCAGCAAGCCCAGCCCACTGAATTGGAGTCACTCACCTTGGCGATCCAGACCCTGTCTGATAGGGTCCAACAGATACAGAATGATTACTTGGATATGAGAACCGACATCAATCGGGTTTCTCGTGCCCAGGACCAACAAATGGCGCCAAGGACCCCAATTCCCGCACAGGTTCAGGCCAACCCAAACAGCCTGCATCAGGGGCCAGAACCGACCCCGAGATCAGGTATACTATTCAGATAATTATTTATCTGAACATGAGATCCTTTCGTACGATAATGTTAATCATATTTCCCTCAGGAGCGGAAGGACCGTGACCATACCTGATCGGGCACGGGCACAACAGGAAGGAACCTCCGAAGTTCGACCTGAGGAGAATTCGGAGGAGGAAAAGGAGGAGCACCACCAGAAGAAGAGACATCTGAGTCCTCGAAGCACCAGCCCCGCAGTCATCCAGAGTCCGACGACACCGATGAGCCCGCACCTCCATCTGAGGAGGACCAGCCAGAAGAAGCGGAAGAAGCATCACCGGTTTCGCCCAAGCATTTTCCCTTTCGTCAGAGTCAGAGTCAGAGTCTGTACAAAAGTCCGAGTCCAGAGTCGTGTTCAAAACTCAGTTTCAGCAGCTAATGAAGATATTTCAGTTCTAGAACCTGAGTTAATAATCCCTTTCCCCCAAGCTCTCAAGGGTGGGAAGAAGAAAAACACAAAAATCCAAAAAGATGACCCTGAGATGGCCCGAGTTTTGTAACAAACACATCAAGGTCACAATCCCCTTTGACAAGTTCGTGGAGATGACCCCTGCATTCCAAAAATACCTTAAGGTGAGATGCACACCTACTAGGGTTAGCAGGAAGACCAAAAGCCGTGTTGAGAAACACGTTCTATCAGTAGCCACGACTTGTGAAATAAAGAACTCGTTTCCTCGGAAACAAAGAGACATGGGTGCACACTATGTAGTGAGTCATGTTGATGACATCGCGTTTGCACGCACTCTCCTGGACAATGGTTCCTCGATCAATTTGATGCCCACGGCCCTCTATGAGCGGCTAAATCTCGGACCTCTTAGGAAATCTAGAGCTATTCTTCAGTTTGCAGACAAAATCAACTAAGAGGTCCCAAGGAGAGTTAAGGAACATTGTGATAAAAGTCGAGGGGCAAGAATACCTGGTGGACTTCACTGTCCTTGATATGGAAACCCCTCGTAATTGGAGAGATTCCCAGATTATCTTGGGTAGGCCCTTCCTCAGAACAGCAGGGGCCTTATTCGATTATAAGAATGGGAAAATTCAGTTCCAAACTCCAGGCGGAGATGAGGAACTAGAGATGAAGCAAACAAGATGCAGAGACCAGACTCCGAATCCAGCACCGTGTACTCTTCTATCGAAACAGACCGAGAGCATGTAGACTTAGTTGGGCCATGGAGACAGAACCCAGCCAGCACCGAAGCGTCCATCTCCTTTGAAGATGATCCAGTGCATGAATCAGTCTGCGAGATCCTCAGGAACGAGTACAGCTCTGAGCCTGCATCGCCCTTCATCTTCGATGACATAGAGGCCCAAGTGGGCCTGTCAGTCCTTACCTCCTTAGGACAATCGGAAGATGAGGAAGACGAGTCGGACGAGGCGTTTGCCGATTGCATGGAGACCTTTGACGATCCGACTCCAGAGCCAAGCTTGGTGGCAGCCACTACAGAACAGGATCCAGCCACTTCCAACACCGAACCAGATTTGATTGAGCCAGACTTCTTAGACGATCATACCATCCTGAGCTCAAACCTTTACCCACAACTCTGAAGTATGCCTTCCTTGCGGGCCAAGACAAGAAATTCCCGGTCATTATCAGTTCGCAATTGACCGAGGAGCAGGAATCTCGCTTGCTAGAGATCCTGGAGAAGAACCGCAAGGCAATAGGCTGGAGCATTTCGATCTCCACGGATAAATCCCGCTCTGTGTTCACACCATATATATTTGGAGAACGAAGCCAAACCCTCTCGTGAATTCCAACGCCGGTTGAATCCAAATTTACGAGAAGTGGTGAAAAAAGAGATAGAAAAATGGTGCGACGCGGGTTTCAATTTACCCAATCTCCGACTCTAAGTGGGTGGCCCCAATCCATGTTGTCCCGAAAAAGTCGGGAATTCAGACACCACCAACGAGGACGGAGAGGAGATCGTGACGAGAGTACCCACGTCGTGGCGCGTCTGTGTGGATTACAGACGCTTGAATGCCGCGACGAAGAAGGATCATTTCCCTCTACCATTCATTGATCAGATCTTAGAAAGATTAGAGGGAAAAGAATTCTTCTGCTTCCTTGATGGGTTCTCGGGCTACAATCAAGTAGCCATAGCTCCAGAGGACCAGGAAAAAACCACGTTCACATGCCCCTTTGGTACCTATGCTTTCAGGCGCATGCCTTTTGGGTTATGCAATGCTCCAGGTACTTTTCAAAGGTGCATGATTGCTGTATTCGCCGAAATGGTCGGCGAATTCCTGGAAGTCTTCATGGATGACTTCTCGGTCCACGGCGACTCTTTTGATTCCTGCCTTAGGAATCTGGACCGAGTCCTAAAAGATGTTGTGAGGTCAATCTGGTGCTCTCCTGGGAGAAAAGTCACTTTATGGTGACGGAGGGCATAGTGTTGGGGCATGTCATCTCCAAGAGAGGAATGGAGGTTGACCCTGCCAAGGTGGACGTGATCAGACGACTCCAGCCACCAACCAACGTACGGCAGTTGCGGTCGTTCCTCGGGCATGTCGGATTTTATCGGAGATTTATAAAGGATTTTTCTAAGATTGCCCGACCGCTAACTGAGCTTTTAGGCAAAGACGCGGAGTTTATTGTTGATCACAAGTGTCTTGAGGCCTTTAAGCTGTTACAAGGAATGATCATGGACGCTCCCATCTTGCAAGCCCCAGATTGGTCTCTCCTTTTGAGATCATGACGGATGCCTCAGATTACGCTGTTGGGGCTGTATTGGGACAAAGAAGAGATGGCGTCCCGTTTGCAATTCACTACGCAAGCAAAGTGCTTGATTCTGCTCAGCGTAAACTATACAGTTACCGAAAAGGAAATGCTTGCGGTAGTGTTGCCTTGGACAAGTTCAGATCCCACTTAATCGGAATCCAAGGTAACCGTGTTCACAGACCACACGGCACTGCGATATTTAAATGGAGAAGAAGGACGCAAAGGCACGTCTTCTTCGTTGGATTTTACTTATCCAGGAGTTTGATTTGGATATCCGTGATAAACCTGGTAAGAAGAACGTAGTGGCCGATCATCTTTCTCGTCTCGAAGATCTTAATACTTCCGAGGATTCACCAATTCGAGACTCCTTCCCTGACGAGTCGATTTTTGTTATCGACTCACTCCCATGGTACGCCAATATCGTGAACTATCTTGTCTCCAAGAAAGTTCCCGAGGATTGGCCCAAGAGCCAAATCGACCGACTCAAGTCGGACGCTAGACACTACCATTGGGAGGATCCGATCCTTTTCTTTGAAGGACCGGATTGTGTCTGGAGACGTTGTATTCCTCAAGAGGAATACCAGAGTGTCCTTTCTTTATGCCATAGCTTAGAGGCAGGAGGACACCACTCCGGGAAGAGGACCGCATGGAAGGTACTTCAGTGTGGCTTCTACTGGCCGACTCTGTTTCGTGATGCCACCACCTTCGCGAAGTCGTGTCCAGTCTGCCAGAGAATGGGAGGAACCGTTGGTTCCAAGGATGAGATGCCAATGCAGCCGGTCATCATTTGTGATGTCTTTGACGCCTGGGGCATCGATTTCATGGGCCCATTTCCCTGTCAGCCACGGGTTTGAATACATCCTTCTTGCGGTTGACTATCTGTCCAGATGGGTGGAGGCTATCCCGACCCGAGCCGCAGACAGCAGGACTGTCTGTAAATTTATCAGAGAGCACATAATCTCTAGGTTCGGGATCCCCAAAATGATGATATCAGATGGGGGTAGCCACTTTGTGAACCGGGAGGTGAAGAAACTCCTGAAGGACTACGGCATCGAACACCGTGTCGCTAGTCCTTACCACCCACAAACCAATGGTATGGCTGAGGTGTCGAATAGGGAGGTGAAATCCATATTGCAAAAGCTTGTCCGCCCAGACAGGAAGGACTGGTCTCAGATCTTGGATCAAGTCCTCTGGGCGTATAGGACGGCTTACAAGACACCGTTAGGCACCTCCCCATTCCGAATGGTCTTCGGAAAGCCGTGCCATTTGCCCGCAGAGTTAGTGCACAAATCAGAATGGGCAATAAAGAAAGTTAACTGGAACACACACCTGGGCCAAAAACAGAGAGACATGGATCTGAATGAGCTTGTGGAAGTCAGAAACCGAGCATACGACAACAGTGTGGTGTACAAGGACAAGGTAAAGCGTTGGCACGATAGATATATCAGACGGAAAGACCTTTGTTCCTGGACAGAAGGTATGGTTGTTCAATGCCAGGCTGAAGACTTTCCAAGGCAAATTAAAGTCCAAGTGGACGGGACCATTCGTTGTCCGAACA